>PVJL010001179.1:55420-289820 GCA_004026885.1 Lyroderma lyra | reverse complement strand
AAAACACTTAAACAGGGGAGTTCCCTTGTGGTGTAGTAGCTAGGCTTCTGCGCTGTCAACGTTGCCGGATTCCCAGCCAGGGAACTACCCACATAAAAAACAAAACAAAAAAACAAAAAACATTAAACAGACAAAACGTAAAAGAGTATTTCCTCAATCTGACAAAGATCGTCCAAAAAAAAAAAAAAAAAAAAAAAAAGCCCAGTTAACATCTTACTTAATGGTAAAAGAATGAATGCTTTCCCTAAGTTCAGGAACAAAATAAGGACACCCATTTCCATATTCAACATTATATTGCATTCTAGCCAAAGCAAGAGTTGCATTCTAATTAAGCAAGGAGAGGGGAGGAGAAGAGGAGAAGACAGGGGAGATATAAAAGGCATCCAGATTACAAAAGAACAAGTAAAACTATTTGCAGAAGGCATGATAATGTACATAGGAAAAAAAAAAAAAAAACAAACCTAAGGAATCCACATATGAAAAAATTTAGAGCTAATAAGTTTGGCAAGGCTGCAGAATATAAAATTAATATATAACAATCAACTGTATTTCTATACACTTGCAAACAACAACCCAAAAAGGAAGTTAACGAAACAATTCCATATATAATAGCATTATAAAAATAATAAGAGATATAAGTAACAAAATAAGTGTAAGACATATATGCTGAAAATTACAAAATGTTGCTGAGATAAATTAAAGATGACCTAAATATATGAAGTAGTCCATCTACAAGGAGTAGAAGACTCAGTATGTTAAGATACGAGTTCTTGCCAAATTGATCTACAGACTCAAAACAATTGCTATCAAATCTCAGCAGGCATTTCTTTGAGTTCATAGCTGATGCCAAAATTTATAGGAAAACATAGAAGACCCAGAATAGCCAAAGCAATTTTCAAAAAGAACAAAGTTGGAAATTTTTACCCAACTTCAAAACCATTAAAAGCTATAGTAACCAAGACAGCTTATCCTGGTTGTGATGCATATATATCAACAGAATAAAGGAGTTCCCTGATGGTGTAGTGGCTTAAGGCTTCGGCATTGGCGCTGTCAGCGCTGCGGACTGGGTTCGTTTCCCAGTCAGGGAGCTACCCACATACCAAAAAGCCAAAAAAAAAAAAAAAAAAAAAAAAAAAAAAAAAAAAAAAAAAAAAAAAAAAAAAAAAAAAAAAAAAAAAAAAAAAAAAAAAAAAAAAAAAAAAAAAAAAAAAAAAAAAAAAAAAAAAAAAAAAAAAAAAAAAAAAAAAAAAAAAAAAAAAAAAAAAAAAAAACAAAAAAAAAAAAAACCAGAATATAATTGAGTCCATAAATAAACCCTTACATTTATGATCAACTGATTTTTCAAAAGTGCTCAGACAATTCAAGGGGAAAGAATTTAGACCCTGACCTCACAACATATACAAAAATTAACTCAAAATGGATCATAGACCTAATATAAGAGAGCCAAACCTACCAAACTCCATGAAAAAAATAAAACACTGGACAAAATCTTCATGCCTTTGTATTGGGCAGAGTTCTTACATACAACAATAAAAGTACAATCCACAAAAGAAAAACACTAATAAATTGGACTTCAAAAATTAAAACTTTTGCACTTTAAATGCCACCATTAAGAAATAAAAAGACAAGCCACAGACTGAGGAGAAAATATATGCAAATCATATTATCTGATAAAGGATTTGTATCCAGAAATATAAAGAACTCCTACAACTAAAATCCAATTGGTAAAATGAGTAAAAGATCTGCATTAGACATTTCAGCAAAGACATTATACAAATGACTAACATGTATATGAAAATATGCTCAACATGAATAGTAAACAGAGAAATGCAAATTAAAACCACAGTGAAATACCACTACATACCACTGACTGATGAAAAAGACTGACAATACTAAGTGTTGTCCAAGTTGTAGAGAACTTGAAAACTTCATTGCATTGCTTTTGGTAATGTAAAAATAGCACAATCATTTTGAAAAAAATCTGTGAGTTTCTTAAAACCTATCATAACACCCAACTCTTAAATGATACCCACTCCTAGGTTAGATACCCAAGGGTTATGAAAACATGTGCATACAAAAAGTTATACACAAATATTCACAGCAGCATGTTTTGGAGTCAAGAGTATCATTATTGCATTGCATGAATTTGTTATCACATATTCCTGAATAAATACTACTGAAGTGCAGATGTGGTTATTATGTAACTGTCCATAGAGAATTAGTATGTCTCTTCCATAGTGCCAGTAACACATTTTTCTACCTTGCCAACCTGCCTGTTCCCAAGCCTCTTTTAATTTATAGCTTATAATACTCGACCCTGGTTTTATTCTTCATGCCATCAACTCTTAAATTTATCTTCTTGTAAGCTTGTCCAGTGACCTGTAACAAATTCTTTACTTTTTTTGCTTTTTTTTTTTTTTTTTTTTTTTTTTTTTTTTTTTTTTTTTTTTTTTTTTTTTTTTTTTTTTTTTTTTTTTTTTTTTTTTTTTTTTTTTTTTGCTTTTTTTTTGGTATGTGGGTAGTTCCCTGACTGGGAATAGAACCCAGGCCGCAGCGCTGACAGCGCCAGCGCGGAAGCCTTAAGCCACCACACCATCAGGGAACTCCCTACTTTTTTTTCTCTATCTGATCAGCACTAGTTAGGCAATCTGCCTGATAGTCCCCGACCATTCCCTCAAGGAAAGTAACTGCCATAATCAACTCACTGTTTTGTCTAGTATAACTTCTTTGTTCTTGCTCCCTTTTGCCTATAAAAGTTTTTATTTTGTACAGCTTATTTTCCATTAGTGAATTCTACCAAATATTTATTTTTTATACCCTTTCACCTTTTTCAATCATCTACCCATTCCTCCTCCCCTTGAGCAACCATCAGTCTGTTCTGAGTCTGTTTTGGTTTTGTTTATTCATTTGGTTTTTTAGATTCCACATGTAAGTGAAATCAAATAGTATTTGTCTTTCTCTGACATATTTCACTCAGCATAATACCCTCTAGGTCCACCCATGTTGTTGCAAATGGCAACATTTCAATTTTTTTATTGCTGAGTAATATTACATTGCATACATTCACATCTTCTATATCTATACATCTATCGACAGATATCTAGACTGCCACCATATCTTGGCTACTGTAAATAATGCTGCAATAAACATTGGGATGCATATGTATTTTTAATTAGTATTTGCTTTCTTCAAATAAATACCCAGAAGTGAAACTGCTAGTTCATATGGTAGTTCTATTTTTTGTTCTTTGAGGAATCTCCATACTATTTTTCCATAGTAGCTGTATCAATTTACAATCCTATCAACCGTGTACAAGGGTTCCCTTTACTCCATATACTCGCCAACATGTATTTGTTGATTTTTTTAATAACAGCCATCCTGATGGGTGTGAAGTGATAACTCATTACAGCTTTATTTACATTTCCCTGATTATTATATTCATATGTAGAATATTATTTAGCAATAAAAAAGAATCATTGATACACAGTACAATATGACTAAATCTCAACAAATATTACACTAAGTGAAGAGTCAGATGCAAAAACTAGAGTCAGAAACTTGCAAAAACTACAGTCAGAAACCTGACTCTAGGTTTCTGTGTAACAACTGGTAAATCTTTGGTTGCCTCGGCCTGGGCAGGAACTCACTGCAAAAAGGCAGGAGGGATCTTTTTTGGAGGGAAGGGTTCTGAAACTGGATTGTGGTAATGGTTACACAACTCTATAATATAAATTTATTAAAAATCCCTGAATTATATGCTTACAATGGATGAATTTTATGGTTTATAAACTATACTTCTTCAATAAAATTGTTTTAAAAAAATATCAAGGTCATGGAGGACAAAAAAAAAAAAAAAACTCAAAAAACTGAAGAACCACTCCAGATTAAAGGAGATTAAAAAATATAACAACTAAAGGCCAGTACTTAATCTTAGCCAGTGGCAAGAAAAAAACAGCTACAGATGGTTTTATTAGGATCATCTGATGAAATCAGAGGGCCATGCGTAAGAATAGTATTGATCAATCAATGTTAAGTTTTCCTTATCTTTACTACTGTACCCTAGTTATACAAGGGAAATGTCCTTGTTCTTAGGAAACATACTATGAAGGATTTAAGAGATAACGGAGGCATAATCTCCAATTTACTCTCAGGAAAACATAAATATGCAAATATGTACATATGGACAGAGAATGATAAAGCAAAGGGCAAAATGTAAACAACAGGTGAATCTGTGTAACAACTGGTAAATCTGGATAATGGACATATGAAAGTTCCTTGTACTATTTTGACACTTTTCTATGGAGTTTGAAATCATATCAAAAGTTTAAAAATTAAAAATACAAGCAGGAGGAAGTGGGTAGAGGTGTAGACATGACAAGCAGCATTAGTAAGCAATTAATTAAGCAAGCAGATCTTAAAGTCATTAAAGCCTATCCCCTGAAAACAAAACCCAACTGCCCAACCCTGTACTCATAAAAATGTGTTAACTAGATGATATTCCAAAATCTTGAGAAGCTCTAAAATGTGGTAGTTGACTATCACTTCTTGGGCCACTCTTCTGACTTCCAGGCTAAGGGCCAATGTAGACTTCCCAGGCTTAAACTATTCTAGCCAAGCCACCCAAAAAACTTATTCTCCCTAGTGGTTGTACTTGGAGCTCAAATTTAAAGATTAAAAAGTAGGTTTAAGATCTACAAAGGCTTCTCAGCTAACACAAGTGTTCCCACAACTAGCAGAGTATCTTACACAAAGTAAACACACATTTTTCTGACTGATCATCAAGGGCAGTAGCCAAGGATAAAAACCCTCATAAGCCTGCAGGCCAGGGGATGACAACAGCTGCCCTGATTACAAACAATGTCTGCCTGTCTCTTTCCTTCCTTCTCCCCTCCCTGGAAATGCTGATCTGTCCCTTTTCTCGAGTTTCCATCTGGCAGTATCTCTCTCCCTTACCCCAATCTCCATTACTGTATCTCTCACAATATACTTCCTACTTCAAAAAACACAATTTACTTCTGTGTTTTTCATTTCTTTCTCTTTAATTTCAGTTTGTAAGTAAACAAAAAGATATCTGAAATGATGTTTAGCAATGTTTCTGAACAGGAGGATTTGGGGTAATTGCTTTCTTTTTTATACTACAGCTTGAACTTTGTATAATGATCTTTTGTGTTTCAACCAAAAAATAATAACAAAAAGCAATTCATTCTTTTAAAAATTTCTAATTCTAAAAAAAATAAAAAATAAAAAAAATAATAAAAATTTCTAATTCTAGCAAGTCAGTTCACTTTAACCTTCTTTATTCCCTTACCCTACTTTTGAAAAAAAGAATAATATTTAAGCAACTGTCCCTTATGAATGATATTTAATTGTTTTCCCCTAAGTGGCTCTCTGTGAGAGAAAAAACAAAAACCCTCTCCACCTACAGGCTCCTGCTTTTCATCCACCCTTCATGCCACCCCCGGTGACACAGAAGGGAGCCACAGAACAGACACAATGGGGCAGAGAACAATGACAGATGGGAAAGCTCTGACAAAGACACAGCTTAGAGAACTAAGCCTTGTACTTTTTTACTCTCTATTCTCTATTGACCAGTTTCTCACCAGAAAGATGTCTGCATATCCAGCCAAAGACTCTACTCCCTCTTGGATCCGTGCTCCCCCAGAGTCATTCAGTCCAATCACAGGAGCCCCCACTGTCATGGCTTGGTCCATAATCTGGGACAGCAGAGAAACTTTTATTAGACAATTAATCCTGTTATCAAAAACAGCATTTACAAAGTACCAGTGTTTTCTGGAAAATGTTCTGAGTACACATTTTACAATGTAATAATGGCTTCATTCCCCATGATGACTGAGTACCTTACCTCCATGGAGGACAGAGAACCAGACATTTAGAGGGATAATTAAAGCCCCTCCCAAACATCCAAGAGCCAAAGCATTTCCCATTAGCAGAATGTCAGAGTGCTCATAGCAACCACTCCTAGAGCCACAGGCCTAGGCTATACAGTTACGCACTACATAAGGGTATTTTAGTCAACGATAGACCAATATATGACAGTGGTCCCATTAGATTATAATGAGGCTGGAAAATTCATATTGCTCAGTGATGTCATAGCTGTCGTAAAGTGGTAGCACAACACATAACTCGTGTTTGTGGTGATGCCAGTGTAAACAAATCAACTGCACTGTCAGTCATAAAAGTATCCCATAACACTTGATAATGAACGACTATGTCACTAGCTTATGTATTTACTATACTATACTTAATATCATTAAATAGACATGTACAACCTGTTGCTCAGGGCAGCTTTGATGTGACCCAACACAAATGCTTAAAAACATTGTAAGATTTCTTTTGCAACCTTTTTTTTTTTTTTAAAGCTCATCAGTTATCATTAGTATATTTTATGTGTGGCCCAAGAAAGCCAAAAGGTTGGACAAGCTTGTTTTGGTGTATTCTTTCAATTTACTGAAAAAAGTAGTTTGCTGTAAAACAGTATGTTGTGTTATGCCAACAGCAGCCTCATACATACTGTCCTTACTGCATCTTTTTTTTTTTTTTTTTTTTTTTTTTTTTTTTTTTTTTTTTTTTTTTTTTTTTTTTTTTTTTTTTTTTTGGTATGTGGGTAGCTGGGAATCGAACCCAGGCCGCAGCGCTAACAGCGCCAGTGATGAAGCCTTAAGCCACTACACCATCAGGGAACTCCCACTTACTGCATCTTTTGATTGCATCATTTTCTCTTGTGCTGGATTTAATCTCAGGTTTTTTTGTATAGTAACATGCTGTGCAGGCTTGTAGGGTAAGAGGAATAGGCTCTATCAGATAGCCTTGGTGC
Source organism: Lyroderma lyra (assembly GCA_004026885.1). Classification (NCBI taxonomy): domain Eukaryota; kingdom Metazoa; phylum Chordata; class Mammalia; order Chiroptera; family Megadermatidae; genus Lyroderma; species Lyroderma lyra. The sequence continues at coordinate 282,985 of PVJL010001179.1, read as the reverse complement.
ACAGGCTATCCCATCTAGGTTTGTGTAAGTGTACTCCATTGTTTGCACAACAATGAGATCACCTAAAGATGTATTTTTCTAAATATATCCCCACAAAAAACGAACAACAACAAAAAAATCCCCACAACTAAGTGACACATGACTGTAGTATTATTCAGCAGCCAGTTCTGTTCCCAGATACTCTTTTGAAAGAGCTGATAGAATGGCAAAGAAGTATTTTCATGAAAGTAATTGTGGATCCATCTGCTAACCTGAGGTAAGGCTTAGGCCTTCGTTTACTTCTAATAAGGCAGATTTTCCTCATGGGTCAGTAGTTGACAGTAGTTGCTCAGTAATGAACAACATTCCTAATAGCCCTTGACAGTTTATAAACACTTTTTCTTCCATTACTTCATTTAATAATCAAAACCTTTAGGAAGGTTTAAAAGTTAAGTGAGGGAGTTCCCTGGTGGTGTAGTAGCAGGCTTTGGCACTGTCAATGCAGATCTCAGAGTAAAACATGACAGGACCAGTTCTAGAACACAGGTGTTCCATCACACAGAGAAGCCCTGCCCAGCTACTAACAATCAACTCTAATCTTTAACTCCAAAATTCTCCAAATGTGATTTACACTTTCATTCCTCTCCAGAGCATCTCAGTTCTAGCAGTGTTTTTAAAATACCATCATGTAACCTTGTGCTGCTCTTTATCTTTTAGCACCTGGACTCTCCACCCAGACTATGAGTTCTTAAACTGGGGTCCTCAGAACCCCAAGATATCTGTGAATAGATTTCAGGGAGTCTATGAACTTGGATGGAAAAATCTAGCTAATCTTTAGCATTTACTTCAATGATGAATACAAGCCAAAAAAATCCCACAAAAGTATTAGAAATACCTGTGACTTTGTCATTAATAGAAACCACAGATACATGTGTCAAATTAAAGTTGTTGCAAATATCTTGAACTACCATTTTCATTCATGCCTATTTGAAATTATAGCAGTTTAGATCCCCTGCTAAATCTTGTTATTTAATGCACTAATAAGGAAACACAAATATTACAAATGCGATTTTTTTAAATATTTTTAATCTTTTGTAGTCCTACATGTTTTATTTTAAACCATGTAAAATATGATGGTTCAGACTTTACCAGCCTGCCAAAGAGATCCATGGTACAAAAAAATGTTAAGAACGCCTGGCCTGAATACATCTTCAAGTCAGCACACCACATCCTGCACACCTTTACCCCACCCTACATACCTAGCTCAGTGTCTTATACCCCAAAGATACTAATGCACTGTGACTGATCAAAGTACTGGGTTTCTGGTCACTATTAATACTTACTTTGCAGATCTTTTGGGCATGTGCTCCTGATAGACTGCCTCCAAAAACTGTAAAATCCTAAAAAGAAAACAATTAAATCAATAAATATAGTGACTAGCCAGAGATGAAGAGCAGAAGGAAGAGGAAATACAAATTCATAGTTTTTAAAAATTTTTCAAAAATTTTTAAAAGTAGAAAAAAATGTCTCATTTATAAATTATTCCATAGAATAGTGAATAAAATATCTTTTTTTTTTTTTTTTTTGTATGTGGGTAGTTCCCTGGCTGGGAATCAAACCCAGGCCACAGCACTGACAGCACCAGCGCCGAAGCCTTAAGCCACTACACCACCAGGGAACTCCTGAACAAAATATCTTAAGGGGAGAGCATGTATTGTCAAAAGCAAAAGACCTAGTCTTTGCTCTAAAAAAAAATGATTTATAGTTCTGAGAAGATGAAAACTTTTCATGTGGAATTCACCCCAAAATCAGATTCTATGGATGTCAACAGTCAGGAGCCTCTATTACTAGAAACTATTTGCTGTTTGACAAGGCAGTGAAAAAAGTGAATCAAAGCCCTCACTTCCTCTTCCTTATGGCTTTGCATTACCTTCTGATGTACAGGGCTTCTTGAAGGAAAGACCTCGTTCCTAAAATGCCTTTGGAAAGACAGTGGGGAAATTAAAAGCAGATTCAGCACATAAGGGCAAAAAAGAGGAAACAGCAGAAGACACACTGAACAAATGTAAGGGGAACTCAAAAAAGCACAAGAAGAATATGTGATTTAGAGGGAGCAAACAGAAGCCCATACACGTGCAGCAAGAGTAACTACAAAGAGTGGACAATTCAGGAACCCTGGAAAGTGGCAAGTAAGAAGGGAAAAAATACAGACTGATAACATCTGTGTCAGAAGCACTGAGATCACATAGGGCCTCACCTTCACCTTGAGCAGAGAAACGTTTATCCTCTAAAGAAATTTAAACCAGAGGGGTTCTGGACTCATAATTACCAGCCACAAAGGAAGGCAAAGGTGAAGCTGAAAACAGGTAAGATTAGGAGCCTGTACACTAAATGATGAGCCAGTGCAGGCCCCTCCTTTCCCCTTACTCCTTGCCCCCTAAAATACTACTACCGCCAATTATCAGGCAAGAGAGTGAGGCTGCTTCTCTGGAAGAAGAGAAGCTTCCCAGAAAAAATGCCTACACAGGTTAATATTTTGGAGATTACTACCAAAAAACTGACTCATCACTCCCCACCCTCAGTATTCTCTGGGGCCTATTTCGAGTGCCTCATTTTCCCTAAAGCTTTTCTCAGTCCTGGATGTGATCTTCACCTGGCCTAAGCCCACGACACCTGCCTGGAAACTCTCTCGCCCTATCTGTACTGTTGTCACTTACGTTCTTCCCCATTCTATCTACAGAACAATTGGCTTGTTCAGGGCAAGAACTCTGTCTCAGTCTTTCTACCTCCTGCTCACCTTCACCTTACCTCACAGGCATTAAGGAGTGCTCAAAAGTATCAATTCAATGTATTTCTGTATCTACTTAATAGTTAGAACACTGCGTTCAAAAAGCCTAAGTTTCTTTGTTCTAACTACCTTATTAATGGTTCCTTCTGTGTTTTTGCCTAGCTGTCAAATTACAAAAAAACAAAGATGATTCCTTCCAGTTAAGCATTTGGGGGACCCATTTACCAGTTTTAAAACATTTCAAAGGTAATTCAATTAGCAAATGAATATTGTCTAAATAAAATAAATTTAAAATTAGCCAAGCATAATTATTTTAATATCAAATCCAGAAAATATTTTAGGTTCATAAACAAACTCTGTAACTTCAGGTCTGTAAAAGACACTAAACACTTGGAATTATATACATATTTCCACCTCTCAGGAGGGGGGAGACAATCAAACCCCAAACAGCATACAACATATTCTTTGTGTTTTCTACTGCTGCTGTAACAAATTACCACAAATTCAGTCACTCGAAGCAACACAAATTTATGACCTTACAGTCTGCCATTTAAAAGTCCTACGTGAGTCTCACTGAGATAAAAACAAGGTTAGCAAGGCTTGGCTCCTTTCTGGAGGCTCCAGGAAAGAATTTATTTTCTTGCCTTTTCTGGCTTTTAGAGACCATCTGCATTCCTTGGTTCGTGACTCCCCTTCCTCCATCTTCTAAGCCAGCAACAGCAGGTCACGTTCCTCTCACATTGCATCTCTCTGACCTCCTCTCTGCCACTCTTTTCCACTTATAAGGACACGTGTAATTATACTGGGCCCACCTGAATAACCCAGGCTACTCTATTTTAAGGTCAGCTGATTAGCAATATTAATTCCATCTGAAAGCTTAATTCTCCGTTGCCATGTAAGGTAATATAGTCACAGGTTTCAAGGATTAGGACTTGGATTATCTTTGGGGGCCATTATTCTGCCTACTACATTCTCCTATGGTCTCAGTATGAAGAAACTGTTTTGATACTGCCTGACAAATCTTGTGTGAACACATCCATGAAAGCCCAAAACACAGGGGCCTATGGCTCTGAGAGTCAAGTCCCCTCTGACTAGGCTGCATCAGCTATCTCAGGACCACACACCTTGCCGAGGACACAGCTGCCCGCCAGGCACACATCCAACCTGCCAAGAAAAATCTCCCACTCTCAGAATAAACTCCTTGTTCCTGGGACTTATATGATTACTGCCCTGTGATCTTCCCTCAGGCTAAGGAATCTTTCTCCCTAAGAAAAAACTCATAATATTACTGTGGACACAAGCACTGAAAAATAGTAAGTAAATCCCTCAACCCAAACTACATGCAAGTTTTCATACTCCAAGGCTTGTTTTATTCTCACATACTTTGCTGCTGGCTCTGACCTCAAGGAAAGCTCTACCTATGGCAGTTATGAAATACCTGACTGAAGACATAAACGAATCTTCCATTGATTCGGCCCCTTCCAGTGACCACGCTGTCTCCAGGAAACTACCAGAAAAATAAAAAACAAAGGTTAAAACACCAACACTCCTTTTAATGAATTTAGCAATTATGCCCCAATGAAAGACACGTTCCCTCCACCCCCGAAAAAAATACCCAACACCAAATTCCTTAAAATTCAATGTGAATTAGGAACCTGAAGGAATCGTCTTTTTTTTTTTAAACTATAAAAGTATTTTTTTTTAATTCATTTTTATTGTTAGACTTATTGGGGTGACATCTGTTAGCAAGGATTACATAGGTTTCAGGCATACAATTCTACAGTGCATTGTCAACTTGATGTATAATAAAGTTCACCACCTAATGTGACTTCTCTTTCCATCACCTTATATTTAGCTTCCCCCTCTCCTCTCCCACCCCCAGGAATTGTCCCTTCTCTCCTCAGTTCTGCAACAGCAAGCACTGGGCTACTGCTTCATCAATAGAAATGAAGGGCACTGTAGTCTTAGGCCTTATCCTCCTTCCTAAAAGTAGAATAATCAAGAGACCCTTTAGGACTGCTACTACTAAATGCTCACCGGAAGAAGGGTGTATCAAGAAACATGGCAACTTCTACAAAGACACACACTCCACTCCCAAACTTTTTTTTTTTTTTTTTTTAATAATTATACTTTATTGTGGGTAGTTCCCTGGCTGGGAATTGAACCCAGGCCGCAGCGCTGACAGCGCCAGCGCCAAAGCCTTAAGCCACTACACCACCAGGGAACTCTCCACCCCCAAATTTTAAAAAGGCAAACCCATCACTTTTCTTGGAATCCTGCTAATCACTTTGTCGCCCCATAATGGCTCAAATGGAGCCACTGGTTTGGAATGAAGTTTACAAATCTTTGATTGCAAACAGTGTATGTACAGAAGAAAACTGACTAAAAGTGAGTCCAAAGAACTCTCTGTACGCGTACAGAATACCCAATTGAGGGAAGGGACATCAGTGACTCTGACCTCAAAAACTCCAAGGCATAAACTTAGTGTATAAAGTGGTCAGCCTTTATAGTGGTCCCCGGTGAAACTAAAAGACATTCTCACCTTTCCTTCCAAGTTTGTCATTCCTTACCTGCAAGAACTATGAACCCACAACTAAAGTCCCACTGTACAAGGTTTGAGCAGTCCATTTACATTCCTTCATCTGCAGACAAGCTAAGTGGGGAAACCTGGAGGCCTAGTAGTGCTTCTCCCAAGGCACTCCTGTATTCCACGGCCCCAAACTTTAAAATTTTTCAATATGTCATCTCAGAAGGACTTCATTAGTCTAGTGAGTAGCCCAGCAGGGCCACAGCTGGAAAGCCCAACTTGGAGGCACACACCACCATTGTGAACAGATACCTTATTCTTATCAGCAGCCATTCCAAAATCTGAACATCTGTGTTCCACAAACATGTCGCTCTCAACAAAACTGCCAGGGTCGAGCAAGAGACTGATCCGCTCTCTGGCTGTTAGTTTTCCCTAAAATGCAACAAAATTCATTCGGTGATGTAATCATAAAGTCAGTAAGCAAGGAGTGCTCATGAGGAGGGCCAGGAGGACAGGTTTTGCCCCTTTACCCCAGGTGAAAGCCTCTATTCCATCAACCTGCCCAATGAGGAAATCAGGGTAGACAGGCACTCCAAGAGCTATCAACTGCAGAAGGCATACAAGGACTTAGAAGGAGGAAAGTGTAAAGAGGAGAAGTGGGGGTAAGGAGAGCCTGACCCTAGAACAAGATAACTAGTTTCCCAAACATTTATTGGAGACCTAAGTAGCAATAAAAAGAATGGAGAAGCAGGCGGTAGAAAACTAAAGCAGGTCTGGTGAAGAGTCTGAGACTATACCCCCAGCTCCACAGGCTTCTTCTAGGGAACCCCACAGAAACTCACATCATTAGGGTCCAGCTCCAAACACACTACCAAGACTACTTCCTGGTTCTTCTGCCTCCTCCACTGGTTTCTCCTACTAACCCTACATTGAGGGCCCTGTTTAGGGTCTATTCCTGACAGTGTTATGATACAGAGACAACCCTACAGCAGGGAATGGCTGAGAGGCAAAGGAGTGGGACAGAGAGTAATATAGAATTCACTTGAGAGGAATTAAAAAATGCTTCTTAGAGGGCATGAGGCTGGAGCCCTCAACCTGTCGAGCCTCCACTGCCTGAGCTCCCAATCCCTTAGAGTCTAAGGCCTAGAACAAGCCAAATACCCAAGCCCACTGTCCCTGCTCTCCACCAAAAAAACCTTAAATTGGCTATATTCTTCCCTTAACAAAGTAGCCAAAACCAATGAGATCATGTTAAAACAAACAGGCAATCCTGTATTATACACTATTGTATAAAATAGAGTAAGTTTTCAGGAAAGCAAGTTGACAATATACAAGGCTTTCCGGAAAGTATCCAGCCATGCAGTATGAAAAATAGAGGCATTTATGGCTGGATTTTTCCCAGACAGCCCTCCTATACACCAGAGTGTGAAAACAGTTCTATCTTTTGACCCAGTAATTCCATTTCTGGGAATCTATCCTAGGAAAGTAGTCCAAAAATTGCTTAAAAGGAGGTGGAGTGGGGATTTAAATCAAGTCAGTCTCCTAAGTCTGCTTTGGCAAAGGTTCCACAAGTTCCTGCAAGCACCACACACCCCATCCCACGTTAAGGTGAGAGTTTGCCTATGTTACTTCCCCTGCCACACACCTTGATTTTACTGCTTCCATTATGGAACAAGAACCAGTCTTTCATGGAGCATAAGAATAAGCAGGATTTTTAAAAATTAAGCGCTTATCATTGCTTCACTATCTATTCTAACAATATGATTGTAAGAGGAGAAATAATTACTATCTTGTTTAGAACTGACTCGTAAAGATTAGTAACTTGTTCAAAAAGTTTATAGCTGTTAAGTGGTTAGCCGGTTGGAGACCAACCAGGACCGTGTAAAATTCCAAAAGGAAAGCAGAAAGTGATAAAAGAACAGGGGTGCTTATCTTGTAGTTGATTGCCTTTTAGTGAAAGGTAGCAAGTTCTCAAGGTGAACATTCCAGGCTCCGCCCCTCCCCAGCTTCGCGCGGATTGGCTGGGAGGCCTCAGGCGCCGCTAGCTGTGATAGGTCACGAACGAGCGGATGGCCTCGATCCCCTGCGACTTACTCGCTTGTGCTGCGCGTCAATGCGGCGCTGGCCCCCTCCTAGCAGCGCGGCGCGGCGTTTGTCCTCGATGCGCTCGTTAATGGAGACGGGTTGGCTGCACAGGCTGCGGTTCGCAGAGCGGAGACCGCTCACCACAACGCTGAGCCTCGCTCCAGCCACCGCCACGCGCATTGCCGCCGCCATTTTTGTTCTGTCGGCGCGCCCCCAACCAGCGCACCTGAGTACGCATGTGCGTCAATCGTGCGCACAGTGAAGTCTGCGCCTGCGCAGCATCGGCGGGACGTAGGGAACCTGTGGGGCTGCAGTGAGCAGCGAGCTTGCGAGGCCACTTTAGAGTGTTACCCAGGGAAGAATGGGACTGATCCTTCAGTCTTGTGCCCGCCTGGCTACACAAAAGGTGACTGTAGTCCCTGGTCTTCTCTGGCTACCCAGACTTCTAGTTTTCTCATCACAGTTCCTCCAGAAAATAAATGAGTTAACCAACATTTATTGAGCACTGGACCAGGTGTGGCCTTAAGCACTTACCTGAATTAGCTTATTACCCTTATTTCACAGATGAGGTAAATGAAATATAGAGAGGCAGAGTGAATTGATCAAGACCGCAGATGTGCTAGAGCCCGGATGCAAACACAGAGACATACGTTGTACCACATACTGAGCACAGGGTTCTTGTGAGTGGTTCTAAATGTGGTGGCCCTGCAGCTTCGGCATCACTTGGGAACAAGTTGGAAATGCAAACTTTCAAATTCTTAGACTCCATGCCAGATCTACTGAATCGGAAATTTGGGGGATGCAGCCAGCAATTTGTCTCAACATATGACTTCTAGATAATGTTGATGCTTTCTAGAGTTTGACAATCACTGCTCTGGGGATTTAGAACTGAACTGTTGGGAGTTTGTTCAGATGTTTCCCCAACAACAGGCAGGTCTTCAAGGCAAAAACAAGATGTGTATTTCACATTCTTAGCCATGGAAAACTGCTAACATTGATCATTAACCCCTTTCAGCACCAGTTCACAGCCATGGCCTTCATAAAGTCCAAACTGGCCTGAGATTTTAATGTTAATGCAATTCAATTCAGCAATCATTTTTGAGCACCTGTTATGTGCCAAGAACTAACCACCAGTACTTAGGTTCCTAAAGTAGGAATTGTTCACCTAGATAGATAGATATCCAAGGAAACAGTGTCCAAAGCCTTAAGTAATGTGGCTGGACAATGCCCCTCTGCATCTGTCTGACTCTAATGGGAACTCTTGGTGCTGCATTTGGGTCCCTACCTTAAGGACAAAGGACTGTCCTGCTAGCACAGGGGAGCTTCTTAAAATATTGTGCAGTTTTAAGGAAACTTCAGCAAGGCTGGTGAGGAGTTGTGGAGCCAAAGTATTTCTGCCCCTGCTCACCTGAGAGAAGCCCTTGAGTGGTGTGACCTCAGTGCAAATTTAGCAATGAATTTCGGAGCAACAGTTGGGTGTCTTCCTGCCTTAGAGAGTTTGGGGTAGTTAGGAGAAAAGGGTGGAGAGCAGCTCCCATCCATACAGGAAAAAAGGATTTTTAAGATGTTTGTTGTATGTTATAAATGTACTTTTCTCCTTAGTGTTTTATTTTAAAAACTGAAGGAAAAGATGAAGTACTATAAATCCATTTTTTTTCTGGACTGTGTTTCTTTATGAGATTGAATCATAAGAGTCCTGATTTAAATTATAGTTCAAATTGTTATTAAGATCTGGAACCCGGTATGCCCCGGTATATACATGTTCCAAGCCATCTTGGAAAATCCTCATCTTTTCTGACTCCTTGGGTTCTGTGGGGAATAAGCATAGATGGCCTGTCTCTTTTCCCAGAGGCACTTCCAGACCATTCTTCCACCCTTGCTGAACTACTCTTCCTTGGAATTTTTTGCCACCGTTTGTTACTACTCTTCTAGCGTTCCCTAACCTCCGTAGCATACCCTCCTCTCCTGCCTCCTGTGATTTCCAGGTCAGGCTTGCTTTTCCCCTCTTCTCTACTGTATTAGGGTTGTCCAGAGAAACAGAACTGTGTGTGTGTGTGTGTGTGTGTGTGTGTGTGTGTGTGTTACAGGAATGGCTTATATGGTTATGGAGGCTGACAAACCTCACGATCTGCTGTATGCAAGCTGGAGAACCATAAAAGCCTGTAGTATGATCCAGTCTAAGTCCAGAGGTCTAAGAAAGTAGGGCTAAGGGGTTCAATGGTGTAAAATTAGATCTGAGTCTGAAAGCCCTAGAACTAGGAGCATAGATTTCCAAGGGATGGAGAAGATGGGTGTCTCAGTTCAAGCAGAGAGAGGGAATTTGGCCTTTCTCTCTGCCTTTTTGTTCTATTCAAGTGCTCAGTGGATTGGATGATGCCCTACTGCATTGGCAAGGGTGATCCTTTTTAACTAGTTGACTGAATCAAATGCTAATCTTTTCCAGAGACACCCTCACAGACACACCCAGAAATAATGTTTTACCAGCTATCTGGACATCCCTTAGCCCAGTCAAGTTGATGCAAAATTAACCATCACATCTGCCTTCCAGTCAGCCTTCATGCTGATATCCCCTGACTCTGTGGCCTCAGAATGCCTCAGCTTCTCAACATGAGAGTCTTTCAACTCTGTTCACTTCAGCCACCCACAAGCTGGGCCTTGTAATCACTAGAAGTTGATCTACTTCCAGGAGCTGGAATCTGGTGATTCTCTCTATCACTTCCTTTCCTCCTAACTTTCCTGTTGCCCTCCAGCTGCCAACTTGTCTGTTTCTTGCCTCTTCCCCAACGCATTCCCCATGAGATACTAAGGCAGGATCTGGGAGTGGAGGCCACGGGGCATAGAGTGTATAGGAGACAGAACTGACCCTCTCTCTTAGGGGTACTGTTCCTCTCTCACTCACCCACCTCACATCACCCTGTATGGCCTGGAGAATGGCTGGTTAGTCAATGATGGGTAAGATTCCTCAAGGAAGGAACAACCTAAGACAGGCACAGTCACATAGGGGCCATCAGGAGAGAGCTTGGGCTCAGCAAAGGTGAGCCATAGACCCTCACCCCTTCTGAGGTTAATCTCTTGCCCCCTGGCTGCCTTGCTTCTCAGTATAGCTCAGCTTGAGATCCAATGAAACGGTATCAGCCATTCCCTCCCTTAATGGATATTTTTATAATAACAATGACTCCATTCACTGGGGTTAAGCGCTGGTGTGTAAAGGCACATTACATGCTGGAACACAATGGGGACTTTTGGGAACAGCCATAAGGCATGATAATCACAGACCTCGGAAAGAGGAAGTTTTTACTTCCCCATACAAGTTTCACTTCCTCATTCTATCCATCAATAAAAGCCTTGCATTAGTCCAATTCAGGGTGCCTAGTCCATGAGGCTGGGGACCCTTGGCCCTGCCTATAATCTATCCTTGGCTACTGTCTTGTCTTTCTTAACTTTGCATCACCCTTTTCTTCGCCCACAGTTCAGGTCATGCTGGACGCGACATTTTCCCACACCCTTTCTTCATACTGCATCTGATCCATCCCTCGATAAAACATTTTAATTCCCTCAGTGTAAGTGTTTAAACTGCCTACTCCAGCACTCTGGCCTCTCTCTACTCCTTAAATTTCCATCAAGATCACCACGCCAAGGGCCAACCCTGGGTTACATCTTCTTTTGGATCACTGATTCTGTTACAGACTGCTCACAGTTGCTGGCAGAAGTAAAAAAAAAAAAAAAAAAAAAAAAATCATATGAGGTGTTTTAGTCTCCTAGAACTGCAAAAACAAATTACCAGAAAACTGGTGCCTAAAACAACAGGAAATTATTCTCTCCATTCTGAAGGTCAGGAGTCCAACCAAAATCAAGAGTTGGCAGAGCCATTCTGCCTTAAAATACTCTAGAGGAGAATTCCTTCTTGCCTCTTCCAGCTTATGGTGGTTACTAGTGTTCCGTAGCTTATGGCAACGTAACACCAATCTGCCTCCATCTTTATGTGGCCTGCTTCCCTGTGTCTACATGTCTATGATCTACCTCCCCTTTGTCTAGTTAGGATACCAGTCTTGGGATTTAGGGCCCACCCTAAATCCAGAATGATCTCATCTGGAGATCATGAACTTGATTACATCCTCAAGACTATCCAAATAAGGTCACATTCATGGGTACCAGGTGTTAGGGCTTGGACATACTTCCTGCGGGACACATTTCATTACACTATACTAGGTTACAAAAGATTCTTGCTGTTTCTTGCTGTTCTCCTCAACCCCATCTCCGCATGTCCAAATTTCACACATCCAATTCCAAACACCATTTCTTCCACGAAGCATTTCCACAATTTCCCATTATAAACAGCCTCTTCTTTCTCTAAACTCCCATCCACTTTCTGTACCTCATTTATAATGTCTACCTTTTATGAGAGCTGTCTATGTAAGGGAGTCTTATGCTTTCTCTGGTTACCTGTGTTGCAAAAAGTGCTACCCAAGTTTCCCATCAAAAGCACACCACTTCTGATTTGTTGGTCTCGCTAGAACCATTTATGTTGCTCCTGCCATCACTGAACATGCTGCCCTGGCCCCTCTCCCCTAAAGGTCCCTATCTGGCTCAGCCAAAAGAGCCTTGAGTCTTAGTGATTCTTCCCTAACCAGTTCCCTCCCTGTCTTCCTACCTCTTAGCTGCTTCTTTTCCTCAGTCCTCTACTCATCAACCTGCCCCTTCTCTTCTTCCACTGCCCAGTCTCCCACCTTGTTCATTCAGCCCTGGGAGGCACAATTTTCCTCAGACCACCGGTTGCCTTCCTATTCTCTCCTCCACCAGTTCAGTCCTCTTGAGGCTTTCTCCTACCTTCTCCACCTGGCCCACTAGATATTCTTAACTTTCTCTAAGAACATTCCCTTTACCTTCTTGCTTTTCCTGGGGGCATTAGTTCCCTTGCTTCTAATATTCAACATGCTTTGTATCCCACAAAATTATTGCATTCTTCTTTGGTGTTCCCTGGTTTGTCCCTACATCTGTCTATGAGTACCTTCTTGATATGTTGCATTAAAATTACTTGTTCAGGTTTTGCTGACCTCACTCTTCCCACCCACATTACATTCCAATTCTGTTTGTACTTATACAAGATAATGGTTTTGGGATGTATGTGATCAGAACTGTGATATACTGGGTATACCTAGTTGGATTGGTAGAAGATATGAAAAAGCATATAAATTTGAAGAAAGAGACTTTGAGCCCACAGACCAGTTCCAGTATTGCCTTCTGAATATACTGGTTCTCCTTCCCTTGAGAATGCCCTTTCCCATTTCAACCAAAAGAGTCTTAGTGATTCTCTTCATTTCTGAATACTGGGTTGTATTTAAGCTAAAACACAGCATGATACAGGAAATACTCTTTCTTTTTCCCCTCATACTCCCTCTTTCAACTGCTCAGAAAATTATAAGACAAGCATCATGGTATAATTAATAGATTAGAAATCTTTCTTTTTTAATTAGTAGCTTCTCAACTTTTTTTTTTTTTTTTAATGTGGGTAGTTCCCTGACTGGGAATCAAACCCAGACTACAGCACCAGCGCCGAAACCTTAAGCCACTACACCACCAGGGAACTCCTCAATTCTTTAAAAAAATAATTCCTGCTTCAGTTCTAAAAGGCTATATGAACTATGCTAATTTCACAATTATTTCTATTATAATGGATGGTGTTAAGCATTTAGTATGATGTTCTAAAGTAATTAAGGTTAACCTCTAGAAACTGGAAAAAATGAGTTAGGCATATATAACTATCCCCTGGATTATAAGCTTGTTTAAAGTAAGAATTCCATAATTTGTATTTCTATGTCACTAGTGCTAAATGGTTCCTTATACATGGAAGGTATTTAATCACTGAATGAACTTTGTTTCTTCCTACTCCATTTTCTCTGGGGGGAAAAAATGGAATTTTATGACCCTCAGTTCTGTCACTAGAGGCCATTTGTTTCCCATGGGGCATGGGAAGCCTATTGTTTCCTGAGGGTGTTGCTGACATTAGAGACATCAAAGTAATAAAGATAATTAGGATTGGTTCATCACAACCAACTCTCCCCAAATTTCAACCTTATGATTGATTCAAGTGTGACCCTAAGTGAATGGGAGAAGAGAAGGAAGGTTGGGAAGAAATAGCTTAGATTGCAGTGCAGTTTAAGGCAAGTCAGCAAGCCAGGCGAATGAAGTGATGCCGCAATGTACTGTCTGCTCTTCCACAGGGTTTGTTATTTTGTCAGGAAGGAAGGGAGAGAGAGAGGGAGGGAGGGAAAGAAGGCAGGAAAGGGAGAAAAGGGAGGGAGAGTAAGAAAGAGAAAGCAAGAAAGGAGAAAGGGGAGGGGAAGGAAGGGAAGGGAAGGACAAGAAAGGAAAAGAAAAACGCATACTGTTTGAAGTCTTAGAAAACAGCTGCAACAGAACGTTCTTTACAACTCCTTTTATAAGTAGGAAGGGATGAAGTATATATTGATATAGTCTTCACTTCTAGAATAAATCAGAGACTAGAAGAGGCCTGAGAAAGAAGCACTATAGTAATTAAGGGTTGGTGAAGGGTTGCTGGGGCAATGGAAAACATGCTTTGATGCCATCAAAACGAAATTCCAAATGACACAAATAATGTGACTGGAAAAATCAGTTAATTTATTTGAGATGCAATTTTCACATTTATAAATGGCAATAATGATGCCATAGAATAGTTGGAAGGATTAAATTAAGTATGATAGCATATGTAAAGTGCCCCACAGTGCTGGGTGTGCACTAGGTGCTTAATAAATGGTAATCCTAGTTTGGAAAGAGAGTCCAGTGTAGATGAAAACTGATTCTGGATATAAAAAGAAAAAAATTCATTACTGGAAGGAAGAAATTTTCAAGAAGGCTGGAGAACAGTCAAAAGCAAGTGAATCTAGAAGCAGAAAAAGCCTAGAACATGCCGTAAGAACAGTCTTAATCAGTATAGTGACTTAAAAAACACTGTTGTCAGGCCTTGCTGCCACTGCTGGGTTCTCAAGGCCATACAACCACTGTGAATAGTTTCTATATTGTTGTGTATCTTTGTATTACTCCCACATTCAGAGTCTTGAGTGGGAAAGCATCAGATTGCCAGAGACTAGGTAACATGCCCATACCCTAGCAGGAGTTACTATGATGAGTAGCCAAAAAGAAAAAAAAAAAAAAGACAAATGATTTTTGTATTATTTAGAACAATGCTAGCAACTGTAACAAACAATCCCCCAAAATTCAGTGATGTAACATAACAGAAGCTTATTGTTCACTCATACAACATTCCTCTAAATAGTGGGCAGCTTTTCTCCACCTTGTGGTTCAGGGACTCAGGCTTCTTCCATTCTTTAGTCTTACCATCTCTAGAATTCTCTGTATTTGACTGGAGAATTAGGAGTAGACCCCAACTCCATCTGGAAAGCTTAGCAATGTAGCCCCTGGCTGGCCAGCAACTTTCTAGCAACAACTTCACACCACAGCAGGAGGCATGACAAACTTGTGATTAACAGCTATCTATGCCATACTCTCTACTGGGCCAATGTATGTGGTAAAATATATGGGGGTGAGGCAGGGAACTGAGGTTTAAAGGACCCTGATAGGATGGGGAACCATTTTGAGTATGGGATTTGGGGAGTGGGTAAAGAGATAGTGCACTAGGAAGTGGAAGGATGTGGGAAACATTAATCCTGGGGTGCAGGATTGTTGGCACAGCTCAGCACCTCTGGCAACTTCTATCCTATGATGGTTGAACTGAATTCCTTCTATGTATAGCACTTGAAGTGCAGAGGTTGTCAAGGATGATATAATGGTGACTATCTCCAGAAGACTTCTAAACTAATTGGGAAAATAAAAAGATAAATTTTGTTTTCTAGGCAGCATTTGGGAAGTGTCAGGTGAGTAGTAGTAGTAGGAAGTGCTATCGTTCTAAGTAGGAAGTTATTACCGACATCTGGGAGCTTAGGGAAGGTCTGTAGTCCACATTCTCCAAGAAGCTAATGCCCAGACAGGATTGAATGTATAAGAAATTTATTAGGGTAAATGCCTGTGAGAACCAGGGGAATCTGGGACAGCCTTCAGACTGTGAATGGTAAATCTGGCCCTGAGGGAAAGCAGGCCCAGTGGAAGCATCTTAGACTGTAGAGCAGGTAAAGAAAATTGAGCAAGATCATCAGGGTGTGACTGAGCAAAGTCGCATACCTACCAGGAACGGGCCTTCTTTGGTTTCCGTACCACCCTCAGTTACTGGTCAGAAGCTGCCTGCCAGATGCGTGGCCTTGCAGTGAATCCAGCCATGGATATCAGAGAGCAGCAGCTGGGGCCTTTGGTCAATTATACTCCTCGCAGTTGGAGATCTGAGAGGCGCATTCTCATGGCCACCACAGTCTACCCTTTGCCCCACCCAGGTCTACCTCTCCACACAGGTTTGGGTAGCCCTTCTCCCTGAGGGGAAATTCAGAAGAGGGTGTTTAGTAGAACGAACTCTTGCTGCATTCGATCTCAGAGCCACAGCTAGTATGTATCCTCTCCCTTCTTCACTGCCCATTCTCAAATCCCCTCACCCTCAGCAATCACTCAGGCAGGTATTAGTGAATTACCTGGTTATGTGACCTCAACTTTTATTCTGGAAAGGTCTGAACCATTGGTAATCATACCTTTTGGGCCAGGGTTTCTTCATATGTCCACTCATGGTTACAACAGAGCAGGAGAGTACTGAGCGAATCACCTGCTTTCTACATGTGTACCCTTCTTGTCCCCACTGTGAAAAAGCAGCCCTCATGCTATCAGGGTCAATTACCTTTGCTGGAGGGTGATTCTTCTCATGTGCTGTTTCCTGGACACAGACTTCCAAGTGCTGTGGCAGCAGCTGCAGCTTGTAATTCAATAGGGCCCTTGCCGTATCCCCTGCCAAAAGTGTGGCCTCTTTGGGGACTAGGACCTCTAATCCTGCAGAGTCAAGAGTTGTGAGGACAGAAAACACAAATCCTCTCAGTAGAACATTGGGTGTGATAGTAAGTGGGGTCACTCATGCTTCTATCTCTCAGTTCCCAGACCCATGTATTCTTCCTATTCTGGACACAGCCCCACAAAGAGATCTCTGATTTAATACATACACTGTGTCCTGAAGGAGGGTATCACATCTATCCAGACTGCTGCCTCTGTACTGTACCTTAGTGCTTTTAGAAGGCCTTCCAGACCTGCTTTAGTTGATCATTCTAATGTCTCTGGAGCTCTACTGCTCTAACAATTCAGTCTTCATCCTGCCACTCAGCTGTGTATTCCCTTCCCCAATAAAGTTCTCTTTGTAAGCTATCCCAAAGGCCCTATGGCTCTCTCACTTAACCAAAAACTGCTTGTTGTTTATGGCCTTCCATCTCTCATAATTTCTCTATAGAGTGTCAATACAACTTAGTAGTAACCACCCAATTTTACTATCTTTGTAGGCATTGTTCCCTTCATGTTTTTTCAAATGTTTGCATTATCACATCTGCCACACATTCCTGTCCACTGGGACATTTTTCCAGGTTAACACTGGTGAAATCTTAGCAGTTGAACTTGCCACCTTGTGCCAGGATCCACCTGACTCTACCTACTAACCAGGGATCCTCTTTGCCCTATGGGCAGTAAATGAGCCAGTCCAAATTCCTATCTTACCGCCTATTTTCTTGGACACTCCCAGTACCACTTGTGTTAGTCCAGATCCCTGAGAAATGGATGCAAGATAAGATTAACTATGCAATAAATTTATTAGAGGAAATGCCTATGAGAAAAAATGGGGAGGCAAGTTAGGGAGGCTGAGAGAGTCATCAGACTATAATGCAAGTCTAACCCTGAGTGAAGAAATAAAGGAAGGAAGGAAGATTGAATGGAAGTATCTTATGCCCCAGTGTAGTTCTAAGGAAAGTTTGACTGTTTGGGAATTCTCAAAGTCACCTGTCAGAGGAGTCTGGCATCTCCCAGGAATGGGCCTGCCTTAGTATCTCTGACATGCTCAGTCATTGTCTGGAAGCAGCTCCTAAGAAACAGAGCCTAGGTGCAACACAGTGATAAATTTTAGAGGGCAGTATCTGGGGCCCTCAGTCAATTATGCTCATAGCAGTCAGACATCTGAGAAGTGTTCTCATGGCCACTACAGCAATCTTTATGGAGGAAGTGAAATAGGGTCCAGGCCTAGGAAATAGGTAAGATTTAGATAAGCAGTGATGGGCAGAAGATACATCCAAAAATGATAGGTAGGCAGAGTGTACGATGTGTACTAGATAAAATAAATAGGACACCTTATCTGAAGGGCACTTTATCTAAAGAGTCATTTTAGCAGTGTCATGGGGAAAAATGATGAAAAGTAGGTAAAGATAGAATTGTTGTTGGTCTTAAATACCAAGGTAAGACACTTAGACTCTCTCCCATAGGCATTGGGAAGACACGGACATTAAATCTATGTTCTATCTACTCTCTCAGTAGTATTGAATACTAGTAATCACTCTCCGTTTTACTTCTTCCATGAAAAATTCTCTTGGTTTCTTTGAGATAACAGAGACTCATAGATATCCTCCTATATCATTGGCCAGTCATTCTCAATAGAATTAATTAGGGAGTTCCCTGGTGGTGTAGTGGCTTAAAGTTTCGTTGCTGCCACTGTCAGCGCTGTGGCCTGGGTTCGATTCCCAGCCAGGGAACTATCCACATACAAAAAAAAAAAAAATTTTTTTTTAATTAGTTCATTAATTAATCCATCTAGGCAAATATTTAATGGTTATGCCATTCTAAAACCTAAACTCTTTAATGGCTTCTCAATGTTCATATGATAAAGACAAGCATTCTTATAATAATATGACCTATAATACCCTTCAGGACCTGATGCTACCAATCTCTCTGCCTCATCTATTTCCATCCCCTCAGTCTCTTTGCTCCAGCTACACTTGTTTTCTGTGAATGCCTCAAAATCACCATGTTTCTCCTTCTGCAGGGTCTTTGCCTTCACGGGATGGGAGAACTCTCCCCTTTTCAGTAGTTAATGTTTACTCACCCTCACATTTCAGTTTGACATTTCCTTTGGGAAGCCTTCCCTGACTTCTTTAACTAAATTAAATCCTTCTGTTATATGCCCCCTAGCACCAGGCTCCTTTTATTTGTAATTATCAAAGTTATCACTTTATATTTATTTGTGTGAATATTTGATGAATGTCAATCTTGCTAATCTCTCTAATTACACTATAAAGGTACATGAATGCAAGGACTGTGTCTATAGTTTTATTTTTCTTATGTAACTTAGGACAGTGACAAATATACTTAGCATTGTACCTTAACTAATGAATGCATGAATGAATGAACAATATTAGTTCTTGATCAGAGGGGGTTGGAGATGTTTGCGCAAAACAAAATCTTAGCTTAACAAGTCAATAATGAGTAAGGTAAATTATAGGTCTGGGAGACTTATTAGAGGGTCTGGCTAGAAGCCAACTGTAAGTTTGAGTAAAGAAAGTACATTAGGGCTAATGCTAAGTTGCTGTATAAAAGGACTCATAAACACAACGGCCTAAGTAAAGTAAAAGTTTATTTCTCTCCCACAGATGTCTTCAAAGTTTACCTGCAACATAGGAGTTCCCTGGTGGTGTAGTGGCTTAAGGTTTTGGTGCTGGCGCTGTGGCCTGGGTTCGATTCCCAGCTAGGGAACTACCCACAAACAAACAAACAAACAAACAAACAAAAGTTTACCTGCAACAACATTCACTGGAGTGTTATTTAAATAGTGAAAAATTAATAACCTCAATGTCCAACAATAGCAGGATACTTTAGGAGATTGTGATATTACCATTCAATGGAATATCATCAGCTGTTAAAAAGTCATACTGTACAATAAGTGGCTTTCCCACTACTGTGCAACCATCACCACCATCCATCCTTATAACTCCTTTCATCTTGTAAAACTGAAACTATACTCATTAAACAATAACTCATCATTAAGCCCTCCCACCAGTCCCTGGCAACCATCATTAAACTTTCAGTCTTTATGAGGTTGACTATTTTAAGTACCTTATATAATTGGAATCATAATTGCAATAAGCTGGTTCTCGTTTTTGAGAAAAAGAATTAAGATTTGTTGGGGGGAATAGTCAAAATAGTAACTGAGGTTATAAGCTTTAGAAAAAGAGAGTGATGGCATAATGACTGAATAGAGAAGAACAAAGTGATATTTGGATATTGGGAAAACTATGACAAGTTTGGTTTTGGATATATAAATTACAAGGTGACTGCAAGAAGCCAGAGGTGTGAATCTTAAGCTCAGAAGAAATGTCAAAGTAGAGACATTGATATAGTAGTTATTCAAAAAGAGGGTAGACTGGAACTCCTGGAAGATTTTTTTTCACCTGTGTGTTCATAGTGTCCGTATAAGGAACATATCCGGTGAAGATTTGATTTCCTATGGAAAACCTTTAAGGACAGTATTAATTATCCATATATATATATATATATATATATATATATATATATATATATTTTTTTTTTTTTTTTTTTTTTTTTTTTTTTTTTTTTTTTTTTTTTTTTTTTTTTTTTTAATGTGGGTAGTTCCCTGGCTAGGAATCGAACTTAGGCCATAGTGTTGACAGCTCTTGAAGCCTAGCCACTACACCACCAGGGAAGTTGAATATTTTTTTTACCCAAGTCTATATAGTAAGTATTGAAATAAAGATTTGTTCATGCTCATTCCTCTATCCCATGCTACCTCCCAAGGCTCAGAAATAACAAGAAAGATAGTTTGCCTCGCATTGTCTAGTTTGCTCAACTTCAGGTTGAACATCATTATTCCTAGCTCTTCCTCTGCCTTTTGAGTTGCAAAGACTATTTAAAAATTTTTTATTGTCCAGGAGTGTATACTTAGATATCTTTAGGGATCCTATTTTATTCAAGAGATATACCCTTTTTGAAATTATTCATGCAATCTATTTTCCTGTCCCTAAGCAGTTCCCTCTCTCATTTCACATAGCAGCAATTTTAAACTCTCATCACTCACCTGATGGACTGTTCCTAATAGTAAAATGTTAAACAGTCACTCTTAGGACTGAGGTTCTGTTAGTCAAACTCCTGCTTGACTCAAGCTTCTTGACCAGAGGACTGTCTCAGTCACATAGTGCTCTGGAGAATTAAGTTGTTTGACCCTGAGACTAAGCACCCCTCAGGTGGTATCAGAGGCCACTGGGGAACAGGTGGGAGTTGTAAAGAGATTTAAATTGTCCTAAGACAGATCGGGATCTTAGGTAATGGAGAAATAGACAGCCTCCAGGGATAAATGGGCTGTGTTCCAAAAATTCAATTTAAAATTGACTGTTTGGAATGCAGAACACATTTTCTCTTAGAAACAATACTATGAATAATTGCAGTTATTTTCCCAGGGAAGTCCACACAAGATTGTTTAACCCACAATGTAACAGAAATGTCTGCGAAGATATTTCAGACTTGCATCAAGTGCATCCATAAATCCTCACTCCTCTGATTATAGATTAGCTTTGTACATAGCTGCCACTCCAACTAGACTGTGAACTCTTTGAGGGCTGGAAAGTGATGAATTATTCATTTTTGTACTTTGAATGCCTGGCATATAACTGGCAATAAATGTTGGTTGCATAAATGAATGAACAAATTTAATAGGCATTTGAATAGTGTTGAAAGTGTCTTAGGGAATAACAACAGTAACATTTAATGAGTACTTTAATATATGTCTGGCACTGTGCTAAGCGGATGACCAATATAGCAAGCTGCTTTGTTTAGGCTAGAATTAGGGATGAAGATATTGAAGGCAATTTTAGTATTTAAGATATAAAATAAATACGTGCTGGATTTGCTAAATAAGCATTTTTGGATGAAATGAATGGTTAGATGTATTGATTTGAAAAAATATCAACAGGAATTCATATATAAAGGGAAGTGGTTCTTTTGAGGGGCTCTAGGACTGGGGAGGCAAGCGGTATATGACTGCAGCTCAAGAGCAGAAAATGGAAGAGGAAATAGGAGTGGTCAGGGAAGAATAGTAGGATTGGTCTGGATTAGGCTCTGGCTTAACTTCATCCAGTTTACTGCTTCCTGTAGAGAGATACTTGCTCTTAACAGTCTCTGAAGAGCTGTGATTTTTAGATCATGCTATTTATCACTTTCTCGTAGATTGAGGTTCAGTAGATTGATTTCTTTCCACAATGACAGTATATTTAGGCACTTTTGACATTTGGTAGGGACGGTGTTTTAGCTTGTGCTGCTATAACACAATACCATAAACTGGGTGATTTAAACAACATGAATTTCTCACAGTTCTGGATGCTAGAAATCTGAGATCAGGGTGCCAGCATAGTTGCCTGGTGAGGAGGTCCCTCTTCTGGGTTGAAGATGGGTGATTTCTCATTGTATCTTCACCCATCAGAGAGAGTGAGAGAGCTCTCTGAGGTCTCTTTTGGAAGGACACTAAATCCCATTCCTGAAGGCTCCACTCTCATGATCTAATTGTCTCCCAAAGGCTCCACCTCCTAATACAATCTCACTGGGGTTAGGATTTCAATATCTGAATTTGGAGGGCGCACATTCAGTCCATATTAGACGGCTACAACGGTGAAGGCAGTGGAGTGGAGATACTAGGCAGTCAGGGAGAATGCAACCTGGGAAGGTGGGAGAGGGAACATTATCTTTAGATAGGTTTTGGTGGAAGAAGAAAAAGGAGGGGACAGAGGAAAGAGGGTAAAAGAGGAGGGGAGAGGCAAACAACTATTTCATAATTTTATAAAGGGCCCGATCTCTCAGAAATTTCCTCTGACTTACTGCCAGACTGATCTTTGTTCTTTGAAAGCGTTAACTACAACTACTTTTACATTTACTTCATTGTCCCCAAAGTGCTAGAGTGCAATCAATAATATTTGATTGATTATTCTGAGTGTTTCAAATCAATCCACACTGTGGTTTTATTAAGGATTTTAGAATTGACATTGATCAAGCTGAAGAAAAAAATACCTTTAAATTCGCAAGATATTTTATGTCTCTCCCCAAGGAAAAGGAAACATTTGTCCATACCTATTATGCACCACACACTGTACTGGGAGGTTTATTTACATTATTGCATTTCTAGTAATTCATCATTATTTTAATAATTACTGAGTGTCCATTATGTGCCAGACCCTATGCTAGGCAATGATGGTAAAAGCCAAAAAGGGAGAAACTCTGACCTTCTAGCACAGTGGTTCTCAACCTTCCTAATGCTGTCACCCTTTAATACAGTTCCTCATGTTGTGGTGACCCAACCATAAAATTATTTTTGTTGCTACTTCATAACTGTAATTTTGTTATGAATTGTAATGTAAATATCTGATATGCAGGATATATTTTCATTATTACAAATTGAACATAATTAAAGTATAGTGATTAATCACAAAAACAATATGTAATTATATATTGTGAAATATTTATTTCTAATTACAAATAAATGAAATTTTGTCTTGAAGCACGGTGTAGCTGCTTTTAGCAGAGTAGCTACTTTCAACACAGCAGCTGCTTTCTATACAGTAGCTGCTTTCTACACATGTGTGACTGGTCCGCATAAGTACATTATGGCACCAACCCTGTCACATACACCTGTATTTGTAGGGGGTATACTTGATGGGGTTGGTGCCTTGATATCATCACGCCTAGTACTGTATGTGGGCGTATCTGCATGTGGGCGGACTTGCCTGGAGATGGATAGAGGAGCAGTGTCTCGGTTACTAGGACCATCGGAAATGTGTTTTCCCATGGTCTTAGACGACCCCTGTGAAAGGGTCATTTGACCCCCAAAAGGGTTGCGACTCACAGGTTGAGAACCGCTGTATCTAGCAGTTATAATATAATGGGGAGAAGACAGGGCTAAACCAACAATTGCCACGTAGTATGGTTAAGTGCGATAAGGCAATCTTGGAGAACAGAAATGAGGAACTTTAATTCAAAATGGAGAAGAAATACAGACAAGAGGAAGGAAACATTTGTCTGAAAAGAAAATTTTCATTTGTCTGAATGAAAATTTAACAGGATGCCAAGAGGAGCCTAAGGAGACATGACTAAATATTGTAGGATCCTGGATTAGAAAAAGGACATTTGAAAAACTAAAGTGGGAGTTCCCTGGTGGTGTAGTGGCTTAAGGCTTCCACGCTGGCGCTGTCAGCGCTGCGGCCTGGGTTCGATTCTCAGTCAGGGAGCTACCCACATGCCAAAAAGCAAAGCAAAGCAGAACAAAAAACTGAAGAAATATAAATAAAATATGGATTTCAGTTATTAACATGTATTAATTACTGTTGGTTAATTAATTGTGACAAATGTACCATACTAATATATTTACAATAGTGGAAATTGGGTGTGGAATATACTAGAACTATTTGTACTAGCTTTGTGTAATAATTCTATAAATTCAAAACTGTTCTAAAATTAAAATTTTATTTAAAAAATTTTAACTGGCACTTGTATTTCTTGTTAGATCTGACAACCATAACACTTTTACTTCCAAATAATTAAACAAATGAAAAATTAAGTTAATACTTTAAAGTATTTGAGTTGTATATAATTTCTCCTAAATATTTGAAAGAAACAACTTATTTTCTATAATCAGTTCATTTGTTTTCTTCTTTGGCAAGGCTCAAGCAACCAAGTAATTATTAGACAAGGAATATACTTCAATGTGGAAATATTTTGCTTTAAGAGATGTAGCCTACCACCAGTTACAACCACTTTCAGAAGCTAAAAAAGAACTGGCTTAAGTCTCTTTCTATCGCCCCCGTTCCTCATGAACCATCAACAGAATTAAATTTAATTTGGGTTGTACACATCTCAAGAAATTTTTAAAAACATTTTCTCATACATTTATGAGAAAATCAGCAAGGTTAAGCTCCTGCAAGTAATCACTCATCTGGGGTGACTGTTGAGTTATGCTGCCTGAATAGAAAACAATGCTGATTATTTTATTATTGTAGCTCTTTTGGGATAAAACAACCTGTGTGTTGTGGGAGAAGACATTAGAGTAAGGAATAAAATAAGAACTGTGTATTATAACAGTGTTATTTAAAGGTGCGCTTCGAAAAAAATCTCATAAAAATAGATGAGGCTTTTAAGAATAAGAATGAATTTTATAATATTTTTAGTTTTCCAGATACAAGATAACCAAATATATTTTGCACAACTTTAATTTCTGCTTTGCTGCTTAACAAAATTGGCAAGTTAGAGCCTTATTGCTTAAGTACTTAAGTGCTGATAATAAGCTAGGCCTTGTAAAGAAAATACACCTGTTTTCAAATAATAGAAATTACATTAACAGAGATCACATGGGTTCCCTGGATATCTTTACTATTCATTTCTACTTTAAGTGGCAAACCCCTAAAACTAACATGTATTTGTGCCACAAAATATTTACATATGTCATAAATTTCACTTAGCAAACTAGCAGAGAGCATCTACTGTGTGCAAAAAAATTGTGAACATCTTTGGTGTATTTGGAGATAAGTAATCATTCCTATGCTGTGTTTCAGTTTGTGCTACTCAAAACAGGTTTTGTGTTTTTTTTTTTTTACAACGGAGGGGAATCATGTTAAGTTAGTCGTTTTTTGTACCTCAGTGTCCATGGTTTCCTGCAAAAATATCAGGCAAAATCTGTTTAAAAAATAGATAATGCTTTCAAACATTTGGGTTCTTTCTAAAGCAGGACCATGCAGTCTTCAAGATATTTATTCACATACAAGGGATAGGCCTGTCACAGGAGCTAAAAAGAAGTTCGTTTTGTTTTTAAAACTGGTGTCTCTTCCCATACGAACTGAGTGGCTTCTTAGTTGCTGGAAGACAGGGCCGCTCGCATTAGTTTGACTCCAAGGCCCAGAGGCCATGCATGAGCCCAGCTCTCACTGGTGGGAGAAGGGCGATGATGGATCAGAATCTCATAGTTTACAGACCGCCGGCCGAGGCCTTACAGTCCTCAGACCTCAATCGAGAAAAGACCGCGGCCCTAAACTAGCAAACGCCGCTTGAACGCCTGCTGGGCGCGCAGTCACGCTGACTGCCGTCTGCCTTCCCGGTTCGGCGACTGGTAGCAAGCCGCGGCAGCGTCCTTTCGGTGTAGGGGAAACACTGTTACTGGAAAAAGGCCGGGGGGGCGGGACTTGAGGCCGTGCGGGGCTATTTCCTCACATCATGGTCAGTCAGGGAGAGGAGAGGCCGCATTGGAGCCAGGCCGAAGCGCCGTATGGCGCGGCGCAGTCCGGCCATGGTTGGCGGGCACCGAGAGAGCAGTGTAGTGCGGAAAGTATACAACCTACACCTAGGAAGGATGGGTCAACTGACGGAGATTTCACCACAACCCACACGCCTAACAGGGAATCTGAGAGCACATGGGGGAGGGGGCGGGGAGAGCATACAGCTCGCACAGAGCATGCTCCGTTCTGAAAGCCGAACGTGGAGAGCCAGGCATGCGCAGTGAGTCCAGGGTGGGTTGGCAGCGGGGAGGGGCTGGCGTGAGCCGGCTGATGTGTTTATCCGGTTTTCTGGGTGGGCGGTCAAAGCGCACGCGTTAAGGGCGAAAGGCGGGGGAGCTGGGTAGTGGAGTGCGCATGCGTTGAGCAAGCCGGTAGCTCGTGGAGGGGGCTCTTAGAGGAGAAGCAGAGGAAAAGGGAAGCGAAGGGAAAGGAAAGGGCGGGGGGAGGGGTGAGAGTGTGCTCTGCGCATGCGTGCGAGCGCCGGCGACGACGGCGGCGGGGGAGTCTCGGGGATGACAGTGGCTTTGCCCGTTGGGGTAACGGTCGTCGTTTCCCGCAGGGTTTGAGGTGCCGCACTGCCCGTGGGATCCATTAAGACCGCAGCAGTCCGGGCCTTACGGAACTAGAGTGGCGCGTGGAGTCGGGGTGAAGGCGGCGAGGCACGAGGGGAGGGGCCTGCAGTGGGGCCTGCTGTGTGCGCTGGGCGGCGGCGGGGCCTGGCGGTGTGAGCGCTCGCCTCAGCCGCGGCCGGGCGGGCGCCGTGGGCGGCGGTAGCCGTCGTGCTTGGCGGAGGCGGTGTCCGTGTGTGAGGCGCGGAGAAGATGACCGGGTAGTGAGGGGCGGCGCTTGCGCTTGGTGACCTCGGGAGTAAGCGACTGAGAAGCGAGGGGCGCCGCCGCGGCCCGGCGGGGCCTGTTCCCCGCCCCCTCCCGCCGCTGCCGGCTCGCGCACTTCCTCCTCTGCTCTCCCCTATCGGCGTGCGGGACTCTCTGGCCTGCTTCGCCACCTCAGGGAACAGCGGGTCTGTAATCGCCGGGGCGGAGAGCCAGACGCAGTCCGGGCCCCGCGTCCGATATGGAGACAGCGGCGGTGGTGGTCTCGGCCAGCCGCAACAGCAACATTCGCCGCTGCCGCGGTTTCGTGCTCTAGATCGAGGAAGCCGACTCCTAAGCTGTCGTCCTTGCTGTCTCCGCTGCCTCCACGCCGGGCGCTGTGATGGAGTAAGGGCCCTGCAGCCGCTGAGAAGCGTGCCCGCCCCTTGGACCGGGCCGGGGCCTGCTCCCGCCCAGCTCAACTTGAGGAGGTACCTCCGCGTCCGGAGATGCAGCTCGAGAGAAGGCCGCCGGCCGAGCCGCGGGGCTAGACTGAGCGCCGAGTCCCGGCCCGAGCGCCGAAGCCGCCACGTTGTGCGCCCCGCGGCCGCCCGGAACAAACTAGAACGTTGATTTCTTCTCTACTTTTTTTTTTCGTTTGCAAGTCTCAGGGACGGAGGAGGGGCGCCAAGGCCCCATGTGTGGGAGGATTGTTGCTTCAGCTCCGCAAAGTTGCACGGATTTTGCTTACTACTTTAGCCAGTGGTTCTGCCCTGATTTCCTCCGAATTGTTGCAAATTCGCCATTGTTCCCTGGCTGCTTTCAAAGTTGGATCCGGAATTTCTTTTTAACCGGGAGCCAACGGTGTCGAAGTGTCTGCAATGAACCCCGTGAATGCTACTGCTCTCTACATTTCTGCGAGCCGCCTAGTGCTCAACTACGACCCCGGAGACCCCAAGGCGTTTACCGAGATTAACAGGCTCTTGCCTTACTTCCGACAGTCACTCTCGTGCTGTGTTTGCGGTGAGACGCTTTTTATTGTTCCTTTTTCAAGGCTAGTTTTAAAAAACCTGGGCAGCGGTAACAGGAACATTTCGACGGCTTGGTAGTTTGTATTAAGCTTTGTTGTTTGTTCAGTATTATGTGGTCATTGGTTTTGAAAATCGCCGGAGCACTTTTGCTCGGCATTTCAGAAAGAACTTCTTTCAAACCGCTTTGTATAGTGGCCTCAACGTTCAAAGCTGTTTGATTCGCCTTGGGTAAACCGCTTACCATTTCTGGTGATGATGGTTTCTTAAATGAGGTGAGGTAGGCATGCATCTTACCCCCCCCCCCTTTTTTTTTAAATAATCTTGGATACCAGAGTTGACTTAATACCTATCTTGGTTAACTGGTTAAATCATGTGCATGTGGCATGTTTGCATTTCCCCACACTGATGTTATGTGTGGGTGCTGGTATAATGTGATGCGTCCACACAGCTAATGAACTCGGTGTGGAACTTTCCCATGTTTTTCAGCAAATGCTTTGACAGTTGCACGGTAAAGAGTAAGCTAGGGAGTACTGATGGGATACTCTCGAGTACTTTTTAACTGGTAGGGTTTTTGACAACCTTAAGGTACGCTAAATTGTCTAATCCAAGTATCTCAAAAGTGATGATAATTTGGATTAACTGTACATGTGTAATAATTACATTTTTCAAAAAACCTGGACTGAAACGTTAATACAAAGAAAAGGGTAACTGACAGAAAAAGACAATAATATATTCCACTTTATATTCTTAATCTACCAGAAGTTTTGAGATTTTGTTAATCTACTCACTTGTTTAGTCAGGACTTGAGAAATTCAGGCTTTCACTTTATCTAAAATTAGATAAAGAAAGAGTAGTAATTATGTGGCTGTATTCATTTGAGATTCATCCAGCATTTTCTGTAAGGCACTGAGAGGTTGCAGAAGAGGTGAAGCTTTCTTTTTTTTTTTCTTTTCTTTTTTTTTTGCACACTGGGTACTTAATCTCATAAAAATTTAAGTAACTGTTAGAATGTGATTAAGTTCTACTGTGACTGCTAACAGACACTTAACACCTTTATAGAGAAGCACTTGCCCTGGGCAAATCACTTAACTGCCTTGGGCCTCAGTTTCTTAATGTGTAAAATGAGAGTTTTGGGCTAGATTTAGTTTCCTTTAGGCTTAAATTTTACTAATGTAAGCATAAGAATTTGGTTTCAATGTACCCCTTTTTCCCACTGCCACTTTTCATGGAGTGCTTCGTTTTACCTCTTAACAGTTTTTAATAGTTTGCAGAATGAGGAGCTGGAGCTGCCAAAGCTTCCTTCTTGATAAACCTTTCTTTCCAAGGGATTGCTGGGTGATGTGGGGGAAAGAAAGGGCATAGATAGGGCAGCCCACCTTAGCCTGCTAGAATAGAAATTGAGTGATGTCATTATCCAGGCAACATTTAGAGATCTGGTTAAGGCTTTTTACTAGGTGGATGGGACGGCCCTCTATTTTAAGGAGGAAATGGTAATTTGAATTGTGTAGGTGCTTGGGATGTAAAGTTCTTATTAATAGCTTCATATAGTTGTGGTCTAATTGAACATTTTCCCAGATTCTAACCTGGATTTTAAAAGAATGACATTAAAGATAAAACTACATTGAAAAAAAAAAAAGTTCTCCAGTGGTAGCTCTTTTTTTTTTTTTAACCAGTCTTGGCAACACAAGGAGAATTTTTCTGACAATGGAGTTTTGTAAATATTTATTCCTTCTTGTTCAGCTCCCCTCCGCTATCATTGTGGGGAAAAGATTTGTGGGTTCTACTTCTCCCGTATAGCTGAGTAGCTAGTATAAAATTTCAGCAATCTGGTTGTAGGTTCAGGTGCTCCCCCGCCCCCACGTCACTTTGGATGTAGTCTTTGGTTATGAACAGATAGAAAAGAAAATCATTTGAATTTATATCCAGCATTTAATAAACTTTGTATCAGATGCCATCCTAGACTTCTTTTCTTAGTTGAAAAGCATAAACTCGTTCAAATTAGTAGGGTATGTGCGATTGTATTTATGAAGATAATACGTAAAAGTAAAGTTGAATTTGTCTTGGTGCTGTAAATAGAGAGTTTGTTTCAACAGGTCCTCCAACGTCTGACCCAGTCTACTTTTTCAGCTTTGTATTCAACTGCTTTTTTTTTTTTTTTACATAATTTCTCTGTTTCAGCCAGATTGATGTATTTGTCTTTTCAAGCATATACATGCCTTATGTTTTCCTTCTCTTTCCCCAACCTTTGCTCTTTGAAATTCTGCCTAAAATACGCCTTTTCCCTCTATGGTCTAACTCATCTCCCTCTTTCCAGTGAATTCTTCCTTGCTCACTCCTTTGAACCTCTGTAACCCTTTGTTCCAGTCATAGGCACTTAAAACTCTTTCGGTACAGTTTTTATGAGGTTGGACAGTTAATTTCACAAACCCATCCTAGAAAAAGTGCTACATACCTCATTGCTGAATATCTCTATGGTCACCTTCAAAGTATTCCCATAGGATAGCTATGCACTGATGCCAGCCCCTAGTCCACCCTTCAAAGCAATTTTGGAACTCTGTCTCTGGAATGGCCATCAAAACTGTTGTCATACCCAAAATCTGACAATGAAGTTCGCGAACTTGCCACAGTGCGTGCTTAAGTTGGCAGCAGTGTACAAACAACTCCATAAGGTATCATAACCTTGCCAAGGCAGTGATGCATAGCTCCCTAAGTGGGGGAGTACTTCAGAGGTGACTGTAGTGATACTCAGCAATGAGGTATGTAGCACTTTTTTTCTAGGATGAGTTTGTGAAATTAATTGTCCCAACTTGTATATCTAATTCTTCTGATATATTAAGGAAAATACTGTCTTTTGTACATTGTTGTGTTTCTCCTGCCTCATCCTTTCTCTCCTGTCTAGTGACTTGCGTGTACTAAGGTGTTTATGAGACTCAGGAAGAAAGTGAGAGGAGGTAGGGGAGGGGAAGTAAAAGGCTTATGAACTTTAAAGATAGGTTCAAATGTTGGCTCCATTACTTACTGTATCGGCAAGTTGCTTTAACTTTTTTCCTTAGCTTCCTTTATCTATAAAAGGGGATGATTATACCTTATTCAAGTTTGTTTCTCAAATTTTATGTTATATGTAAGTTTATTTTTAAATGATGAAAAACCTTTGAACCCATGAAAACAAATCTATGGACTTGGTGTCTGGCACATATTATGTGCTTAATATCCCACCCTTGTGCAAAAATAGAGGTAAGAGGAGGTGAAAAAGGAGGCTGAACTGTCAGGTCAATTATTGTCAAACCTAGACTATTCACTGGAACTACAGGTTTTGTTATCATTGTTCTTTGAAATGTTAATTAGCTGATTATCACTGTTTATTTTTCAAATGCTTTTTATATTTAAAGCTAGTGAATGGGATGGCAGTGCTCCTGAGAATTACTGTACTTTCTAGGCCATTACTGAGGGTACTATTTTTTGTGTCAGTTTTTTCCCCTTGGTCTAAATGTTGGATGTGCTTTATCATTTGTCAAAACGTGTAATTTCTTTTAATGCCGTGAGACTTGGTAAATTCTGTCCTAGGGATTTTAAGTTTTTCATTAAACTTGTAAGTCCTCAAATAATATAACAAGTTTGATATGTAGAATCCAATTTTGTTAGAATTGGAAGGATGTGTTAAGTGGAAAACCATTACTCTCTGTGATATTTGGAGTCCTATAAATTAATTGTGGCCAAATCTCCATTCAGGCACATGAATATTTTCCTGGTGTTTTAATTGGAGTCTAGAAACAGAATGGTTTCTGCTTTGGATGTACTGAATAGTTGTGGATCTTTTACACATCCAGTTTCTCACAAGATGGGAAGGGGCTGTAGATGAGTTTTTCCTACAGGGTGACAGGCTAACCAAGGTTTCTTTTTTTTAAATTTTTAATGTTAAGGACTTAAAATCCTATTACTACTACTACTACTACTACTACTACTACTGCTACTACTCTTACATTCCACTAGGAGGTAGGTGATTCTCTAAGGGTAAGAGCCTTGTTTGTACGTGTTTACCATTGTAGCCTGCACCTGACAGTTACTGGATCAACTTGTTAAGTGGATGAAATTATCGTTAAAAAGAGAAAGTTTAGGAAGGGTATGCTCTCAGAATAAGTATATGCCTTAAAATTAAATAGATTTAGCTTTATGAAGAACCACCTTCACTTTTCTTATTTTTCTCACTTTGCCATTTTTGTGGACTCCCTTCCTAGTAGATAATCCTACAAATCTAATCCAGTCTAGAATTTTTATTCTTTTAGCAGAATTAGCTTGGTTTTTGACAGAGCAAACAATTTATAAATAGCAAGAATCTTCTAAAAATGAAATTTGGGCATGTAGCCCGGAGTTATTTATTTTAAACTACATATCTTTCAGATGGAAGTAAAATTTAAAGGCCATTTGAATAAGTGTTATATCAATGTTTTATATTTATATTTTTCTCAGTATGAGTTCATTTGATACCTAAGATTTATTTTTCTTGTACTTAAAATCACTAAAGTTAAAATTTTTTATTGTTAAACACAAAATGCCATCTTAGTCATTTTTAAGTGTACAGTTCAATAGTGTTAAGTATGTTTATATTGTTGTGAAACAGATTTCCAGAACATTTTCATTTTGCACATCTGAAACTATACCCATCAACCACACTCCCATTTTCTCCTTTCCGCCAGCCTTTGGTAACCACCATTTTTATTTTCTGACTTTATGAATTTGATTAGAATCATGCACTATTTGTCTTTTGGTTGACTGGCTTGTTCTAGACTGGAATAGATTCCTGAGTTAATCTCCTCTGCTAATTCAGGAGGGAGTCCACAAACAATGGCAAAATGAGAAAAATAAGGAAAGCGAAGGTGGTTATTTGTAAAGCTAAAACTCCTCAAGCCAGCCATTTAACGTACTGTTCTCTGTTCATCCTTTTTTTAAGGCTGAATAATTGTTCATTGTATGTATATAATATAGTTTATCCACTCATCCAAGATGAGTTGCTTCCACCTCTTCAATATTGCAGATTGTGTTGGTTTGAACATGAGTGTGCAAATAACTTACAGATTCTGCTTTAAATTCTTTTCGCTATCTACCCAGAAGTGGGTTGCTGGATCATATGGTATTTCTGTTTAATTTTTTGAGGAATCTATACTACTTTCGACAGTGGTTGCACCATTTTATAATCCTCCTGACAGATTACGGGTTCCAAAATCTCCACATTCTTGAAAATACAGAAGTATTTTTATTTTCTGTTTTTTTTTTTTTTTTTTTTTTTTTTTTTTTTTTTTTTTTTTTTTTTTTTTTTTTTTTTTTGTTTTGTTTTTTTTGGGTATGTGGATAGTTCCCTGGCTGGGAATCGAACCCAGGCTGCAACGTTGACAGCGCCAGCACCGAAGCCTTAAGCCACGACACCAGGGAACTCCTTTTTTAAATTTTTGATAGTCATTCTCATGGCTATTAGGCAATACCTCATTGTGGTTTTGATTTGCATTTCTCTAATGATTAGTGATGTTGATCATCCATATGCTTGTTGGCCATTTGTATATTATCTTTGGAGAATCACTATCATTTTTTATCTGGAAGACTTATTTTACTCATTATATTTTAGTTAATCACTTGTGATGTTCTAACTGCTGGGATATAAAGATGAGTAAGACATTTGCTCTCCACTCATGTTTCTCAGTGTTTTGGGGAAGACAAATAAACTAGCAGTTATTGGACGAGTGCTGTGTTGGAAGCACTTAACGTTATATGAAATCTCAAGCATCATAATACAAGCACTTATATGTTAACTTTATTGTACATGTAAAAATTTCAGAAATTAGCCATAAATGAGTATTTCCCTCCATATAATTTGTTTTTGAATAACTGTTTGGGTGAATGTAAACCTCATTTGTGTTACAGCAGAATTTGGTTTAATAATTTTTTCTTGGGACTTAAGTTCACCTGTTTTCTCTGATATGGGAAGATTTTTTTTTTTTTTTTTTAATGTGAGTAGTTCCCTGGCTGAGAATCGAACCCAGGCCTCAGCTTGACAGCGCCGAAGCCTTAGCCACTACACCCTCAGGAAACTCTGGGAAGAATTCTTTAGGGAGCATTTATCTAGTGGGCTGGTAAGGAAGAACAGTATTTATTAATTTTTCTTGGTAGATATACTTTTTTTTCTAGATATATTTAACTTATGATTTCTTTTCCTAAGAAAAAACCTTTTTACAGTTTCTTCTTTCAGTATTCTAAAGATTAGTTAAAATATTAGTTCCTACTTGGGTATATTGATGTAAAATGAAATTGCCTTGGGGAAAGGACTCTCTTGTGTGCATTGTTCTGGACATTGAGCGAACTGAAAAGAAGTTTGTTCCACAGTCATTTGTCATATGATATAACCATCTGAAAAGTTAACGATACTAGTTTAAATAATGGTTTAAGGCATGCTGTATGGTACTGTATAACTAGGCAGAAGAAATTGTTTCAATCTAGTGAGATTTAGGAAGTAAGGGGCTTGAGCAGGACCAGGAGGAATGGCAAAGTTAGTGTTCACTTTTAGAAAGGCTTGAGGGAGAGAACAGTTGGCTTGTTTAGGCTGCCGAAAGTTTATCTCTAATAAAGAGTTCTTGAAGGAGAGTAGAGCCCTTGCCCTATAGTAGTTACTCGGGCCTTTTGTATGGGGAGCTTGATGCCAGGCTAAGGAATTTGACATTTACCTTGTAGACCTGTTTTGTTTTTTTCCCAAAGTTGCTCTATAGGCCACCTAAATCAGATCACCTAAAGGATTTGTTAAAATTCAGATTCCCATTTATCACATCAGACTGATTGAATTGGAATCTCTGTGGGCAGGGCCTTGTAATCTGCATTGTGAACCACCCCCCATCTTGATATGGGGAAGGGGATTTATGAATCACTGTTGTAAGCATTTGAGACAACATTTTAAGTAAGAGTGATGTGATTGAAATTTTGTTTCAGAAAAGATTAATTTGGTGGTAGAGTATGGGATTAATTACTGAATAGTGGTGGTGGTGGTAATGGAACAACAGATAATAAGGGAAATTTGTCTTGTTTATGATTATTATGATGTTGGAATTTTTTGATATGTACTGTATTATATTTTGTCATGGTTTGGCATATTTCACTATGACTACATTAAGTGAGATGCTTCCTTTCCTTAAACTTATGAACATGTCTAGCATAGTGCTTTCACATAGTTATGTACTACTTTATAAAATGTACTGAATTATATTTAAGAACTGACAAAACCTGGAACGTTAATACAGATCATGGGACAAATTGAAGAAGTCAAAGGTAACTCAGTTCATATCAGAAATGAAGTCAGGAAAGACATTGATTTTGGAAAGACATGAATTTAGATAGGCTGGTTTGAAAAAAGATAGGTCAGCCCAATTAAAATGTTCTTCAGGGATTTAGCAGTTTGGTATTGGATTTTGGGGGAGGTTGCAGAAGGTAGGAATTAGAGTGAATCAAGTGTGGGCCTAAGGAGAATGAAGAGGAAGATGAGGCATTGTTGAATGATTTAATGGTACCCGGGGGTTGAGGTTATTTAGCAAGGAAATATTGAAAATATGGTTAGGAAAGGATAAAAATAAAAAATCTAAAATATTTTATGCCCTTTCTTGGAAACTTTGATTTTAAAATAATTTTATATACTATTTGATGTAGTAAAACAAATCTTTTGAGTTTTTGTGGTTTTCATTCTCAAGTTAATTCAAACATCCAGTCCTCCTTCTTTCTTCATTTGTGTGTGTGCATATGTGTGCACATGGCATGCATGCATTTGGGTTATAGCGATCGTATTAATAGCATACCATCATTATTTGGTTAATGTCTTACTATATTGGCTTCTCAGTTGAACTTGCTCAGAGTCCACTTGGCTACTTTTATCTGTGATTAAATTGGTTTTTGGTGTGTGGGTTTGTTTTTTTTTTTTTTTTTTTTTGGGGTATG
Source organism: Lyroderma lyra (assembly GCA_004026885.1). Taxonomy (NCBI): domain Eukaryota; kingdom Metazoa; phylum Chordata; class Mammalia; order Chiroptera; family Megadermatidae; genus Lyroderma; species Lyroderma lyra. Next base: position 247,559 of record PVJL010001179.1, on the reverse strand, counting down.
TGGGTAGTTCCCTAGCCGGGAATCGAACCCAGGCCGCAGCACTGACAGCGCCAGCGCCAGAGCCTTAAGCCACTACACCACCAGGGAACTCCCTAAATTGGTTTTTGTGAGTTCTGATGTCCTCTCTAAATTTTACCTTTTGTTTTAAAAGTGATATTTCACAGTCTTCTAATTTCTCCTTACCTTTTTCTGTGTCTAGTAGTCATGGTTGACTTTCCTTATTCATTTAATTCCTATTTTTTACTGTCATTTCTCTTTTAAAGATTATTATTTTTTTGTTCCCTTGTTAGGAAATTTAGATATTTTTCACTTTAATTACTGTGTATCGGGCCATTTTTCTCTTCTTTTACTTGCTCGGACTCAATCCATAATATTTTGGCAGAATTATTTTCAATATTTGTCCTCTTACTCCAGAAACTTTCTTGAATCTTTGCACATTTGGAATATCTGGTTTTCTCAAGCTGTTTTCATCTAGTTTTAAAACCAGTGTATTTTGTGTGTGCTAACTTCAATTGTCTTATCAATTTGCATTTGTTTGTTTTCTTTGGTACTACAGAAAATGTGCACTTATTTGGTCTAAAACTTGGAAACAAAATTGTTTTCTGGCAAAGTTGAATGGTTTTAAAATTCTTTATGCAACATTTATAAAGGCATATCTAAAGTGAGAGTGGGCAGTCCAGTGTATAACCTAAGGGCTTTTGACCCTCTTCCAGTCCTACTAAATGCCATTCCCTTGAGGTTTAAATCTCACCTTATGTTCTGATATTTAGGATTCTGGCTATATATAATATAGGAATCTAGGATTAGAAAGCAGCATTCCAATTCAGGCATCCTTGTGATGGATTTCTGAATTCCCTCTACAGTTAATCAGTTGGTTGTCCAGCCTGTGACTGAACATATTCAGGGTATGACATAGGATATAACTAGATCATATCCACCAGCATCTGTGGGACTGTCTCAGGGCTTTCTTTATGGTGTCATTGAGCTTGCCAGCTCAATTTTTACATAGGTTTTAGGAGGAAGATATTACTAGGTTATTTTTCATGATGAGACTATACAAAACCTTAGGTAGAAAGGATCATGTATCATACAGCCATTTCTTCATATCAAATAATCCTTTCTGTAATATTCCTGAAAGTTCAAGCCTTTTCCTTAATACCTCTGGGTTAGGGAGCTAAATTCCACTCAGAAAAATAGCCATATGATTGTTTGACATCTTTTTGAAAAAGAACTTTTTTAAAAGAAAGTTCTTGCTTCCAATTTACCCATGTCTCTTTGTATATAATTGTTTCCTGAATCCCCCAACCCCCCAGAAAAATTCAGAAACCCTTTGATAAATTTTTACTCTTTACTGTTGGAAGACAGTTTTCATGTCCTTCCTGACAAGTATCACTAAGCCACCAGTGCTAGAAGGATTCTGCTTTCAGTTTCTTCTAAGAGTGTGGATTTTTGTGTTCTATGTCCACAGTATTTTTGATGTGGCCAGATGGGATTATCATCTGCCTTGCCAATTTGGACAAATTATTTAATTTCTTTTTTTCATTATTTTTGTTGTTGTTGCTTTTTGGTATGTGGGTAGCTCCCTGACTGGGAATCGATCCCAGGCCACAGCGCTGACATCGTCAGCGACGCAGCCCTAAGCCACTACACCATCAGGGAACTCCCAAATTATTTAATTTCTCTTAGTTTAATTTGTAAGATGAAGTTGTTGGACTAGATCAGGGGCTTGGTTGTGAATTTCACAGGCATTTAGTTTTTAAACTTGGTTAAAAATTTACTGAATTTTTTGGCTAGTGTTTTAAAATCTAGACTTTATGTATAAATTCAGATTTTTGGTACCTCCTAGAAAATTGTAAGGTGCACATTCTCTCATGGCATGGCATCACTGGCTGTAGTTTAAAGGGAGTTTCTTCCTTTTAGGGGTGGGAATAAACCTGCAGTTTGTCCTTGATCCCTCTCAGCCTTTGTCACTTTTTTTTCCCCTAAACTTTACCTGCTTGGACATTTGGATTTGTGATCCTCAGGAATAGAGGATTTTGCAAGATCTCTTAGGTTGTAGACACTATTTTGAATCATAGAATTCTAATGTTGTTAGGATCTTGAATTATTTTGTTAAACCTCTTACCTGGGTAAAAATTAGAATTGCTTCATCTAGTTTGGCAGTCAAAGAACAGTTGTTGGTTCTCAATGTTTCTGGTTAATTAAAACATTTTCACTCATTGGTTGATAGTGTTCAGATCTTCTCTGTCCTTACTAATTTCTCATTTTGTCAATTTTTGACAGGTGTTGAAATTTCTTAACTATATAATTATGGTTTTGCCAATTTCTCTTTGGAGTTTCATCAGTTTGCTTCATGTATGAAACTGTTATTAGGTGCATAAAGCAATTTGAAATCATGGAATATAGTTAATAATAACTTTAATTTTTAATGTTTTGCTTTACTAATTCTATCATCTGTCATTTCTAGTTTTGTTACTGTTTGGTTTTTCTGGTCTTTAAGGGTTGTATTTTCCTGTTTCTTTGCCTGCCTGGTTAATTTTGATCGGATGCTGGATGTTGTGACTTTTACCGTGTCAGTAAAATTGTACCTTGTTGGTGGATATTTTTGTACTATAAAGATTCTTGAGCTTTGTTCTTGGGTTGAGGATCCCTTTGAGGGTTGTTTGGCAGGTCCAAAGCAGCCTTTAGGGGCTAATTTTTTCGCACTACTGAGGCAAGAATTTTCTGACTGCTCTATCTGATGCTTTGTGAATTTTGAGGTTTCTCACTCTGAGTGGTGGGAATAGGAATTATTCTGCTGCCTCTGAATTACATAGGGATTATTTTCTCTTTGCTCCTTTTGGAAGGAGAGATTCTTTAGCCTGGGATAGTTTCTCATATTCTTGTGCTAATCAGTACTCAGCTTGAAAGGGATCTTCTCTAAATCTCTGGTGCTTTCTCTGTGCAGCTCTCTCATCTCTAGTACTCTGCCCTGGAAAATCCAGCTGTCTATGCCTCCCAGCTCTGTCTTCTCAATTTAGGGAGACCAGTAGGCTTTGTCTGGGTTCTCCTTCCATGTGCTGTGTCCTAAAAACTTATCTTTAGGCAGTAAGCTGGGGCAGTTCTGGGGCTCAGTTTGTTTGCTTCACCTCTCAGTGGTCACTGTTGTGTGCTTTCTCTTGCCCAATATCCGAAAACCATTGTTTTATCCAGTTTTTTTTTTTCCAGATGGGAGAGTAAATCTCATTTTTCCATTTTGCCTGGAAACAGAGTCCGATTATATTCTAAATCTACGCTGCTGTGACAATTTAAATTTTATTTAATTAAGATTAAATAGAATTTAAAATGCAGTTCTTTAGTTACATTTCATATCTTAAGTGCTTAATAATCGTATGTGGGTAATGGCTATGTTACTGAACATTGCAGATATAAAACATTTCCATCATTGCATAGAAGTTCTACTGGACAGAGTGCTGTAACAACTGAAGAGCTTAGATTTGTTTCTGAATGCTGTGTGAGCGTTGAAAGGTACCTTCAATGTTTTCATCTCAAGTTTTTATTTTAAAACATTGAACTGGATGGGGTTATGAACAGATTGCCTGAGGTCACCACTGTAGACTTACAGAACAATTTTCCCAACTCAGTGAATTGGGTTCAGGAAGGTGTTCTACAGTGTTTATGTAGTAAATGGTTTCTGTTACTTAAAAAAGAGAAAAAAACTTAACTGTTTTTCTTCCTTTATATTGAGGCTATTTGAGATGCCAAATGAATATTGGACCAAATAGTGGTGCCGTAACCATTTAATTCTCCTGGATCCTTCTATCTGCCATGAGGGTTTTAAATTGTTTTAATTCTTAGTCATATGTGTATGTGTGTGTGTGTGTAAGCATACACACACACACACACACACACACACACACACTCACTCTTAAGTCATGTTATTTCAGTTCTTTAATTCCTTTGTATATCCATTCAGTGGACTAGAGACAAGAAACATTAAAATTAAGATTGATATTGAAATACTAGGTAATGAAGAGCATAAAAATGTTCATGATTATGAATATTTGGGTCGGGATTATTATTAAGCCCCCCAGGAGCTCCTTATGCTGTGAAAGATGGTGGTTTCAAGGCAAAAAAGGCTCTCTGTAATGGTTCTTAATCCATGTCGAGCATCAGAATTACTTGGGAAGCTTTCTAACAATATGCATTCCTGGGAGTTCCCTGGTGGTGTAGTGGCTTAAGGCTTTGGTGCTGGCGCTGTCAATGCCGCGGCCTGGGTTTGATTCCCAGCCAGGGAACTACCCACATACTACCAAAAAAAAAAAAAAAAAATCATTCCTGGGCAGAATCTCCATATATTGAGTCAGTTCTGGTATAAGCCATTTAGGTGATTCTGATATTAACCCCTAGATGAGAGTAGTGATTGCCGTGCTTTGTAAGTTGTCTGTGTTCTAACATCCTGTATATCAACATGGTGTTGGTAATTATTAAAAAGAAATATTAAAAAGAGACTGTACAGTGATATGCAGTATGGCCTTTTATTTTTAGAAAACAAAGACAATTTACACTTGTAAAATTGCACATATCTACCTGAAGCCACCTTTAGTTCATCACTTAGTAACAAAACACAAGAATGGTAAGTTTTTAGTAAAAAACCTGAGACTTCCAGAAACCAAGTAGCATATGTAGTTTTGTCCTTGTATATAATGTGTTCAGTTTTAGCCTATTTTCTTAAAATTCATGAATTTACAAACAAGATATGTAATTTTAAAGTAATGCCTTTTCCTACATAATTTAAGTAAAAACAAGATGTAGCTCTTGTTAATGGGAAGTCAAAATTTGCCCTTGTATATTTTATTAAAATGAATTTTATAATAATTTTAATAATACACTGAATAAAAAAAATTTTTCCCTAAACACTACTTCATTTTCTACTTAAATGATTAGAAAAAATCCCCCAGAAGCTCCTTATGCTGTGAAAGATGGTATCAAGGCAAAAAAGGCTCTCTGTAATGATTCTTCTTCCACGTGCTCGAGCATCAGAATTACTTGGGAAGCTTTTTAACAATATGCATTCCTGGGCAGTATCTCCATATATTGAGTCAGTTCTGGTGTAGGCCATTTAGGTAATTCTGATATTAACCCCTGGATGAGAGTAGTGCTTGCTGTGTTCAAATACTCCTTGCGGGAGGTTAATAAGTGCACTTAAAAAAAAAAAAAAAAAGAATGTGTGCCAATAAATTTAAGGAGCGTCATGTTAAACAAGTTTCTTCACAGTTTAGTATTCAGTTTTAAGACACTAATATATTTTGGGATGAGTCTCTAAGAGGTTATTAAAGCAAACCTGTTAATGCTTTCTGGTTCACTGGGATACCAGTTTGCGAAATTTGGATCTAGATATATATTGACTTATTTGATTAATGTTTGGTAGTTCAGTTATGAATCAACTTAATTTTGCCTAATTGAGCGGCCCATATTATCTTATTGGTAATAATTTAATGAGAGACTTTCATTGCTTTGTGAAACTATGAAAATAATGGAATATTACAAAAGTGCTCTGTAACCACAAAACACTCTATAAATGGCTCCCATACCTAATTATTAAGATAAATGATGTCTGGCATTCTCTTTTAATTCTTACTAGAATATGAAATGAGGCATGACTTGAGTTTTGTACATGTTTTGGGCCTGAGTGGTTATACATTACTCATTTAATCAACTGTGGTGAGAGTTGTTTGTTTGTTTATAATGGTTGTTGACTGGTGAAGCTTACCTTATATAAACTATTAACATCACCAAGTATTTCAGGAAGTATTTTCCACAGTTTTAGGTAAACCAAAGACATAAAAAGTTAAAGAAACTCTAAAGTTTAACCATCAGATATTTAGTAAACAGCTTGGCTTGAGTAACATTCTTTCTTTCAGAGTTAACAGTGTTTTAACTCAAGCTTGTTCAACCTGAGGCTCAGGACGGCCTGGAATGCGGCCCGACACAAATTCATAGACTTTCTTAAAACATTATGAAAATTATGCATGGACTGTTTTTTTTTTTTTAGCTCATCAGCTATCATTAGTCTTAATGTATTTTATGTATGGCCCAAGACAATTCTTCCATTGTGGCCCAGGGAAGATGAAAGGTTGGACAACCCTACCTTGGTTTAACTATTGGTTTTCATTTCTCAGCAAGTGGTATTCCTTTTTCCAAATTGGAAACATAGATTTTTGTGTCTTTTTCATCCTCCATTCCACTGACATACATATTTAACGATCATTTTTCTCTCAGTATAGTAGTACTTTATTATTTAAAGTGATGTATTGCCCTTTAAAATAATTAACTTGGTTAAATGGTCAGAATACCCCACTGTATAGCATCACTTTTAGTGATTAATGCGTATTCGTTGTATTCTCTTCCTCTTTTTGCTTTTTGGTATGTGGGTAGTTCCCTGGTTGGGAATCGAACCCAGGCCGCAGCGCTGACAGTGACAGTGCCAGTGCCGAAGCCTTAAGCCACTATACCATCAGGGAACTCCCCATCTCTTCCTCATTTTTAATTAAAATGCATATTTTTCTGTTATAGTATGATTATTTGTGCTAGATGTTTTCAATTAACAATATTCGTGCCTCAGATAAACCTTTTTGGCTACTATACTGCCACAGTGCAATGCTTGTGGTAGATGTTTTAAAGAAAATAGTTTACAGGTATATGGAATCCAGGTGATCAGGGGATAATGGTCTGGGGCATAGCTGCTTAAATATTTCATTACAGAATTAATAATTTCTTTGAAAACTTAATTTGTCGTTTTGACCTGTTGCTTTTTGAGGCATGTATTTGCTTTTGGTTTACTACTAAAATAAAGTTTGTGTGGAAGTTTAGAGGGACATGTTCTAAGTGCTGCTCAGTCAAACATTGAAAGAAGAAAAACAGACTTCAGTTAAGATGCCCTACCAAGAAGAAAAATGGTACTGTCTTCCTAGGGTTCTCTCATCTCCAGTTTATTTCTCTTTGACTTGAGGTTATTATTCTTTATAGTAGCACTCTCACTTATTATACTCATGAATTTTGCCTAATGCAAAGGTTTTAAAGAGGTTTAGACGTCAACATATGTCTGTAAAGAAATCTATCGGACACAGGTTTTACAAGACTAAAAAACTAAAAAACAAGCTGAAAAAGAACAGTTTTAATTGTCCCAAACAGTTAATTCATTTGTGCCCATTTGGTAAATGATACATATGATCTTTTTATGTTGTTACCATTTTTGTTCTTACCCGAATCCAGATATCTCTCTCTCTCTCTCTCTCTCTCTCTCTCTCGGAGATATCTTACTAGTTATTGTTTGAAAACATTTTAACGTTTTTAATCTTGGAGTGTAATTTTGACGCTATAATTCAGAGGTGTAAAAAAGGTCGAAGAATCCCTTGTTAAATGAAAGTGGCAGGCTTTAGCACAGTGCTTGGTATATAGCTGGACCCTAGAAATTATTTGTCTAAATGATTGAGGAAAGAGAAATGTTTTCTTAAATGAAGATAGCCTAAACAATGAACTCTTCCATTTGGAAAAGGTGGAGAATGGGGATATTTAGATCTTAAATCAAAGGACTGGTCTTGGGAAGGGTTATTGTTCAGGCTTTTATGTTATACTCTTACGTTAGGGTTATATGTCAGGCGTTTGACACCAGTAGTTTATTCTCCCACTCTATATGTGCCTTAATATTGCTGTTGGAGATTGAATCTAGACTGAATGGATTATGACTCAAATTCAATATAGTTACTCTCACACCACAAGAAATGGTTGTCTGTATATATTGGGGTTGATCAGTGTCAAATTATTGCTACCCACCCAAAAAAGTCAATTTTCTAGTAGTAGCAGTAAGATGAATAAATAATGCTATCTAAAGTGATATCACTTATGAAAACCAACTCATCCTTATCATATGAGTTTAATATGTACCTATTTACTTATGTACATAGTTTTATACATATACATTATAGATATACACAGCCTTTAGTTTTCTGATGCTGTAAATTCTTAGGCTGGTATGTAAGCTGATAGTTTTTTGTTGGACTCTCCAGAGAAGATAGTACAATGCTTTATAGCATATATGTTAAATTGAAACATTTAAGATAAACAAAAAAATTGAGGTTGGTGCATAGAGGGTACAGGTAGGACTCTTGTAGTTCTAGTTCCTGTATAGTAAAGATTTCCTGACCCTCACAAAACTATTGCTGAGCATCCATCCTCCATTTTTTTTTCCACTCTTCATGCTGTACTCACTATCCATTATTGCCATACCCGATCCTGTTTCTTCTTTCCCCAAAAAGGTTTTGCATCTTGTGATTGATTATTGAAACTGATGACCCAGTTTCAGTAATTGTTCTTTTTGATAAGTGAAAAGAAGCTAATATTGTCTCAGTTGCTAGTAACTATCCAAGTATCTTATGAAATACCATCTTGGTTCAAATGATGCCATGGAACAAGCTGATTTCCAAGGTCACTCCCAAATCTAATGTGCTTTTTATGATTCATTCATTGTACATTGGTCATACTGTAGACGATGGAAACATCTAAAGTATATTTGAAACAAATATGGTTAGATTGAGTATAAAAAAAGTCTTCACTCATGTTGCAGGACAGATTTGCCTAGCCAAATCCAATACTGTAATACATATTTGTAGAACTTTTTTGTCTGCAGCATTTGAGATTGCTTTTCTACGGTCAGATGTGCCACTTGTCATCATTTAATGAAATGCTTTTGTCATTGCTTAAGTTACCATCCTTTCTTGGATCCAGGAGCTTCAGAGCATTGTGATTTGACTGATAACACAATTCTTTTTGCTCCCCTCTCCCTTTTTTTTTTTTAAGCGGGTAGTAGCTCCCTGTCTGGGAATCGAACCCAGGCCGTGGTGTTGAGAGTGCTGAAACCTAGCCACTACACCACCAGGGAACCCCCTCTTTTTGCTCTTCATAAGGCTTCCTCCCCACCCCTTCTGTATTTCTTTCTGTATATGTGACTATAGGTGTACTTAGGTAGTCAGTAAAGTTATCTGGGCTTATTTGGAAAGGAATGGCTGGCAAAAATTACATTCTTTTATTCAGGAGTAATTGTTGAGGAAATTGGCTTTAGAATCAGTAATAACATAAGTGAATCTAGAAAGCTTCCTCTTTAAGAACTCTGCTTTTAAGTATTTTAGGATAACCAGTTAGCACTATTTTCTTAGTTTCATTATTTTAGTAATGATTTTAAGAAAATCTCATGGAATATGATTATTCCATTTTAGCAAGTTTTGTCACTTTTATTCTTTTCCTCCTTTTGGCTTGGAGCTTGAATATGAATTTCTGTTAGCTTTTTATTTTCTGATTATTTGTTATGTGAGTCCATTTGTTGGAAAGTAATTTAGGCTGTGATGGGAAGCATATTTTATTGAATTAGTTTGTTGAAATGTATCCTTTATGATCCTCTTCTGTTTCATGTTACTTGCATTATCAGCAAAAGCAGAAAACTTTCCTGTTTTTTTGTAGGATGCCACAAATTTTACACCTGTTGGATTCTATACTGTTTTTTATTTTTAGCTTTCATTATTTTGGTAAAACTAGTTGAAGTGATATTGCAGAGATTTTTTTTTTCCTTTCCAGATGCTTGCCCATAGAGTCCTTGTATCTAAGTATTACAAGATTTGAGCCTTCTTGTAGATTTCTCGACTGTTTAACATGGTAGTTTTAACATTCTAGTTTCCAAGAATGCTTCTTGGAGAAATGTTATGATTCTTTTAATCATGAACCATGACCTGTCTATGTGCATTTTTTCCTTTCTGTTAGTGGCATTTCAAGATGATGTTCTTATGAGTCTGGGAAGTTGGATATGGGCAGGGAAGCATTTTATTTTTCTTGTCTCCCCTTTTTGTACCTTAAGACTTAATTTCCCTCAGTCATCTGGTCAAAATATTAGTATGGCTAAACATCATTACAGTTGGAGAATCAAAAGATGTTGATTCAGAAGTGATTAAGACATAATTTACTTGGTAGTCTGCATGTCAACATCAAATTTGTATACTGTGGTCACCTTTACCAAGCTGATTTCATATCAGTTACAGTTTGTTTATTTTGATGCTGTAGGTCTCTCAAACTTAGGCTGCTATGTAAATCTTGATGCTCGCAGTGATTCTTGTCAGGGATAGGGACAAATGCATGGCAGCCAATCCAAATGTGTTAGCTTTGGTATATTAACAATGTAAATCATGAACAGTAATGATTTGAATGATCTATGTTAAATCTGTTTCATAAATGGAAAGTTTTATGGTTAAAAAGAAAATAACATGCTTTTTGTAAGGGCTTTAAAAGTTTTTTTTTTTGCAAGTTAAATCTAAATCTGGTTTAAAAATTATTTAAATTCTTAAGTTTGTTAGATACGATAATGATACTGTGGTTACATAAGAAAATGATAGAGGTGAATTGATAATGTCTGGGATTTGCTTGGAAATATTAAGAACAGAAGACAAAAAGCAAATGTGGCATAATCTTGGTAATTATTGAATCTGGCTAATTTATTATTTTCTTATTTTTTTGTTTGAAAAATTTCCATAATAAAAATTTTCACAAAATTAAGAACATTAAAAAATCTATTACTATCTTTTTTTAAAATTAATTTTTATTGTTAGACTTATTGGGGTGACATCTGTTAGCAAGGATTACATAGGTTTCAGGCATACAATTCTACAGTGCATTGTCAACTTGTTGTATAATAAGTTCACCACCTAATGTGACTTCTCTTCCCATCACCGTATGTTAAGCTTCCCATCTCTCCTCACTAAATATCTTAATAAATTAATTACTGACAGTTAATGTATTCCCAGAAATTCCACCATTGTGGTAATCTAAGTTGTAGTCTCAAATTATAATTGGCTGATTTGGGGATGGAAAAACTTGAGAGGCAAATAAAAAAGGAATTGGTAACTTTTTAAAAGTAGAGTAAAAATTAATATTTAGCCTTTAGTCTTTTAGGGTCATTATACATAGCATCATTTAATATTGTTGAAGCAGGGAATAAAGTATCAAATTCATTCAGTTATAAGAACTTGTATTTTGTAAGAGAAGGTAATACCTATGATATATTGCAAATTAAGGATTCAAGGCAATGCATGAGAAATTTTTTTGTCACCACTATAAATCTTTACTGTTTGAAGATGTGTATTTTGAGCAGGTCTTTTTGTACTTGAGTGTGAAACTGTGGAACCTGATCTAAGCTAAAATAAATTAAACCTCTCCCCAAATACACCCCAGTTTTTATGGTACAGTCTACCAGTGAGCGCCACACTTCCTGTTGTCTCAGACTGCCCATCTATGATATTTTCTGGGATAAGTTGTATTTTTATGTTTTTAAAAGTGTTAATCTGTTATTTCTTAATTTGGGGGGGGGTGTTCTTAGGGACATCTGGTACTGGTATGGCTAATGCTTACCTTACTCCTAAGAAGCACCTGAACCTTTTTTCTTTCTTCCTCATATCACTGGAACTGCCTTCGTTATGAGGTGTAAAGAGAACCCTCTGGTAAGCTGAGTGCCAAAAATAACTTTGCCTCTAGGCATCTTTAATGGTAGATTAACATTTCAGGTATTTGTGTTGGGGAATAGGTAGACAATCAGGTAGGTAATATGAGGCCAGGTGATAGAAGTTTAAGACCTCTGTGGTAGTGGAGTAATGAATCAGTAAGTGATAGTTTTTATGTGCTTATTTGCCTATTTTCAGTTCTCAGTATTAGGTATACTCTCCTAATACCTCACAGAAGAATGCAAAGATGTATAGGGCATATATCCTTTAAGGTTCTTGGTAGTTCAGGGGAAGTTTTGATTGACATGACTGGTAAAAAGATGATCAGTTGATGTAATGAAGGCATGAAGAGGTAATCCTTACTTCTTACCACTTAGCTTGTGTGCACTTTGCAAATTGTTAGGGGTTATAAAATGATATTCACATTATATCATTCTTCATTTATTAGCTGCTGTGTTCTCATAAAGAGAAACTTCTCTTTGATTTCATTATTTGGTCGTATAGTCATGTATAGTTAAATCAGAATAAATACTTGATTCTTGTTCTTTACCAGTTTTCAAACTAATGAACTGGTTCACTGGCTTCTTGAAACTGATTTTCTTTCTTTCTTTTGGTGATCTCAGAAATTTGAACATTTTAGATGTGTTTCATTCCATAGCATTTATGCATGCTCAGATTTTCTCATCTTTGACCAGTGGGATTCAGGCTCTTTTAACATCATCCTAATCTTTGGTAGTTTCTGGCATAATAAGGTAATCAAAACTGATCTTGTCTAATTTATGTCACAGATCAGCCATTTGTCCAAGGAAGCCCTGATTTCTTTGAACAGGAAATTGTTTTTCACTATCATTACCAGAGTTCATTGCTACTGGGGTTGGTCCCTTGCTTTCAGGTCTTTCAGTGTATAATGCTAGGAAGTAAGATGAAAACCTTAGTTCGTACTGATAAATCCAGTTGACATTCAGGAGTTTTTACTTACCTTTTTCTATATTATGACTTCCTTCCTCCTACTAAAAAAAAACACCCTGGATTCTCAAGGACATCAAATTTACTCTATCCTACAGCAGACACCAACACTGTTTTTACAACTATCAACACTACCACCAACAATAGGATTACTGAAAACAAAACAAAACAAAACAACAAAAACAAACAGATGTCACCCCAACAAGTCTAATAATAAAAATGAATACAAAAACAAACAAAAACAACAAAAACACAGTTACTTTCTTCATTCTGATTTTGATTTTTGAGAAATGTCCTTTAAAAATTTTAGTTCTGTTATGTAATTATGTAAACTATTTACATGGTTGGAAAGTTAAAAGCTACAAAACAGATTAAACCCAAAATAGTCGATTCCTATCCCTGTTCACCTACTTTGTTTAGTCTCCTTCCCAATAGATAACATTTTTTAAGTGAATACATATACAAGAGCTGTTTGGAAAAATGCCTCTATTTTTCATATTACATGGCTGGGTACTTTTTGGACAGCCCTTTTACATCCTCTGTGTCCTTCCTTAGGTTCAGTCAGAGGTACTCTAAGGGATTCCTGCATTGGGTAGAAAGTTGGACTTCCTAACTACTTTGAGCCTGGAAAATTTTTTTTTAGATTTGTCCAATCATCACCACGATATGATAGAATTTTTTCATCACCCCCCAAAAAACATTTAAAGTTAGCCCCTGTCCTACTTTCAGTCTTAGGCAACTACTATTTCTGCTTTTCTTATCATATCTAGACATTTTACATAAACGAGATAATACAGTAATATATTTTGCATCTGGTTTCTCTTTGACTTAGCATAATGTTTTTAAAGTTCATCATGTTATGGCATGTACCAGTAGTTCTTTTATTTGCTGAACATACTCTTTTGTGTGATGTGCTACATTTTTTAGCTACTCACTAGTTGATAGACATTTGGATTGTTTTCAATTTTTGTCTTATGAATAATGCTGCGATGCAAATTCATATACATATATATATAGAAACATATTTTCATTTGTCTTTGAGTAGGGTCCTAGGAGAATTACTGGTTTTTGATTGGTAAATGTATGTTTAACTTGTATGTAGAGAAGGGTTCAATTTTCTCCACATCTCTATCAGCTCTTGGTATTTTCTGCCATTTTGAATTTATTCATTCTAATAGGTACATGTGTAGCAGTATGCCATTGGCTTTACTTTCCCTAATAACTAATTATATTGAGCATATTTTCATGTGCTTATTAGACACTTGTGTTTTTCTTTGGTGAAATGTTTATTCAAATTTTTTGCCCACTTTTAAAATTTTGTCTTCTTACTGATTTGAAGGAAGTTTAATATATCATGCTGTAAGTTCTTTATCAGACATATGATTTGCAGAAATTTTTTCCAATCTGGAGTGTCTTTTCATTTTCTTTTGAAGCACAAGTTTTAAATTTTTCAGTTTTTTTTCATTTTTCAGTTTTTTTCCCTTTTGTGCATTTGACGTCACATCTAACACTTTGCCCAACCCTAAATCATGATTTTCTTCTTTCTTCTACATTTTAGCTTTTACATTTATTTGTCTATGATTCATTTTGAGTTAATATATGTGTATTTATTTTGTGAGGCAAGGACGTACAGGTCTTGTTTGGTTTACCTTTTTTTTTTGCATTTGATTATCAAATTGTCCCACACAATATGTTGAAAATACTTTTTTCCCTATTGAATTATCTAGGTACTGTTGTCAGACATATCACTTGACCATAAATGTAAGAATTTCTTTATGGACTCTATCCTGTTCTGTTAATTTATATGCCCATCCTCTTGCCATTACCATAGTCTTGATGACTATGGCTTTATAGAAGCTTTTGAAATTTAATAGTGCAAGTCCTCCAACTGTTTTTTTTCTTTTTCAAAGTTGTTTTGGCCACCCCAGGTCTTTTCTGATTTTATATGAATTTTAGAATCAATCTGTCAGTTTCTTAAAAAAAAAAAAAAATCTGCCTTGTATTCTCATAAGGATCATGTTGAATTTATAATCAACTTGGGGAAAACTGCCATTTTGTTTCAGGCCTCTAAACTGGGCTCGTGCAACCACAGGCTTCTAAGAGCTGAGCTCTTTGCCCTCCCCACAGGCCAGCCTCTGACAAATCAACTTTTAATGGTAATGCCTCTGGGCCTATTCAATCACCTAGTGCCCTAAATGAACCCCCTTTCACCAAAGCTGTTTATGGTCCTCATAGTAATATTGATGGAGCTGGCAGCTCCAGACTGGAACACCACAAATTCCCACCATCCTTACCTGAAATTCAGCAGTTTTTCAAATGTAAGTGTTTCTTTGGTTTTGAAAATAACACTTTTTGTCAGAAAATTTTCAGGTTTATAGTTACTTCTAAGGGAGAAAGAGGGTTTGTTGATTTTACTTGGCGGTAGCCAGAAGTACCTTTTCTCCCATGCCTGAAACTTAAATTATGTGATGTGTATGAGAAAACAGGTGCTGCTTTGATTTAATTACTAACCATTTGTTCTGAATTGGGAACCAAGGAGCAGTTAGTTCTTTGGGAAATCAGGGTGGAGATAGGGATTGATCTAGTTGTTTTTCCCTTCCTAGTTTATATGTGTAGGTCATTTATAATTTGGGAGTGATACCAAGTAAAGGGAATCACTTTCACTTTCATGTTATATTGCTGTCCATAGGATACTTGTGGTTTATGACCAGGTCATTTTGCATTCTGTCAGAAGAATTTGAGACAAGTATTATGTCTGTTTTTATGCCTTTTTATTATGTTTAAAATATTTATTTAAACAAATACTTTTCAGTGTCATTTTATTTTGATTTTCTGTTGGAGAATTTGAGTTTAGTAGTACTCTTTTTGCTCTTAATAAGTGGACATCATTCTTTTTCATCATAGCTACATTTTGGTCTTCTCTTTCTTTAGTTTATGATTAGTAACTATATAATAATGGTTTGAAATTATATTTTTTGTGAAGATGCCTTTGTACTAACTGATAAATGCCCTCAGTCTATGTTTAATGAGGGTAAGGACTGTCTTTTTCCCAGTGTTTAATACAAAATAATCAATATGATTTTGTTCAATGTGTTGTAGCAATTGCCATTTTGCATAAGGTTGAGATCCCCGGGGTTTTAAGTCTAGTTTGTGCTTTTGGTGACTGATCTTCACCACTTTACAGCCTTTTGAGAAAAATATATAAAACAGTGAACCAGAACATACTGTTTGGCATAGAAACACAGAATTGAGGAAGATTCTGGTTTGAGATAAATGAGTGGGGAATATGGCGTGAAAGTGATGTGAAGTGAGCTATTTTTTTTTTGTTTCCTGTACGATATATTTTTGTTACCTGGTCTGGTGAATTTAACCCATCTCAATTTTAATAGATTACTTAAAATCTCATCTTCACTATATGAAATTGTAAGTTTATTTTACTAAAATTTTTGCTTTCCCCCTCTTTCCCCCCTTAGGACATTTGCTACAAGATCCTATTGCACCCACCAACTCTACCTGCCAACACTATGTCTGCAAAACTTGTAAAGGCAAGAAAATGATGATGAAACCTTCATGTAGCTGGTGCAAAGACTATGAGCAGTTTGAGGAAAACAAGCAGTTAAGCATCCTAGTGAACTGCTACAAAAAACTATGCGAATATATAACACAGACTACATTGGCACGGGATATAATAGAAGCAGTCGACTGTTCTTCTGATATTTGGGCTTTGCTTAATGATGGATCATTGTTTTGTGAGGAGACAGAAAAACCCTCAGACTCATCCTTTACTTTATGTTTGACACATTCCCCTTTACCTTCGACCTCAGAACCCACAACTGATCCTCAAGCTAGTTTATCTCCAATATCTGAAAGCACCCTCAGCATTGCTATTGGCAGTTCTGTTATCAATGGTTTGCCCACTTATAATGGGCTATCAATAGATAGATTTGGTCTAAATATTCCTTCACCTGAACATTCAAATACAATTGATGTATGTAACACTGTTGACATAAAAACTGAAGATCTGTCTGACAGCTTGCCACCTGTCTGTGACTCGGTAGCCACTGACTTATGCTCCACAGGCATTGATATCTGCAGTTTCAGTGAAGATATAAAACCTGGTGACTCTCTGTTACTGAGTGTTGAGGAAGTACTCCGCAGCTTAGAAACTGTTTCAAATACAGAGGTTTGTTGCCCTAATTTGCAGCCTAACTTGGAAGCCACTGTATCCAATGGACCTTTTCTGCAGCTTTCTTCCCAGTCTCTTAGCCATAATGTTTTTATGTCCACCAGTCCTGCACTTCATGGTTTATCATGTACAGCAGCAACTCCGAAGGTAGCAAAATTGAATAGAAAACGATCCAGATCAGAAAGCGACAGTGAGAAAGTTCAGCCACTTCCAATTTCTACCATTATTCGAGGCCCAACATTGGGGGCATCTGCTCCTGTGACAGTGAAACGGGAAAGCAAAATTTCTCTTCAACCTATAGCAACTGTTCCCAATGGAGGCACAACGCCCAAAATCAGCAAAACTGTACTTTTATCTAAAAGCATGAAAAAGAGTCATGAACATGGATCTAAGAAATCTCACTCTAAAACCAAGCCAGGTATTCTTAAAAAAGACAAAACAGTAAAAGAAAAGATTCCTAGTCATCATTTTATGCCAGGAAGTCCTACCAAGACTGTGTATAAAAAACCCCAGGAAAAGAAAGGGTGTAAATGTGGGCGTGCTACTCAAAATCCAAGTGTTCTTACATGCCGCGGCCAACGCTGTCCTTGTTATTCTAACCGCAAAGCCTGCTTAGATTGTATATGTCGTGGCTGCCAAAACTCCTATATGGCCAATGGGGAGAAGAAGCTGGAGGCATTTGCTGTGCCAGAAAAGGCCTTGGAGCAGACCAGGCTCACATTGGGCATTAATGTGACTAGCATTGCTGTGCGCAATGCTAGTACCAGCACCAGTGTAATTAATGTCACAGGGTCCCCAGTAACGACGTTTTTAGCTGCCAGTACACATGATGATAAAGGTTTGGATGAAGCTATAGACATGAGATTCGACTGTTAAATCAGTGGGTCTTTAAACCTACCTCTGGTAGGGAAATAGCTACAGTTGAAGGCAGCTATGGTTTTGTTGGTTTAACTTGCCGGAGCTCCTGCATATAGGTCACTTGTATCAAGTGTTTTCATTGCTAAGTTATATGTGTTAGTGTCGGGGAAATAGTTTGCAGACAATGGAGGAGTAACCCTACAACTACATGTCCTTAGTTCTTACAGAACCTCATAGTTTGAGAACAAATACTGATGCAACTGATTTATACAAAATGAACTTTGGCAAGGAACATAACATTAACCTCATTGTTTATGTCATGCTTTGTGCATAATCAAAGTTTATGATTAAATGTAAGGAAGTGGTATCTAGTCAGTCCATAAAGATTGTGCTAAGTTTTTGTGAAAAGTAGCCATTAGTTCAGGAGACTCAGTGTCACCTTCAAGTGCCATTGATGTTTTTCCTGTTGAAAAGCTGATGTGTCCAGCTCAACCTTTGTGCTGACATAGTACCATTTCTGATCATGAAAATTGGCTACTGATGTATGTAGCAGTTCTTAAATCAGCAGTATTATGAAAGAAAATTTGCCCCTCATTAGAATGTTGAAGAAATCTTTTAAAAGTGAACAAACTGAAATTCTGTTAGACTTCACGTTTAGCTGTTTACGCCACAAAACTCTTGGGAGTTGAGCCCATTTTTTAGTTGTCTGACTCATTTCTAGGGAAAAAATTCTAATCTTTCACTATGAGCAATATTCTAATTAGATAAATGAAGTGGAGAAGAGCAGTTTTATTCTGAAGGTAATTGAATTTAGACTATAGTATGTGACAGAATTTTAAAAAATTATAAAAGTTTTATTTAGAAATTGGGATGTATTTAATTTTGGAATAATGCCCCAAAACATATCCAGATTTGTGCATTATACTTTTTGCTATTGGCCACTTTTTAAATTTTTTTTGTTTTCTCTAATAGTTTGCCACAGATTTTATTTTAAATATGCTTTTTTTTAGGGTGCTGTGTTATGAAGGCTTCTTTATAGAAGCCTAATTAAAAAATGCCTTTTTATGAAGCCTGTGCATTTAGGTAGGTTTGAAGCTAGGAGTTTCTTTAGAGTGCTCTTTTGCATGTAAAGCACAAACTGTTTCAGTTTAAATGCACTTCTTCCCTTTAATTTATATGGGGAAGACAAGTTAGTCACATTCTGTTGAAGGGAAATCTAGTCAGTTGCTTGGAAGAGCACAGCCCAAATAAAATAAGGACTGACTAGGTTGTAAAGAAATGACCTTATGATTTAAAAGAAGAGTTGCTGCTTTGACAGTGCTTATTTAAAGAGAAATACTGCTGGAAAATTTCCAATTGTTACTTACATTCACCGTCTCTCATGAGAGCTGACATATGTTGAAGTTTTATGTTTTGATTTGGCACACAGCATGTTCAATGATGGTTACTCACCTAGTACAAGACATGGAAAAGAAACCTTTGGACACAGAACAGATGACACCTCCTTCTGTTTTGTAGTGTATCCTGGTGTCATTTTCTGTGAATGTGGTCAGGTAGAGTTTTTGTTGTTGTTGGGCTTTTTTTTTTTTTTTTTTCCTGTCTCTTTTGGTGGGGTGGGGGTGGGCTAAAGCCATAGGAAGAAAAATGTGATGTATGTGTCCAGTATGTACTATTTTGTTTCGTTTTGCAAGAAGAGTTGAACTATTTTTGATAACAAGAGTAAATGGTGGAAAATGCTTCTTAGTTGTCTTGTCTTTATTTGCTTTCCAAGTTTTGGAATTTTATTTAATTCCTCTAAGTGTTAGCAGTGTCTCATGAAACATGTATTTGCCTAAAGTGTGTAACAGTTTTGTGTTGAACCCAGATGCCCTGCTATATAAACTTGTAAATCTGTTCTTTATTCACTAATGATCACTGCAAAATGACTAGAAATGAAATTGTACACATGGGTGATTAGGATATATTTTACAAGTCTCCCACACTTTCCTAATATTATAATCTTAAAATTCATGTAGTACTTTAATGCGTCCCAGGTTTGATAATCTCAGTTTTGTGTTTTTTGATGCATGGGAGGTTGGCAATATAGACAAAGTGGAAATCATTAGTATGTGAGGGCCTTGATTGTTATGTAATATTGCCAATGATGAATTCAGGTTGTTTTTAGCACAAGTTTCTCTTTTTTATGCTGGTATTCTCACTGCCACATTTTTGGAAACCTGTATTATACCTTAAATCTATCAATAAATGTTAGTTTTCTAATTCTATGTTGTAGAATACTGAGGAGTTTGGGCTAGCATGCTCTGTCTGAATGGCCTATATTATATACATTTGGGGAAGAGTAATTACAGTGCCTTGATTTTTACATTGTTTTTCTTACACCATGAATTATTTAGAAATGCTAAACAGTGGCTAACGAGGAATGATTAAGAAATTTTTACTGAAGTAACTGGATTTACTTTATCAGGATTTGAAACCACCAAAACAATAACAGCATTTAATATGACATGTCTTCACTTGTTGTTTTGAATCTGTTACCATAAATGATTGAATGATTTTTTTTTTTACCTTATGTTATAGAAGTTTTAGAGCTGGTAAGTTTATCTTTTTTGTTTCATTAATTTTACATTTCCCTACAAGGTGTAATTTGGTCCTAGGATAAAAAATTCACTGTGTTCTAGTTTTCCATAAACTCCGTGGTGACATTGTGGAAGAAAAGTAAGTTTTACAATAGATGAAAAATAAAATTTCCTTTCCCATATCATAGGTAACAATTATAAAATGATTTAGAAAATACCAAGCTCAGAGTATCAAACTCTAATACTTGGATGGTATTTTAACTTTTTTCCCTCATTTTCAAAAATAAATTATGTTTTTAGGTACCCAAATAACAATGCATTATGACATAGTCTTTCAAAAGAATATTTTACATATAAGGCTGAAGTTTCCTCTGAACTCCTCATTCTCAAACTCTGGTCCTCCTCCCTTTCCCCCCCCAGGAAGTTACTTCTCCTTATGAGGTATTACCCTTAAAGCTCTCTCTTTATAGTTTTCCCAGGGGTTCATGCTTGTTTACAGTGTTACTCTTTCAAACAAAAAATGAGTTGCAAATATGATTAAAACCAAGTGTGTGGTGATTCTCTTAGTAAATGTGATTTCATATTTGACAACTTGTCTTTATTTAGTTTTGCAAAAAGGGAAAAACAAAAATGAGTTAAATCATGCAGGCTTTTCCACCCAAACACACCTTAACATTTCCGAAAGTTGAGCGGATGACTTAACTTATTTGATCAATCTAGAGTCTTATAAACACTTTGAACAGTACACAATGACATAGGTAAGATACAGGAAAAATATACAGAATTGTATTAGTTTGATTACCTTGGCAATTAATGTTACGATGTGAAACTCATTTTTAGTTGACTAGCATTAAGATTATGATAAACCAGGTTTTATCATTACTGCCCAACTTGAAATTTCCAGTTGGGCAGTAATGATTATATTCAGCATGATCTTTACCAGAAAGTCAAATACATACTATCTTAGTTCCTCAGCATTCACATTTGTGTTCATCTCAGAGGAGTACAGTGAAACACAATCTTATGTCTGATAATGTGGTACTTTGAGTAACCTAAATTAAAATAGCCTTACCTTAAATGGAATGCTATTGGTAGTTTACTTTTATAATAATTACAGACTTTTGAAACCAAATATTGACCCAAGTGAAAGCAAGAGGACTTTAGTAGTAAGGAGAAACAAGGTAAAAAAGTCAAATAGTAAAGAACAAAAAAATCAAATGTATATTGAAAAATTGAATTTTATTTTTGCTTTTTTTGCTGAGTCTTAGAAATACTTTAGATCATTATGGATAATGGATAATAAAACCTTTAAACCATTATTTGGCTTCAAAAAAAAGGTATTCTTTCTTAGTATTTTTTTATCTGAAATAAAGTAATTGCTTTCCTTCAATGGTAAAGGTTGGATGAGATAGATGATAAATTTCATGTATCACATAAATACTTTTAATCCTAATAATTTAACAGTATGTTCATGTTATTGCATGTAGTGTTTACTAAAAATTTAGTCACAGATACTAAGTTTTATTAGTTATTTTCTCTAACAGTTAAATGGAAGATCACTTCTGGTCATGTAAAATAACAAGAAACTGGGAGGAGAATATTGACAAGAAGGATTGGTAACTATTACTGTACTAGTCAATAGTGCATTTCCTAAATTCTCCTTTTCTCCATTTTGCGTGCCACAGTTACAAGGTTTGATTCGTTCATTATTTGGCCTTCACACCAGCATGAGAGACCAAGGTGGGGTGGGACTATCAGAAATTTTCACCCTTTTTATTTTACTTTAAATTTTACCTTTAATAAGGATATTGCAGGATTTGGCCACATTGTAACTTGCTGAAAAATGTAGAATTCTGTAATGAACACATCTACCACTATAGTATAAACATGCAATAGCTTTCTCTTATGGGTGGCATCACTGTTCAGTCAAGGTGGATGGAATATTTAGTAGTAATTCCTTTTTAACGTGAAGGAATGATATTTAGATTGAGACCTTTACTGTTATCCTAGTCTAATATTAAATGATGAGTGTGTCTAGTAAGAATTTTCATGTATCATTGTCTTCAAGTAGCCTTTCTGATAGGAAATGTAGATGGAGCATCAATTTGGAGACTTAACAAATCATTCGACAATTCTCTACAAATATTAGATGAGTTAAAAGGAAACTTTTTTCAAGTATTAGTCAAATTCTGTACTTCATTAAAAGGTTTTATATAAGATCCACAGCCAGGATTGGGTGAGGATTGAGAGCTTGTCAGCAAGTTTGGAAGGCCCAGTGGTTACAATACCTGAGGATGTAAAGTGACTAGTAGTTTGGCAGGTCATTGTGAAATAATACATTAAACCAAGTAAGTTCAAGATCTCTGAATTCTAGTAACACGCACAATTAAAAGTCTCTGAGATGTTTTGGCAGTGCTTTTATTACCAGGGCTAATTCAGTTCTGGAGGCCCTTAATGCTTGATTTCAAGTTCCAGAATTTTTTGACTTGTTTTCTGCAAGTGAAGGTTTCTTCTGGGCTCCATAGGAGGCCTGAGGGACCTCAGGGATGCTGGACAACAGAGGCAACTCCTGCTTTTGTGCAGAGAACTGTGCTTGACACTGTCCCCAAGAGATCCTTAGTACATTCAGGGGTGAAAAATGCTGATGCACAGACTTTGGAAGCTCATGCACATCATTATATTTGCTTTTGAGAAAAAGCTCCAAGAGATTTGAGGCAAATTGGAGGAATCTCCCAAATTGAGTATGTATCTGGACCTATTGCTTAAAAACCTTTTAAAGTTCCTAGTGCAGATACACACTTGCAGAAATCAAAGCCTCTAAAAGTATGCGAACTATAGCATCTCTTCACAGGAAAAAAATATTTAAAATATCTCCCTTTCATGCAGACATTGGCAGCTATTCTTCATCCACTGACTGAAGCTTTCCACCTTTCTCTGCAAGGCTTGAGGTTACTATTTTATTGCCTTTGTTTCCAATTTCAGAGGGAGAGGCTGGTTCTTCTGTTTCATAATCTTCAAAAGAGCTGAAATAAAAAGCAAAAGTGAGTTACTGATTTTTAGAAAAAGTTTTAATGTTTAGCTAGAAGTCAATATGCGAACTAGAGACCAAAGACCAGTTTGCACAAGTATCCTCAGTTGCTAAATGGCTGCTATAAACTGAGCCACCATGGAAGAGACAGTGCTCTGGAATAGGAAACACATTCTTCTCCCTGTTCCTTGAAGTGCAAGTTCATGTTAGAATTTGTTAAAAATGTCTTGTATCAAAGTTTCCCTAGGGGCCTTGGTAGGAGAACATAAATGATGCTTGGTTGGGGAGGTGTGAGGTCCATAAATTATGAGCTTTACGTGAATGCTTTCATTGAAGTGGCTTCCATGCAGTGGGGAACTTTCTCAAATTGTTTTATGGTTTCCATGACCTCCAAGAAGTACATTTAGGAGTACAAGAGCAGACTAAAAAACCTAATTCATGGATTTCCGTCCATTTGCCAAACGAGCATATTCTCTCTGCTCACTCCTCTTTGAGAGGTTACTGATATCCCTAGTTCCATATCCTCCAGGTTACCCACAAGGGCGGTTTTATGCAGGGATGACAAAATATTTTATCATGGGAATGATGGCTGCTTGAAGTATTAAATATTCTGAGGTTACATCTGAGTCCAGAAAAATGTGTGATCAATTGGCAACGTCTGTTACAGTATTTGGCATTACTGGCTTGGCCTTGTTAGCCTTGGCAAACACTTTACACCTGTGCAGAAATTTCTGGACACGTGAAGTAGTCTGGAAAAGTATCCAGCCATGTAATATGAAAAATGGAGACATTTATGGTTGGATTTTTTTCCAGACAGCCCTCAGAGAGGGCCTTTTATCAAAATGGTACCAAGGCTGGCTAATGAGGGAAAATATGCTCAGGCAGGTACGTGTACTGCTCAGGCAGGTACGTGTACCCAGTAGGTGGAACCTATTCAATGAATACAAACTTAAAAAAAAAGCCTAATTGATGTTTGGAAAACATACCTGAGTACCAGTTTTTGATCCTATCAAATTTGCAAGTTGATAATTTCATAAAAATATGCCATCTACACTTAATTTCTATTTCTACTCTTGTCCCATCTCCTTGAGGCCTTAGTGTAACTGGTTGGTATATGCTGGATAAGGAGGCAGCAGGAGGATAATGTTTCTTTAATGGGAGTGAAGCAGGTTTGATGGTCTCCATTTCTGGGAACACGATTCTCAAAAGTTAATTTAGCAATGCAGTGTCAGACAGTGCTTATTTCATGTCAGAGTAGAAAACATTTTCTTCCACTTGGTGCCCTAACTTGATGTCTGTGAGCTCTGAGTGTCTTAAAACACCTCAATGCAGATCTGGGATTAAGTTAAAGAGTCTGAACTGAGACTCATTTGAGCTCCTGTGGGCTAAGCGTGAGCCAAATGCTAGGAATACAATGGTGAAAGACTGAGCCAGCCCCTTACAGAGCTTGTAGCCCAATGGAGGACATTTGGAATACTTGGTTAAGTGGTTTAGCTTTAGAAAGTCAAGTTCTAATCTCAGTTTTATCACTTAGTGTGTCTTTGGGCATGTTACTTAACCCTCTGCATCGGTTTCCTCAACTAACAAGGTAATAGTTCCTATGAAGCTTCATAAGGACTCAGTGACTTTTAGGTTGACAGGGTCTATAAATCATAAACTTGGAAAATGTTAGGTGGTATTCTCATGATGGACCAGTGCCAGGGCTTACTGGAGCAGGATGGTGACACAATGCTGTGATGGGGCACAGGATCACAAACTTTGTCACTTGTGAATGAAAATTTTTACAAAAGAATATGTACACTTCCACTGTAGCCTCATGCCAGAAATGTGATTTCTAGTAGATTCGAACCAATCTAGTACATAAAGGTACTGCTTTAGAAATCGGAGTGGATGATTTTACCTTCGTACTTTTAAATTAAAAATAGGCACCCTAACCCTTTGATTTAAAATGGATTAATCAACTGAAATACTTGGAAAGTTGGGTATTTGGTTCAATGAATTTCCTTGCTGACCCATTCAATGACGAGACAATCCTTTATTTCAACTCCTGTTGCTTTCCTAGTATGTACACACTTAGTCTGCCTCAGAAAGTTGATCTCACTTCATTTTTGATGGCTGAGGATTTCTTGAAGTTCCTCAGGGTCATGAGCCATCAACTGTTCATACTATCTACATCCAAGATAAAAAAGAACTAATATTTGGGTTAAATATATTCTAATTATGAACTTGAAGGGAGGAATAGGCTTTCACTCATTTTTATTACCAACCATAGTGTCTGGTGTAGAGTACCAGTGAATATTGAAATAAACTAAAATTGGGCTTTGATTTGTTTTGTTGAATGCAGAAAAAATGAAAACATATTAACTTCAGGTCCATATAAAAGCTGTTTAATGAATACTATGAAGTCTCAAGCATTTTACTTGTATTAATATAACTCATGCTTTGTAATATTAATTCCTGCCATTCCTCCTTTTTCTCTTCCCATGCCCCAGATATACACATAACACGTTGTCTTTCTCCCCACCCCTCTCCACCCCTATTATCCCTGTCCCCATGCTAAAGTCTCCCATGTTACTGGGCACTGTCAGTTTCCACATAACCCCTAATCCAGACTTGACTCTCACTGCCTACATTCCTGAAAGATTGTTCTGGTGGGTTTTTGGCTGGCCGCCTTTGCCCATGGTGCCTTATTTTCCTGTGCCAATGGAAGTAAATGCAAACTCATACAAAGAATAATTCCCATAAGTTTATATTTAATATAAAGGAAAAAGCCACCTTTAGAAAAATTAAGTAAAAAACAGTTCTTAAACTAACTAAATGTCTAATAATAGGGAAATGGATGAGTTATTGCTTAAGAGAACACTCTGAAGCATTGAAAGTCATGTCTATGAAAACACTCGTAACTTAAGTGTCAAAAAGAAATACACCAAAGTATAAATAATGATTATCTCTGGATAACTAAACCAGGGAGTTCCCTGGTGGTATAGTGGCTTAAGGTTTCGGCGTTGGCGCTGTTGGCCTGGGTTCAATTCCCAGTCAGGGAGCTACCCACATACCAAAAAGCAAAAAATAAATAAATAAATAAATAAATAAAAAATAAACCAAGGATGATTTTAATCTATATTTTTCCATTTTTTCCTGAAGCAAACCCATATTTCTCTACTAATCAGGTAAAATGCTCAGAATAAAAAAAAAACTGCATTTAAACTAGGTTAATCAAAGGTAAAACTGTTTGTGAAATACCAGAATATCCTATAAAAAAGTATTTTTAAGATACTGTAAAGGACAACTAAAAATATGTAGTAATCAAGTATTAGTCATATCTGATTATTGCAGATCTCAGTTTCTTAAGACAGTAACATGGAGGACCCTTTATTTTTCTTTCCATAACTTTTGTGGAGTTTTTGATATAACTAATCTATTGCAGAAACCATAAGAATGTTAATTATAAATAAATTTGGTGTTATAACCTGTTATCTTCATATAGGTGATAGTTAGTTGAATAAGTGTGTAAGCTGAATAACTGGTACCCTGTCTTTCTGGTTTCCATTATGACCATTCATGACCTTGGCCTAATTTATACAAAAGCTCTCATACGCTGTGATCATGTACTAGATATGATCCTCACAATGTTTGCAGCCTCATACCCATGGAGACCTTTGGCCCTCATGACTGTGTTACTTACTGAAGGCATAACCTTGAATCAGGAGGCACAAAGACTACCTATGATTATTGTTAGATGGTACAGCAGATGGAGAATTTCAAGTTGCTTTTGGAGGGTCAAGTGTCAGGACTCCTGCAGTTATTCTTGTTGTAAGGGTGGCTGCTGGATTATTGCTGACTTTGGTGCCACTCAGTAAGAATTTTCCGGGGCTCTTACATCCCTAACAGTGTGTCAGGTGCTGAGATTACAAAATGAGTAAAACAAGGTTCTTTGCCATGGAGGAGCCCATGTTATGACAACTCCCTTTTCTCCCTAGCATTTATATGCCAAACTGTTAGATACATTATATACATTTATCTAATTCTCAGTACAGTTCTGCTGTTCATGCAACAGATATTTACTGTGCCAATTGTGTGTCATGTTCTGTGCCCCGGGAATGAAGGGAACAAGGCAGGCAGTGGAATGCTAATGCTCCAGCTGGCTAAATTCTAGTTCAGAGAGTTCATGTAATGTGCCCAAGATCATAGAAGTAGTGGTTGTAATACTCACTGTTTACTGATTACACAGGCACTATGCATAAAGGGCATAATATAAAGATACATACATTGTCTTATTTAATCCTTAAGACACTTGGTGTGGCAGGTGGTCTCACTATAGTATAGGGATGCCGAGGCTTGGATCCCTGGGGTTACACAGCTAGTGAGAACAAGGATTTCAATGTTAGGTTTGTTTAACTCCAAATTCTGTGTTCTTAACCATGGTGTTATATTACATCTCTTTGCATACAGGGAGTAGTAATAATAGTAATAGCTACTATTTATCAGGTGTCTACTATAAGCCAGGTGTTTATGTATATTATCTTAAGAGTCTCACAACTACCTTGGAGTTAGTTGTTGTTGTCTTCTGAAACTGAACCTCAGGAGTCAGATAACCGGCCCAGCTGGTGAGTGGTGGGTAGCATCAGATCTGTCTGGCTCCTAAGCCTCTGTTCTTTCCATGGTGCCACCATTCTTCTTCCCTTGCTTATTTCTGAGTCTCGTAATTTTTATTTGACAGACTCACCATGATTTATTTGTAATTCTTCTTAAAATGAAGCCTTAAGTGGTGTAGCATTGGGATTCTGGGTATGGCTTTGCTTTTGAATGATGTGAATCAGCTATTAACAACTGTAAGCAGGCCTTTCTTTTCCTTTGTTGACATTCTAGTGCTCACTCTACAGGCTGTGGCTATTGTAAGCCTTCTCCTCTCCCTTTGAGACCTCATCACCCACATGTGTGCTGTATAGGCCTTATCTTATCTCCCACATGAGAAGAGAGGTGTCCAGCAGAAGCCTCTCATGCACAGTGGTCGAATTTCACTACAGCTGGTCTCTACATTTCCTCTTGTGACCCCTCACCTGAACTTCTGTCTGCATCCCTTTGCTTCCCTTATCTCCCTTCTATGCACACTGGCGCCTTTTCTGAGCATTACCACAAAAAGAAAAACTGCTTATTCCAATTATTTATTCTCTTAAGCTACCATCAGTTTCCTTTCTTTTTAGACTTTAACAAATTCCTAAGTGTTTAGGCTTGCTAGTTCTATCCCTCCTTTAAGCAAGATGCATAAAATAGAATTTATATGTAGTATAAATTGCATTTTTGTAAAACAAATGATCTGTTTTCACAGAAATGTCTAGAAGGATATACTCCTAAAATGATAAGACTGAGTGGTGGATTTTAGGTGTAGATTTTTATCTCTATTATTACCTATGTAAACAGATAAAAGAGAATAACTTTTTCCTGTTTATTAAAATAATACATGATCATTAGATCAACCTTATAAATTATAGAATATAAAAAACCCAAATTATTTGCAATTCCACAGCCCAGAGTTAACCACTGTTAGTATTTTGGAGACTTTTAGCTTGTGTATATAAACACATTTTTAATATTGGGATTATATCACAAACGATTTTGTAAACCTGACTTCTCCACGTTTTGGTGCAAGCATAAAATTTAAATGTCTGAATATGACATAGAGATACCATAGCTTATTTAACTGTTCTATTTTTGTACATTTGTGGTGCTTTGAATTTTTAAAAATTTTTATTATGAGGGTACCCTATGGAAATGTAGGCATCTGAACTTTTATTTAGTGGTCTGAATTTTAGAATTACCTGTGACCAGTGCCAATTGGATGAACAATTCTATTCAAATTTCCGATTCTTTACAATACATTACCAGAATCAGAATTGGTAGTCAAAGGGTATAAATTCAGACTGTTGCTACATCATATTGTCAAATTACTTTCTAGGGTATCTGGGCCTATGTGCTTCTCCAACAATGTGTGAAAGTGCGTGCCTTACTGCACAATGAGCCTAGAGTGAAGTGTTACTACACTGTGTTTCCTCTATGAGAGAGCAGTTAAGACACTTTAATTGCATCTGTCTGTTTTCCCTGCTAAGGCAGGGCTCTTGTCTGTGTTCACCAATATCCAATAATGTTTCGTATATAGTATGAATGCAAATATTTATTGAATTAATATTTCCTTTTAAGTCATTCTTTTAAAAAAATGCTGCCAACTTAAAAACAAGTTTTATTTAAGTATAATTTACATATCAGAGTTCACTGATTTTAAGTGTTCAATGTATTTTAATAAATTTTTAAAATTGTGCAACCATCATCATAATCCAATTTTATAATGCTTTCATCTCTCCATATGCCCATCCTCTTCCTTGTTCCTATTTGCATTCACTCTCCACTCTCATTCCCAGAACTAGGCAACCACTGATCTGCTTTCTGGTTAATTCTACCTTTTTGTAGAAATTTCATATAAATGGAATCATATAATACTAGTCTTTAGAGTCGACTTGTTTTCCATAGTGATATTTTTGAGATTCATCCATCTTGTATGTATTAGCAGTTTTTTCCTTTTATTTATTGAAGTATAATTGACATACAATAAATTGCTCATATTTAAAGTATATAATAAGTTTTGACTTTTATATGCACTTGTAACAGCATCACAACAAACAAGATCATGAAAATATCCTTCCCCCCACCAGTCCCCTGTCCCCAGTTAACCATTGATTTGCTTTTGTCATTACTGTTAACCCTTGAACATCATGAGCTTAAACTGCACAGGACCTCTTCTACATGGATTTTTTCCAATAAACGTAATAGTCAGTCCTCCACATTCCTGAGTTTTGCATCATGGATTCCACCAACTGGATGTGGGGGGGCTGACTGCATTGTTCTATGTCATTTTGTATAAGGGACTTGAGCATGTGCAGTATGTGTGTATTCTGGAAGAAATCTCACATGGATACCAAGGAACAACTGTAAAGATTTTGGGGAGTCAAAAGTTACACATGGATTTTTGGAGACACAACAAAATGGCCACGTGAGAGGGACCTCCAAAAAACCCCTCTGGAGATTACAACTAACAAACCACCTAGACCTCAACCAAGGACCCTCTACACAATGCACAGTCACAGCTAAGAAAACCCCCTCATGCATTAAGGTGCCTACCTACATGGAGGCAGAGGATTAAAGGAGAGATAAAGGGAAGAGTGGGGACATGGCCCTATGTATGGGGGAGGGAGGAGGGAGAAGGTGGTGGGAGAGTGCTGTGGACTTCACCTGGTCTGTGTGACAGAGGAAAGGAGCCCCAGAGGCTGGGCGTGAGATACCACACCCACCTCACTTTGGCCCCAGGAGGTGCAGACCATTCCACAAAAGGTGGCATTTGGACTTCACTCCGGTTCCCAGAAGAGGAGCACTGGGCAGCGAGGAGCCGCAGCCCAAACACTCCAGCTGGGAAGGAGAAGGAGAGGGGCTATATTCATGGGTTTCTTGGCTCGCAACCAGGATAGTTTGAAAGACCAGCATACAGGACTTACCCCAAGGCTCAGGGCAGAGTCTGCACAGGGCAAACCCAGAACAGAAAGGTGCAATCACGTCCAAACTCCCTGCAGGACCCCTGGAGCCCCAGGAAGAAAACAAAAGGGCAAACACCTCTCCCCCACAGACCTCTGCCTGGCAGTATCAGAAGTGAACACCAAAGAAACTGCAGCTGGGAGGGTCTAGAGAGGTTGCAAATGTGAGAAACCAGAGAATTAAAGAGATGGGGACAGATGACCGATTAGAAACAGCTCAAAGCAACAACTATAAGAATGCTTAAGAACTGAATGATAACTTCAACAGAGATATCAAGCATTAAAGAAGACTTACAAACCATTATAAGACCAGAGAGATATAATGACTACATTAACTGAAAGGAAGAACAGAATAAAAGTCACCAACCTAGGTAAAATAGAAGCGCAAAACAGTAATTTGCAGGTAAAGCCAGCAGAAAACATCCATTTAGAAGAGATAGATAGGAGAATCCAGAAAAATGAGGATGGTTTGAGATTCCTCTGGGACAATTTTAAGCAGAAGAATATCAAAATCATAGGTGTACTAGAAAGGACAGAGGCAAAGCAAAGGATCAAGAAATTATTTGAAGAAATAATGACTGAAAAATTTCCTAACCTGGGAAAGGAAATAGACATACAAGTCCAGGATGCACAGACAGTCTCAAACAGGATGATCCCAAACAAGAACATACCAAGACACATGAGAATTAAAATGGCAAAAGTTAAAGAGAAAATTCTAAAAACAACAAGAGAAACGCAAGTAGTAACTTATAAAGGGACACCCATTTGATTCTCAGCTGATTTCTCACCAGAAACTTTACAGCGCAGAAGGAAATGGTAGAAAATATTCAACGTGATGAAAACCCAGGATCTAGGACCAAAAATAATGTATCCAGCATGGCTAACATTCAAAATTGAAGGACAGATAAAGAGTTTCTCAGATAAGGAAAAGTTAAAAGAGATACATCACCACCAAACCAGTACTACAAAGAATGTTACAGGGACTTCTTTAAGATGGGAGGAGGGATGGGAGAGTCGGTAAAATAACGGAAAGGGATGGAGAAATATAGTTGGATTGTTGACATAAAATCAAAAGCAACAAAGAAACAAAACTCATGGACACAGTCAATAACTTAGTGGTTACCTGAGGGTAATGGGGGAAGAGTGGGGGAAAAGGGACAGAGAAATATATGGTGATGGAAAGAGAACTGACTCTGGGTGATGAACACATAATAAAGCACATAGAAGATGTAATGTAGAATTGTATGCCTGGGACCTATGTAATTTTTACTAATCAATGTCACCCCAATAAATTAAAAAAAAAGTTATACATGGATTTTCAACTGTGAGGGGGTTGGCACCCCTAACCTCCATGTTGATCAAGAGTCAACTATAGATTGGTTTCCGTTTTCTAGAATTTTATATAAATGCAATCATACAAAAATGGATGGAATATACTCTTTTTGTCTAGCTTCTTTCACTTGGCTTAGTTTGATATTCATCCATGTTGTTGTATTTATCAATAGTTCATTCCTTTTTTATTGCCAAATAGTATTCCATTATATGGATATACTATTTTGTTTATCAATTCAATTCACCAGTTTGATGAATATTTGGATTATTTCCAGCTTTGGGCTAATATAAATAGTACTACTCTAAACATACACGTATAAGTCTTTGGGTGAACATTTCTCTTGGGCAGATTCCTAGGAGTGGAATTTCTGATTCATATGATAAGTGTATCTTTAAGTTTTTAAGAAAAGGGGCTATACAATTTTACATCCCCATCAGTACCGTGTATGAGCATTCTAGCTCTACATCATTGCCAACTGGTGATTTCTTTTCCTAGTGGTTATGTGGTGTATCTCTTTGTAGTTTTAATTTGCATTTTTCTAATGTCTAATGATGTACAACCTATTTTCATGTATCCATTTCTTGTTTGTACCCCTAATTTAGTTAAGTGTTTATTCAAATCTTTTGTCCACTTAAAAAATTAGGTTATTAGTCTTCTTATTATTGAGCTGTAAGAGTTCATTATATATTCTGGATGTGAGTCTTTTATAGTATGTTTTGGAAATATTTTCTTCCATTCTATCATTTCATTTTCTTAATGGTATCTTTTTAAGAAGAAGTTTTAAACTTTGAAGTCCAATTTTTCAGTAATTTTTTACTGCTCTTGCCTAACCCAAGGTCAAAAAGATGCTCTTCTATGTTTTATTCTAGCTTTAGTTTCAGCTCTTACATTTAGGTCTCTTATTCATTTTGAATTAATTATTTTTGTATGTGGTGTGAGGTAAAGATTGAGCTTTTTTTTTTTTTTTTGCATATGGACATGCAGTTATTTCAGCATCATTATGGAAAAAGCTACCCTTTCTCCTTTGGTTGAAAATTAATTATATGTGAGGGTCTATTTCTAGAGGGTTTCATTGATCTGTGTATACTTAGCAATGTTACAATGTTTTGATTGTTTGCTTTATAGTAAGTTTTAAAATCAAGCACCCTATGTCCTTCAACTTTGTTCTTTTAAAAAATGTTTGGCTATTCTAGATACTTTCCATTTCTATATATACTTTAGGGTTAGTATGCCAATTTCTATGAAAAAGCCTGCGGGGATTCTGATAGGGAATGGGTTAAATCTGTAGATCAATTTTGGGAGAACAGGCATTTAAGCAATACTGAGCTTTCTAATCCTATTTAGTAAGGTTTTCACTATCTGATTGTTCACTGCTACTATATGGAAATACAGTTGATTTTTTGTATATTAAGCTTGTATTCTGAGACCTTGCTAACTCACTTATCAGTTCTGGTAGCTTTTATGTATATTTCTCAGTGTTTTCTACTTAAAGTTTACATAATATGTGAATAGTTTTACTTCTTCCTTTCCAATCTGAATACATTTCATGTTTTTTTTCTTGCCTTACTTCACAGTACAGGACCTTTATTACAATACTGAGTAGAAATGGTGAGGAATAGAAACATCTTAGAGGGAAAGCATTCAGTTTTTCACCAGCAGTATGATAGTAACTATAGGTGCCTTTTATCAGGTTAAGGAAGTTCCCTTCTATCCTTATTTGGGTGAGAGTATTGTGAATGGATGTTGGATTTTATCAAATGCTCTTTTCATGTTTATGGAGATGATACGTTTTTTTGTCTCTTATTCTATTAAGGTCTATTATATTATCAGATTTGTTAATGGATGTTAAGCCAGCCTTCCATTCCTGGGATAAACTCCACTCAGAATACAATCTTTGTTATTTGTTGCTGGATTTGATATGCTAGTATTTTATAAGAAATTTTATATTGGTGTTCACAAGGGATAGTGGTTTGTAGTTTTCATTTCTTGTGATGTCTTCGTTTAGCTGTAGCATCTGACTTTATACAATGATTTTGGAAATGTTCATTTCTACTCTTATTTTCTGAAAGTATTTGTGAAAGATAGGTATTATTTATTTTTCCTTAAATATCTGACAATTTACCAGTGAAACCATCTGGACTTGGACTTTTCTTTAGGGGAAGACTTAATAACTAATTTAGAATGCTTTTATGATATAGTCTAATTTTCCATTTTTTCTTGAGTCAGTTTTGATAATGTGAGTTTTTCTAAGATTTTGTCTCATTTCATCTAAGGTGTGAAATTTATTGGGACAAAGTTTGTTGATAATATTCCTTTATAATTATTTTAAGTTCTATACTGTCTATAATGATGCTTCCTTCCTTATTGATGATTTGTTAATATATACCTTCTATCTTTTTTTTTTTCTTGATCTAGTTAAAGATTTCTTTAAAAAATAAATCTTTCCACAGAACCAACTTTTGGTTCCATCAAGTCTTTCATACTGTTTTCCTATTTTTTTATTTCATGGATTTCTACTTTGATCTTTATTTATTAGTTCCTTCTTTTGATTTATTTGGGTCTGGTTTGCTCTTCCTTTTTTCAGCTTCTTAAGGTGTAACTTATAGTATTATTGATGTTAGACCTTTCTGAGCCATGAATACTCCTCTAAGACTACTTTAATTGCACCCCATACATTTTTATCTTTTGTTTTCATTCATTTCAAAATAATTTTAAATTTCTCTGCAGTTTTTTTTTTTTTACCTATGTGTCTTTATAAGTATGATATTTAATTTCTAAATATTGGGAATTCCCAGATTTCTTTCTGTTACTTATTTCTATGGTGGTCCAACACCATACTTCATACTAATGTAATCCATGTAACTATTCAACTTGGTTTTATTCACCTAACATGGTCTATCCTAGAGAATTTCCATATGCACTTGAAAAACATGTATATTTGCCTGTTGTTTTGTAGGGTTGTTCTCTATATACTGATTAGATCAAATCCTTTGCATTGTTCTTTTGTATCCTTACTGATTGTCTCTAGTTCTTTTAATTACTGAATGAGAAATGTTGAAGTCTCCAACTATAATTGCTAAACTGTCTGGCAGTTTTTGTTTCATGTATCTTGGGGCTTTGTTTAGTATATACGAGGACTGTGTGGAAAAAATCCAGCCATAAATGCCTCCATTTTTCATATTACATGTCTGAATGCTTTGTGGACAGCCTTTGTATAGTTAAAATTGTTATTATCTGGCTCTTACATATTAGCTGTTGGGGAAGTAGGAATATTCATGTTTATTTCCTGGGTAAAATTTCTGTCCTTTGACTGTTTAGAATTGGTCATATTAATGTTCTTACTATTGATTTTGAAGAATCTGATTTACAAAAGAACCCTGTGGTTCAGATGATCAACCTAGTTTGTTTGCCTTTTGATACAAAATCTGTCACTTTTCAAATGTACTCAAATTTATAAAATTCCTTGTAACTTTCTTCTATTACTTTTATGTTTTTAAAGTCCATTTGCATATACATTATTAGTTTAGAAGTCCAATGTGCTATCCATTGCACAACAGAGTCTGCATACACACATTAATTTGATATGAATTTTTTCACCTTACCACAGCCAGCCAGCATTTTACTGGCTAGTTGGTCTTTTCTTGATACATTTAAGACACATCTTTATCATATACTACACTGCTATGCATAAATTTTCTGTTTAGGCACATTCGAGTTCAGACAATTTCGCAAATTCATCGTGGAAAAAGTGCTACATACCTCACTGCTGAATATCACTACGGTCACCTTCGAAGCTATGCACTGACGCCAGCACCTAGTCCATACTTCAAAGCAATTGGGAACTCTTTTCTGGAATGGCCACCAGAGCTGTCATTGTACCCAAAATCTAACAGTTAAGTTCATAAACTTGCCACTGTGTGCTTACATTGGCAAGTTTGTGAACTTAATTGTCAGATTTTGGGTATGACGACAACTCTGATGGCCATTCCAGAAAAAGAGTTCCAAAACTGCTTTGAAAGGTGGACTAGGTGCTGTTGTCGGTGCATAGTTTTCCATGAGGAGTACTTTGAAGGTAACCATAGTGATATTCAGCAATGAGGTATGTAGCATTTTTCTACGATGAGTTCATGAAATTAACTGTCCACCCTCATATACTACACTGGGTTTAATTACTATGGCTTTAGTAGTATACCTTCCCTGTGCCCCACCATACACCTTTGTTTCTTTTTAAAATTCTGGTGATGGTTTCATCTCCTTGTCCTTTTAGACCTAAGGATGGAAATGGCTCCTGACTGTTGCTAGTTTTGGGTATCTACATCATGTCTTGTTGGTTTTTCTAAAATCTTTGCAAGCAGGCTACTATGTGTTTGCTACATTTCTAGAAATTTATTTTACATGTGTATAAAATGACATGTTATAAAATTATTCATTCCAAACATTGTATTTCCAATAGTGAAATATACAGTCCATAAACAGAGGACTATAAAATAATGGTATAATTATACACTAAAACATTATGTACTTGTAAAAACTTAGAACATTCATTAGCCACATCTATGTAATAATCTTTAATTTATTGGTTTGTTTTTTTTCCCAATCTTCAGTTCTTCTTTTATTAATTTATTCTTCATACACGCAAGGCCCCCAAAATATTTGTGAAGCCTAACTTATACTTAAGTGATCATAAAATATAAGTGTCTGGTTTGCCATGCTGTTCTTCCAATCTTTGCTATTACTGTTTTTACCTTCTTTGAAGCTTACCTGATATACAAAAAATTATACATGGTTAATACCTCTTGATCAGTTTGGACTTATGTATACACTTGTGATATCATTATCACAAGATACTAGGCATTATCAAAATTTTCTTCTTTTTTTATTTTGTAGGAGCATGACATTTATTCTCTTAACATATTTTAGAGTGTACAATACCGTATTTTTAAACTATAAGTAAATATGTTGTATAGCAGATCTCTAGAGTTTATTCATCTTGTGTAACAGAAACTTTATAGTGTGGAAAAAGCAAGGTACCAAACAATGAACATAGTATGTGACCACAGAAAAATTAATGAATGTATCTGTGTATTTGTTTTTATAGATACACATATGTATGTATATATGAGGGCTGTCCAGAAAAATTCCAGCCATTGTCAATGTAACATTGTTATATTACATGGCTGGATACTTTCCAGACAACCCTTGTATATATGAGAGAGTGTATGAAATGTGTAAGGGGTGAAGGAAAGAGAAAGAGCGTGTTTTTGGAAGGGTGCACAAGAAAAAGATAATAGTGGTTGCTTCTGGAGAGACCAGGGTAGTTGGGAACTTATCACTATTTTGTTTCTTTGAATATTAAGACATATGAATATATTGCCTATTCAAAAATGCATTCCACTAATAATAAGTATTAATTGAGAATCTTAGGTAGGCTATCCAGACACACTGTTTTAAATGGGACAGAAAACAATGGTATTGTCCTGTTTCAAATGGTACATGTGGTCAGCCTAGTGACACCTTGAATTTAGCTCAGTGGGACTAGGCTGACCATACGTACTGTTTGAGATGGGACAGTACTGTTGTTTTCTGTCCCATTGAAAATGGTACTTCTGGTCAACCTCGTTTTAGAGAAACACTGACTAAGCAATAATTAGAGGAACTAATTATTCCTTAAAGGAATCACTAGAAAGATGATGAAAAGAGTCAACAAATTATAAAGTTATTAAAATGTTCTAAGCAGTGAGCAGTCTCAGATACTTTAATTTCTTACCATGGTCCCTTCATGGAATTATACACTCTTATAAGTTCTATGTAGAAGTTACTTCCTGTTCAGG
This sequence comes from Lyroderma lyra, assembly GCA_004026885.1. Lineage (NCBI taxonomy): Eukaryota > Metazoa > Chordata > Mammalia > Chiroptera > Megadermatidae > Lyroderma > Lyroderma lyra. Next base: position 209,682 of record PVJL010001179.1, on the reverse strand, counting down.
GTTGAATGCAGAAAACCAAATAGGATAAAGATTTGTTTTAAACATGATCATCTGTATTATTTAAAAGACCTTCATTTCTTTTAGCCTCCTCCTGTATTTGTAGAGCTTACTTACATCACTAACAAAGGAGTATGAAAGCACAACGATCTTAGTTTCTGTTGAAAGGTACAACTCTGTTCAGTGAATTGGGACGTGAAAAAACTTCTTATGAAATTAGTTAAAAAGGGAAGAGAAGACGGTTTGGGAGATATTCACTCAACTAAAGTTGTTTAAAATCATTCATTTTTTTGATACTCAAAAATAGCAAAAAGAAGAAAGGATTACTAGCTTTTTAAAGTATTTTTAAGATTCCTACCATGGTTCCCTCTGCCAAAAAAGTTCTGTAAGAGAGGAGATTCACTCACCCTTCCTGAAATTGTGCTTGCGCAGACTCTTCGGCTACGAGAGTCTCATACTCCTCAGCAGCAAACCTGTCCCAGTCAGAGGGCTCAGGCACGTCATTCTCAACATCCTGATTGGAAAGAAGACAGCCACAGGAAACAAAACTAGTCAAAGACAAAGAACTGGAGACATGGCCTCACGAATGTTACATATCACTGAACATCCTATTTGAAAAAAATTTCATTTCATCATGTTAAAAGAGGTGCTAAAGTAACACTCCTAAAGTGACTTGCCACACTTCCAATCCCAAAATTATAATGAACTGTTCAATAGTTAAGATTCTTTAGCCTTTTAATCAGAGACCTTTCTGTGGTCCAGGCCTGGGCAGACTTCAGGGCAAGGGTTACTTCTCCAGGTGTCGCAGTCCACTAGCTATTTACTTTATTATTCAGGCGGTCACCCCAAAATTGCTTGGCAGCCCACCGGTGGACCGTCATTGAAGTCTTACTCAGCCCCACTCTAGTACCTTTGCTGCTATGTGGAGTGACTGGTGGTTGCATCTGTCTGCCTGAAATGTACCATTCCTTCCTCTGACAAAATTTTACCTCTTCTTTAAAAGCCAGCTCAGACACCATGCCACTGTGCTACTTTCTTGAAAACAGCCCTTCTCCCTCAAATCATTTCCTTCACTATACTGTCTATGCTTGGTTGCCACCTTTTGTTCTTCTTTTCAATCTTTATATACCCATTTTTTATATATGATGATTCTTCCACATTCCAGTGTAACCAGTGCCTCTTCAACACAGTGCCTGAAATTTATTGAGCACTTCCTGACTAAAATGTTCTTTGCAGAAAGAACATTATAAAGAAAAGTAAAATTTAAAGGTATAAATTTAAAAGTAAAATTTATAACAAATAAAAGAAATAAAGGGGGAAAAGGCCATACATTTTCTTTTCCTTCTACAATATGGGTAGCATCTTGGATTGTATGTTCCTGGTAAAAATGATGTTTTCCCATAATGAAAATGAGTTAACCCTGCCGTAGGATGTAAGGTTAGTTATGCCTAGAAAAATGCAAGAACCTAAAAATTTATCACACAATTTATTATTTACCATACTTAAACCATTTTAAGAACCCCAACTCCATTCTCTTAATACCTCTAAAATTGGCATGTATCTAAGACTTATAATCAGCAATTTTTTTTCTAGTTTAAAGGTATATATAAAATAATGGGGCATCTTAAATTCAACGATGCACTGTACAAAAACGGCAGGTTATGACACCTTACCGAGTTTGTACAGTGCATAGTGGCAAGTTCGTGAACTTAACTGTCAGATTTTGAGCACAACAGCTCTGATGGCCATTCCAAAAAAAGTTTCAAAATTGATCTAAAGGGGGAACTAGGCACTGGCGTAGGTACATAGCTTCCCAAGGGGAGTACTTCAAAGGTGACTGTAGTGATATGAGGTTGTAACAATTTTTCTAGGATGAGTTGGCATAATTAATTGTCCAACCTCGTATATGTAATTACACAGGCTGTACAGTGAACTCAATGATAAGGTCCTTTATTCTCTCTGCTCAGTGTGTGATGAAATACTGAGATTCCTATAGACAAAGACCATTTTTTTTTTTTAAATCTGTAGCACACAGCCCCTAATACTGCAGACTCAAATAGAAGTTAAAACTATACTGGTACCTTCTGGATTGCAAAGGGATCTCTTTGTTCATGGTCTAAGTATTTCTCCAGATTAAAGAAAGTGTCATAGAAGATGTGAGCCATTCTGCATCTCTTCAGGTCTCGTAAAGTTATTTTGCCTACGTGAAAACAAAGCTGGTAAACAAAGCTGATTTGGCAAGTGAAAAAAATTTCTACTGAAGTTTAAAAGTATATGTATATGTTTATTTTATTATAAAAATCCCATTTTTTGAAGTAAAATTCACATAAAATTTATCATCTTAACCATTTTAAAGTGGCTTTTAGTACATTCAGTGTTATGCAACCATTACATTACCACTATCTATTTCCTTAACATTTTCTTCACCCCAAAAGTAAATTCTGTACCCTTCCCATCTCCCTTTACTCACCACCCCGGAGCCCCTGGCAATCACTAATTGCTTTGTTTCTATGGAAAAAATCCCATTTCTTAAACAGGATTTGCCATCAATTGTTGGTTCTAATCTACACTAATAGTAAAGGAGAAACTTAAATACTTCTGTACTTGGGAAGCCTATATGGAAGACTGTAAAGTTAAATAATTTAGGACAATCAGGATTATATGCCCCACTCAGTTACATAGGTAAACAGTGACATGGCCCTTTACTCAATCTTACCATCGGTGGCTGGCTTCACCAGGTCAAGCATTTGGCATAGCAAATCATGGAATGGCAAGGGCTCAATGCCCATGGCTTCCATCCGCTCACATTGTTCTTCGTAGAAGTACTCCAGCTCGTACATGGAGAGTACACCATCCCCATCCACATCCATGCAGCGGAACCAATACTCAATGCTAGGACATGAGGACACTCATTAGCAGTGGCCTGGTAAATGTCTTTTATTCACTCAGATTTATTATTGCCCATGTTTCTTTTTAAATGAAAGTTATGTATGTATATGTTTTAGACTTAGGAAGACATAGTTTTATAAAACTTGTAAGAAAAAAAATAGCAGACTTCTTTATTTTCTTTCCCTCAGGACCAACCACTTTCAACATCTGATTTTTGGTTTTTCTCTTCATATTTTTAGATAAGATAATTTTTATTTTTTAAATAAGAATTACCTTTTTCTTTCTTTCCTTTTTTTTTAATGTGGGTAGTTCCCTGGCTGGGAATCGAACCCAGGCCACAGCATTCACAGCGCTGAAGCCTTAGCCACTACACCACCAGGGAACTCCTAGATAAGATTATTGTTCCTTGCTTACATTTAAGAACTGTGCATTAATTTCACACTATGAAAGATGAGGTTATAGCTTCTTTACCACTCATTTCATTTTACTAACATGCCCTTCCCAACATCTTAATATAAATTACTCAACTCAATTTATAACTTTATGTTTTTATCTCTTATTTGCTTAGTTTTCTGTGTATTACTAATTTAACCTGAAATCTGCCAGTTTTCTACACCCATAGTCAGTTCCACCAGGTATTGTACCAACTGGATTTTCTTGATGAAGTCTTTCTTAGTTCCTTCTGACCTACTCTTATCTCTACTGGTTGATCTCTAGGCCTGGTTCAGTTTTATCCTAGGGATTCCTTTTACCTTTCTCCTATTTCTTGTATCTCACATTTCCCTCATTCTTGGTTTACTTCCTTGTTTAATATACACATCCTTCAGTAGAATGGCAGTTAAAATTTTTGAGATCTTGGATAGGTGAAAATACCTTTTATCTACCCATGAACTTGGTTGATAGGTTGGCTAGTTATAGGATTATAGCTTGGTGATACTTTTCCTTCAGAATTTTAAAGGCACTGATCTACTATCTTCTATCTCTTTGTTATTGTTGAGAAGTCTAAAGTCATGTTGATATCTGATCCTTTGTAACCTGTGTTTTTATTTTCTTTGAAGCCCGTAAAGTTTTCTCTGAGTCTCTGGTATTTTGAAATATCATGGTGAAGTACCTTGGTCTGGGTCTAATACATCTATTTTGCTGGGCTTTTTGAGAGCCTGCTCAATTTGGAAACTTGTATCATTTACATTCCAGGAAATTTTCTAGGAAGTATTTTATTTCTTCCCTGCCTCTCTTCCCCCTTATTTGTTTTGTTTTTCTAGAACTCCTGTTATTCAAATCTGAATAGTTCAACATGGTAGCCACTACTTACATACTAGTCCAACTTAAGATATCTTTAAATGCAAATACTTAAAGATTTTGAAGACTTAGTATGAAAAAAGGAGTGAAACAATATTTTTATACTAACCACATACATGTAGAAATAACATTTTAGATATAAAAGGGCTGTCCACAAAGTATCCAGTCATGTAATATGAAAAAAAGGCATTTATGGTTGGATTTTTTCCAGAGAGCTCTCATATTAGGTTAAATAAAAATATGTAATTAAAATTAATTTTGTTTTTTACTTTTTAATTGTGCCTAATTTTATTTAAATTTTTTCTTTTTCAAATATTTTAAATAAAAATTATATGTATTTAAGGTGTACAAAGAGATAATTTGATATACATAATGAAATGATTACTATAGTAAAGCTACTTAACATATTGCCTCCTCACAAAGTTACCATTTTTTCAGGGGGAAGGTCATAAGATGACCTGAAATATACTCTTTCAGCAAATTTCCAATAATCAATACAGTATCATTAACTATAGTCATTATGCTGTACATTAGAGCTCTAGACTTATTCACGTAACTGCAACTTTGTACCCTCTTACCAGTATCTCCCTATTTCACCGCCTCCCCCTAGCTCTGGTAACCACAGTTCTACTCTGCTTTTTGTAAGTCTGACATTGTTTAGATTTTACATATAAAGGAGATCATGCAGTATTTGTCTTTCTGTGTCTGGATTATTTCACTTAGCATAATGTACTCCAGGTTCACCCATGTTGTTACAAATGACAGGATTTCCTTTAAAGGCTGAATAATATTCCATTGTGTCTGTGCATATATGCATCACGTTCTCTTTTAATTTACCCAGTGAGGGACATTTAGGTTGAGTCCACATCTTGGCTATTGTGAATAACGCTGCAGTGAACAAAGGAGTGCAGATAGGTCTTCAAGATTGGATCACTGATTTCAGAGATCCAATTCAGGGCTGTGAGGTAGGAAAATGCTGATCTTATCCCTTTCCCCAGAGACAGCTACAAAAGTAGCAATTTCTGATTAAAAAACCCTAAGGAGCAATTCCTTCACATGGGGCAAATCAGAAAAACTCACATCTAAGTGGGTAGGAAAGGCTGAAACTCACTTTTGCCATAAATCCCACCCTTGGTCTGGGGTGACCCACAAGTGGGAGGGAACAAAAAAACTCGGAACTTCTCCCAGAGGAGTGAAGGGTTTGAACCTTACATTGGGCACCCCAACTTGTAAGAGCTGCTGAGAGACAACTCCCCAAAACATTTAGCTTTGAAAACCAGTGGGGATTACATCCATGAGACCAATAAGATTACTAGTGAAGTGAGAAACAGCTCTTTTGGGGCTCATGTGCTAGGACTTACATGCAGCAGGGCTCAGTACAGAAGCAGCTGAGAGATGCCCAGTTTCTCTGAGAGACTCATTTCTTTATCTTAAAGCCTCAGCCTAAGGGGCAAACATCTAATTGAACACACACCTAGGGGCCTGCTGGAGGACTCTTCTGAGAATGGAGGCTAGTAGGTACCATCTTTACTCACACTCTCTGCCTAACTTCAGCCAGTGGGTGCCACTTTGTGCTTTCCCTGTGCCTCACTCCAGAGCACCAGTATCTCCCAAAGGGGAGTTTTTACATATAGTTTTTACTTCTAGTGCCGTTTTTTTGTTCTTATTTTGGTGGCTGTTGCTTAGGTAACACCACTTGATTTCCCAGCTCTGGGTGCCAGTGGGGCCTACACTGGTGGGTCCCATGGGATGTAAGAAGTGGAAAAAGTTGTTGGCAGGCTACCACACCCATGCACTGCACACAGGGACTGAAACACACCCCAAGTCTTTCTGTTAAAGAAGCCTATTTGCTTCTCTAGGAACTTGGGCCTGAGGTGCAGGCTTCTGGTTTAGCACACATCTAGGAACCTATGGAGCTGCTCTCAGGGAAAAGAGGCTGGTTTACACAATCTTTGAGCTCCCTCCGCCATGCTCCAGCTGGCCAATATCACCTAGAAAACAGCTTATATGCTTGTCTGATGTTTTTGATTTTTGCAGCTGCTGCCAGGTACGTCTCTAGATTGTGTGGCTGTGGTGACTAGTGGAACTTATGCTCACGGATTCTACAGAAACAGGAGCTTAGTCTTTCTGTGAAAGAAGCCTATTTAAAAAAAAAACAAAACAGGGAGTTCCCTGGTGGTGTAGTGGCTAAGGCTTCGGTGCTGTCAATGCTGCGGTCTGGGTTCGATTCCCAGCCAGGGAACTACCCACATAAAAAAACCAAAACCAAAAACAAACAAACAAAATAAACAAATCATAGCTGTAGCCAGAGGGTCTAGCTTCTAATTAACACACATCTAAGGGCTAACTGGAATCCTTTCTAGAGACCTCAGAGGGTAGGCACTATCTTTATCCTCTCTCTCTGCTGTGCTCTGGAGTACAAGTATCTCTTAGAGGGGAGATTTTTTTTTTTAAATTCATTTTTATTGTTAGACTTATTGGGGTGACATCTGTTAGCAAGGATTAGAGGGGAGATTTTATACACATCTGGTGCCCCAGTTTTTACACCATAGTTCTTATGACTGCTGCTAGGGGACACCTATTGATTACCTAGCTCTGGTGGCCAAGGGCACTTGCATTCTTTGGTCCCATGGGACTATAACTATTGGAGAGACAGTTCTTGGTGGGCTACATACCCAGAGCACTGCACATACAGCAGACTGAAACACAACTCCCGTCTTATCTGTTTATTTGCCTATTTGCTGGTGCTGGGGCTTTGGCCTGAGTGGCAGGCTTCAGGTTTCACACACATCTAGGGGCCTACAGAGGTGCTTTCAGGGAACACAGGCTGGTGGACAACCTCTTTGCACTCTCCCACTGTCTCCCTCCAGCTTGCTAGTATCTCCCAGAAAAAAGCTTAAAGGCTGGTGTGGTGCTTGGATTATTGTGATTGCTGTTCAGATTATCTAGATCTGGAAGCCCGAGATGCTTGTGCTTACAGTCCCACAGGACTGTATGTATTTGCATAATTTAAAAGCTGCTGCCTGAGAGTCTGCCTTTTAATCAGCCTGAATCAGGGTGCTGAGGTGCTCCCCTTTGTGACACTGACAGGTCTTGGCACACTCTCAACAACTTGGAGCCATTAAAAAAATAAAAAAGGCTGCTTGGACAATCACGAAAGTTTGAGAGACAACCAAGATCTAGGGCAGGGTTGAACAATAAGGTTTATCTCTTACACGAGGCCACTACTTCAAGAGTTGTAGAGGTGGCTATTATATTTAGCAACACATAGAGTTAAGCAAAATGAAGAAACAAAAGACTATTCCAAACTAAACAAGTTAAACTTCAGAAATATTGCTTATTAAAACAGATAAATGATTTACTTGATAGAGTTCAAAATAATGTTCATAAAGATGCTTGCTGAATTCAAAAGAATGAAGACAGTGAGAACTTCAACAAAGAGATGGAAACTATAAGAAAGTACCAAACAGAAGTCATAGCAATAATTCAACTAAAAAATATACTATAGGGGTTCAATATCAGAGAAGATAAAGCAGAAGAAAGGATCATTCAACTTGAAGACAGGGCACTGGAATGCACCCAATTAGAGCAGCTGGCATCAGTGCATAGCTTCCCAAGGAGAATACTTCAAAAGTGACCACAGTGATATTCAGTAATGAGATATGTAGCATTTTTTCTAGGATGAGTTCATGAATTTAATTGTCAGACCTCATACAATTAAAAACATGTAAAATGTGGCATCAAAACATAAAATGTGAAAGGCAAAGAATAAAAATGTAGAGCATTAGAATGTGTTTGAACTTAAGTTTTAATGATCTGAAATAACTGTTTTTGGTATCTCTTATATGTAAACCTCACGGTAACCACAAATCACAGAATACATACACAAAAGATAAAGGAATCTAAGCATTTTACTAAAGAAAGTCATCAAACCACAATGAGCATGAGAAGAAAGGAACAGAGGGACTACAAAGCAGCAAGAAAACAGTGAACAAAGTGGTAATAAGTATATATCAATAATTATTTAAATGCAAATGAACTAAATTCTTCAATCAAAAGTGACAGAGTGGCTGAATGAATAAGACAACAAGACCCATCTATGCTTATAAGAGATTCAGTTCATCAGATGTAGGGACACACACAACAAAGTGAAGGCATGGAAAAGAATATTCCCTGCAAATGAAAGCCAAAAAGAGCTGGGGTAGCTATATTTATATCATATAAGACTTTAAAAGAAAGACTGTAATAAAAGAAAGAAAAAGACATTACAGAATAATGAAGAGATTAATTCAACAGGAAGATATAATGTTTGTAAATATTTATGCACCCAACACATAGGAGCACCTAAATATATAAACCAAACACTGCCAGACACAAATGGAGAAATAGATAGTATGATAATAATAGTAGGGGACTTTAATAGCCCACATTCATCAATGTACACATCATGGAGACAGAAAACCAATAAGGAAACACTGGCCTTAAATGACATGATGGACAAAATGAACTTAACAGATATGTACAGAACACTCCATCCAGAAGCAACAGAATACACATTCTTCTAAGTGTATTCTATTGCTTCTGGATGGAGTGTTCTGTCATGAAACTTTCTCAATGACAGGTCCTATGTCAGGCCACAAAGTAAGTCTTAATAAATGTAAAAAGACTGAAATACTATCAGGCATCTTTTCTGGTCACAATTTTATGAAACCAAAAAACAATTACAAGAAGAAAACTGGAAAATTCACAAGTATGTGAAGATTAAACACACTACTGAACAGCTAATAGGTCAAAGAAGAAATCAAGAGAAAGCAAAAAATATCTTGAGACAATAAAAAGGAAATTCAACATACAAAAACTATGGAATGCAACAAAAGCTGTTCTAAAAGGGAACTTCAAAGTAATGAATAAATACAAGAAAACAAGACAAAACTCAAATAAACAACCTGACATTACACCTCAAGGTACTAAAAAGAAATGAAGCCCAAAGTTAGTAGAAGAATGGAAATAACAAAGATCAGAGCAGAAATAAATGAAATGGAGACTAAAAAGATCAATGAAACTAAGAGCTGGTTCTTTGAAAACAGAAACAAAATTAGCAAACCTTTAGCAAGAATAACCAAGAAAAAAAAAAAAGCAAAGTCTCAAATACATAAAATCAGAAATGAAAGACAAAGTGTTGTAGCTGATACCACAGAAACAAAGGATTACAAGAGACTATAATGAACAATTATACAACAAATTTGACAACCTAACAGAAACGGATAAATTCCTGGTAACATACAACCTACCTAGATTGAATCATGAAGAAACAGAAAGTCTGAATAGACATTATTAGTAAGGAGACTGAACCAAAAACATCCCAACAAATAAAAGTCCAGGACCACATGGCTTTACTGGTAAATTCTGCCATATGTTCAAAGAATGAACACTAATCCTTTTCAAACTCTTCCAAAAAAACAGAAGAGGAGGGAACACTCATTTTACAAGGTCAGCATTACCCTAGTGACAAAATGACAAAACCAGAAAAGGATGCCAGAAGAAAATTACAGGTTAATATATTCTTGATGAACATGTAAAAATCCTCAATAAAATATTGGCAGATTGAATTCAACAATATAATATAAGGATCATACACTACGATCAAATGGGATTTGGTGAAGATCTTTTAATATTTTATATATTCATGGATCTAGATGTTCAATTCCTTCTCCAGTTTAGGGATGTTTTCTGTCATTATTTCTTTAAATAAGCTTCCTTTCCCACTGTCTTTCTCTGCTCCTTTTGGGACTCCCATAATGTGTGTATTGTTTCTTTTGATGGTATCTCCAAAAAGTACTAAAGGCTTTTTGCACTCTTTTTCTTTCTTTTCTTCTTTTTCCTCTGTCTGGGTAGTCTTCATGGTCATTGATTTTTCTTTTTCTTGATTGAGTCTGCCATTGAAGCTCTCGGTGGAATTTTACAGCATTTGTTTGGTTCATTTTTATGGTTTCTATCTCTTTGTGGAACTTCTCATTTTCCTCACACATTGTTTCCTTGATTTTGCTTAGTTGTCTGTGTTCTTTTGTCGCTCACTGAGGCTCTTTAAGATGGTTATTTTGAAACTTTTGTCAGAAGTGCACAGATCTCAATTTCTTTAAGGTTGGTTATTGGTGATTTACTGTAGCTTTGATGGTATCATGTTTCCCTGATTATTTGTGGTCCTTGTGGCATTGCATTGGTGTCTCTGTATCTGAAGTAGGCATCTACTTCTTCACTAGTCTACCTGTCCAGAGATTCTAAGCAGGTTCTTTGTTTGGGTCTGTGTGTAGGTTTGCTGCTGGAGTCCTTGGGTGGGTTAGTCAGGTGCCTGGGTCAGCAGGTGAGTGGCCCTGTGCCTGGATCTATGGGGTCTGATCAGGTAACAGGTGGGCTTTGAGACTGTGTGTGGGGGGAACTAGCATGGTGCTGGGATGGGACTGTGGTGCTGGGCAAGTCTGGAGGATGAGTTTGCAGTAGTCCACCTGGAGTTTGGATTTGTAGGGACTGATCTGGTGCTGGGGTCAGCCTGGGACCACAGGATTGGGTCTGGAGCCCAGGGCCATGGGGTCTGGCCTGGTGCTTGAGGCAAGCCTGGCCCTGGGGTCCACAGCCAAGTTGGGTACTCACTTCACTCTCCTTCCCCCATAGGGAGGGTGTCTCTCTCCATGCTGAGCTGCCTGGGCTTAGAGGATGGGGTAACACAGGTAATGTAAGAGTTTCCTTTCTACTCTCTTCAATGCATCTTTATTTCTGTGCTCCACCCAGGTGCTGCAATCTCTCACCTGGAAATCTAATCTCCTGTGAAGGTATTTTTGTGCATGGATAGTTGTTCAAATTGGTGTTTCTGCGAGGGTACAAGCAATGGAAGCTTATATTCTCATAACTTGTTGATATCACTCTCTTATGGCTCAATTCAAAAATTACATATATGGCTTAAATCATATTTAAATTTCTAGTTATATTGTACTTTTTCGACTGGTTCTCTAATTTTCATATCTTTTCTCTATTTTCTATTGTTTCTTCATTTTTTCCTGGAATGTTTTCTTAGCGTTATCTTCTGAACATTGTTTTTCACTTCTGCTATCAGTTTTGCTTTTCCAGAGTTCTCTGTTGGTTCCTTGAATGTTCCTTTTATAAAAAGCATTCTGTTTATGTTTTATGAATGTAATTTCTCTTATCTCTCTGAGGATATCAATAATAGTGTCTTTGTTGTTGTTATTGAAGATTTCTTCTCCTTGAAATTCTGTTTCATCCAAGTTACTCTTCTCCTCCCCCTTATTTGTTTGGTCTCTATATTTTATGTAAGAGGTATTAGTGATACTGTATTCTCTGTTCATATTTAAGAGTAAATTATAAAAAGCTGAAAGGAAGTTCTGATCTACAGGTTTCTTGATGCTGAGTTTTACAATACAATGATCTGGCTGGGTTGTTTCCTTCGTGTGACCTGGTGTGAAATCTTCAGGTCTTTATTCTTGGGCTAGTCAGATTCTCTAGGAAAGCACATTTTAGTCTTCTGCCTGGAGATTTAGGACAGGTTGCCAGGATTCTGTAAGTTGAATGGAATGAAAACTTGGCACCTCAGCATTCAGTATACATATATTCATTTAATCTGTTTTCAATGTGGTACCTATATGTTCAATTGTACCTAGTGTTCCCCAGTCCAGAGGTGCTCTATTTTACACCCTTCAGGAAATAAGGCACCAGTCCTTCTCCTGGGTAGAGGAGATGATCTGGAGATGAGCTGTTTCTTTAAACAAATTTTCTATAAATTCTCCTGATTTTTGACTCTGTCTTTACCTTGCCCCCACTTCCAAGGTTCCTGGTACCCCCCAATTCCTGAATGTTTGGAGGTTTTGCTGTGTATACCCAGTTGCTTCTTGGTTGCTTCTTGGTCTGGTGGCTTAGAAATCAAGTTTATTTACTTTCCAGTTTCTAAATCTTTATTATTGTTATCTCTTCTTTTTCCTTTTGTCATTATAGATATATCTCAAAAAAAATCTTTTTACTGTTAATTTAGTGGAACTTCAAGAGAGACCCAAAATGTGGTTAAGTTGCTATCCTTACTCAGAAGCTTATTCACACACTCTATTATGGCCACTTTATCATTTAGCACTGTCACTTAGAGTAGCAAGTATAGCCATGTCATCAATTAATCACAGAAAATGAAGCCAATAGCATTAATTGGTAACAGGGAACAATATTTTTCTATAAAGAGTTGATATACAGCAAAGGAAAACTTTTCAAGAGAAGGTTCTTGGAGACCCTTGATTAAATTCTCAGTTGTAGGCCTTAAGCCCTATTAAGAACCTCCACACATTTAATGGTTTAAAAAAATCTCTAAGAGGAAAGGTGAAAATAACTAAGTTGTGATTATTAATAGTTTTCAAAAAGTCACACTAAGATTTCTCTGCACTTTTACCCAGAAAGATACAATTTATATTATTGAAACAAACTGAACTTTTAATACTTACAAAGCTCTTTTGAGAAATCTATTTAAAAAACTGTACCAGCTTGATGTTTAATGTTACCATCAAAGATTAGAGAAAACAGTTATTGGATCCAAAGAACACGAGGTAATAGAGTTTGGCAGTGGTGGGTCCAGACATTATCATGTCTGTTCTGAGAGTTTTAAAAGGGGCCGAACACTGCCCCACTTTGAAACATTCTGATTGTGTGAAAAACCTTGAGGAGCAAGAGCTTATGAGCAGAGGGCTATAATTAATTTGGTAATATGTAGTTGTTATAACACTGTCATTATTATTTTATATTATTTGAGTAGTACAAAAAGGAGCAGTAGACTGTCCTTTAACTGGTCTCTAAGGTCCTTTAGTGCTTTGAAATTCCTTAAGATAAGAAAAATCAGAGTAGGAAGAAAGCAGTTATTGATTTGGAGAAGTACCTAATAGGAATGAAGTGAAAAGGAACTTATTTTACTAAGAAACATGAACTGAAGCATTTAAGTCAGCTGATTTTCATTTAAGAACTAAAATATACAATAAATAAAGCTAAAGCATACACTTCAGTTCTTTGTAATAGCCCATTAGAGAGAGAGAGAAAGCTACAATGTGGAGACAGATATACTGACTCAATATTTGCCACAGTCACATGACAGCCGCCTTTAAATATTTGAAAGACTATCACGTGGCAGATAAATCACATGTAATTCTGTGAGTATTAGCATAAGAAGTATCAATGTATAGAAGAGATGTTTTTAGGTTTAGAGCTAAAAAATAAAACAAAATACCTTAGTATGTCATTTGTTCCTGAAAATTTAAAAACAGGGGCTGATCGGATGGCTAAATACATATAGGATATATTCAGAGAGAAATTTCTTACTGGAAATAATAGATACTTTCTAAAGTTTTTTCAGTGCAGATTTTCTTTTTTTCTTACCAAAGGTAACATTTTTCTCTGAGTCTAGAAGTAATGACTATTCAACTGCAGGAAAACTGGAAAATAGAAAAAGCACACAAAAGGAATTACTACCCAGAGAGAATCAGTGTTAAATTTTGGCTATATGTGTCACCAATTTTTGGCTTTAAAGCATAATTATATTCATGACAAACTGTATTTGTACAATTATAGACATAAATAAAATGACCTCTTGCCCTTGTCCTCAGGCTGAATGAAAGTAAGTTTTGGTCTGGAGATTTCTCAACCCCTGATATAAACTCCTATAAGCTACTGAAGAAGAAAGTTGTAGGAAACTCCATTATATTGTAGTTTAGGAAGTAACATGAGGAAATGTATACTCCTTTGAATATTCAGCATACATGTTTTAGCACCTACTACTTTCAAAGGCACTGACCTAGTGCCCTTAGACATAAAGGTGAGTGAGATAGTTGCTGGAGATGACACCTAGCTAGAAGACCAAGGTAGAAGCAGAATGTGATAAAAACCCAGGACAGAAGGGTGGTCAAATGACATACCAAAAGAGGGTTGCAGAGCCTGTCGACAAAAAAAAAAACAAACAATGTACCAGAGACACTTTCTATATTTAACCCTGATAGGACCTGGCATAGAAAAGACTCAAGATTCTACTTTGTAAGCAGTAGAGCAAGTTCTTGAATAACTTCATTTCATTCAACATCATTTTGTTATAATGTTGGTGAGATGGTGCAGGAATTTAACTCTTGTTTATATCAATTAGCCTATGGTAAAACTGGTTTCATTATATTATCTGCTTAAAGTCACAGAATATATTAGTAGTGTTAAGTGAGGTCTTACTGTATTTTACACAACACTCATCACACTTTAGTGACTGTATTACTTCTTTCATGAAACTCATTTTTATTTTCATCTATGTCTTTCATAAGTCACAAATCTGATTTCTGGAAAGTGCTGCCCACTACATTTTGTTAACCCAATTCCTGTTTAGAAAAAAAAATGCAGCTTACAGTCATGTTCATTTAATTTTACATAAACACATGAAAATAAAATATAAAAACTGTTCTTGGAGTTATTTCTAAAGAGAACTTGTCTCTAATTTGAATGTAACAAAAATGTGTATCATGATCAGTATTTAATAATATTTGTGTGGTAAATTTCAAAGCACAGAACTTTGGAAGTAAGGTTAGGACTGTATTTCACGAGTTATCTTGGGGTAAATGCTGTGACCACAAGAGTCACTGGCGAGTGTTCTGGGGCAAACAGGAAATGGGTTAAATCAAAGCCTGGTTTTTATGTCTAGATATGTTCTTCATTACTTTCAAAGTGAAGTTTAACTGTCTCTTGCTCACATTCTGTTTTAGTAAAGGAATGTGAAGCACTGAGAAAAAACACACTGGATGGCTAGTAGGTGCCAGTAGGTGCCAAGGAATCAAGTAACAAGTGAAAATCAGGAGTTACTTTCTTCTATAACCGGCCTCATTTTGGGTCTCATTTTGAGAACACCAAGAGAACTCTCTTTTATGGATTCTACAGTAAGAAGATAGACATGCAAACATGCTGTCTTGTATGATAGCCCATACATTATAGTAATAAAGAACCCAGTATTTGGAATCATACAGATCTGGATTTGAATCCAAGCTAGGTCACTTACTAGGTGTGTAATCTCTCAGAACTTGTTTCCTCAACTGTAAAATGGGACCACTGATACCGAAGCTCAGAGTGATATGAAGATTAAATAAGTTATTGCATATAAAACACTTGTTACCTGACAAAGAAAAAAGCCTCCAAAATCTGTTAGCTATTAGGCAGGAGAAAGGCCACATCCCAGGCAGAAAAGGTGCACAAAGGAAAGGTTTTGACTCAAAAAACTTCTTTTGGCAAAATTTTCTAAGAGATCTACTTATGGATCTCAAGGTATGAAAAGCTGGATCAGAAAGGTTCTGCTTCTGGTAATGAGAACAAATAAGGGTTTGGTTTAACTCACCCACTAAGAAAATTTGGAGGGCAAATTCTATTTGAAGGCACAGGACTATGAATAGGGCTGAAAAATTATGGCGCCCAGATCTAGAAGGAAATTCAGAGCGGAGCCTCACATTTGAGATCATCTTCCTTCAGGGCACCTGCTGAATCTGGAAGAGGGGCCTGAGAAGTTGAATTTTGACTTGTTAGTATTTTGTGAATAATTTTTGGGTCTATCTTTATGGGAGATGCTGGTCTGTAGTTTTCCTATCTTGTATGTGTTTGTCTGGTTTTGGTCAAGGGGGTGCTTGCTGGCTTCGTCCACAATTTGCTCTCCTGTCCCTCCCCGCTTCACTGCCGAACTGCGACGATCATAAAACAACAAAAACTCACAGTATCTATCTCCACATTGCATATAAATGCTTGTCAGTCCTACTTACCCCTTGAGCTAGCTCACAGGTCACTTTACCTCTGTTTCTGGGGATAACAGCACTTTTCCTGACATGCTGTGAGACTCTCGATTCAGTCCCAGAAGCAGAGACTAAGTCTAATCTTAGTACCCTAGGTCGAGCTTGTAGTCACTAGGTATGTACGTCAATTGGACCTGGGTTCATGTGTTTAATATCTTGGCAAAAGAAACTTGGAAGTCATACCTGGTGGGGTTCCTTTTGTCTTCCTCAGAGATCAAAAACCAAACAAAATCCGCATAGCTCATTCTTCCCTCTTTCTGCACTGTTTTTCCTCTGAAAACAAAAACAAGAACAATGCATGGTTTTAAAGTTTCCTGAGCAATTAATCAGATAAATTTAGCAGGATGATAAAGAAATAAAGTAGTATCTTCCTTTGGAAATGAAGTTAAACTTTAAGAAAATGAGAATGCTGGAAACCTCATAAAGGGCAACACCTTCCATGGGCTATCTTGTTTTCAAAAGCCTAGAGGGTGGAATCAGAAGGTATTTGCATATATGAAGAGAGATACCTGGTTTCTAATTTAAATGCAAATAATCACCAGGATCAAATACTGTTACCTGTAGTTAGAGGACTAATGCTCATGTTAAAGAATTACTACTGTCTTATATGAAGCCTTGACTCCATATACTGTAGGTTATTATCTGACCTTCAGCACTGCCAAATTACACCAGAAGCTTTGCTAAAATGAGATTGTTACCATTTTACCTGTAGTTTATTTTTAATTCAGATGCTTTTTCTTACCTTGTTACTGCCCCAGAGAATATCCTTTCAATAATCCTGTTTGAGGAAGCTAAATGTAAATAAGGAAGTATAGTTAGAAACATGCTCCATAAAGGCAGTACTTTTGGCAAATTTATCTTCAGTATCTACAAACTAAAACATAATTTTCCATGAGAATATGAGTAGTTAAATTTTTACTTATGTATAATTTATACTTTTCAAAAGAAAGAATTTGAAGTGGCTAAATCAATCAATCAATCATTGTAAAAAAGAACAGGCAAGTGGATGGCCTGACTGCTGGGATGTATTAATATAGTTGAAGGCCAAGTTAGTTCTGAACATCCTGTTAACTAAGACAAATATGTATAGTTGTATTGTTCTTGTTATCAAATAAGACAACTTTTCCTAAAACAAGACAAATTTTATCCTAGCATTCAATTCAAGGGGAAACGGATCATCAGTTCCTAATAAACGGGACACTGAGTAAAACAATGGAAAATGCTTTAAAGTAGAATTTTACGAAAGATACCAAAACATACCATAAGCATACATTTCTTATGTATATTCTCATTCTATAAAAGTCCAGGATTTAACATGATGGATATAATGTATAATTTTTAGAAATTCCATCAGTAAGTTTTATTCAAAGAGAGAGACAATTATATCTTTTTTCTTTTTTTAAAATTACAGTTGACATTCAATATTATTTTATAGTAGTATCAGGTGTGAGAGAATTATATCTTAAGATAGTATGTTGCTTTTAATGATAGATCCTAGATAATCTATATCAGTGTACCTCATTGTGGATTCAAAATAACCAAAGGCATTAGTTTAAAAAAAAAAAAAGATGACAGTGGATCTCAGATCTAGGGATGTGATAAGGACAGGAGTCTGTTCTTTAAACAAGTGCCCCAGATAATAACATGCATAGTAAAATTTCAGAACCCGTGATAAGGTCATTAGAAGTTATTAATAGTAGTTATCAGCATCTAAGACTTCTGCATAAAGTTAAATATAGCCAACATAAAGGTAAATTAGTTTGGCTGAAGAATGTTAGGAATATGGGTGTCAGTCAGTATAGCCATGTCTGACCACATAACAAAGCTTATTATAAGGACCTTCTAGGCTTTGATGAGCAATGATTTATGGGGTTTGTAATTTGTACTAGATAGAAAAAGAGAGGGCTGTTTAGGAAAGGTAAGAATATTTAATTCCAAAGCTAGAGTCTTTTTGAAAGTCTTTTTTAGATTTGGAAACTTCAGCCTCCTAAAACTGAAGATCATGTTCTCCTATTAAGGATAGATTGGTGAGTGGGCAATTAGGTAGCATTTCAGTGGCCTCTTCATTATATAGGCCTAGATGCCTGCTTTTCTGGATTTCAACCTTTAACATGCCTCTAATGAGTTGCTATGTGTGGATACACAGTATTTTGGAACTTACTGAGAATTATAGTTTTGTCAGCCAGTGAGGGTGCTTTTGAGCCCATAGGGTTTTGCATGATGTCTAGAGCCTGGCTCATTTTATACAGATGATCTGGCCACCAGTAATTAGAAGGTACATAGCTAAAAAAGCTGACCCAATATCCCTATGAATATCTCTATCTTCATGCTATTTTGTGACAGAAAGTTTATGAATACTTGAAGAAGGGAGAATATAGTATTAAAATGCTTATCAAATAAGTACATTTGAGTACTTCCTCTTGGTGCCTGCTTGGCAAGAGAATATGAGAGGCAGAACTCTGTTTCTTAAATATGAAAGTTCCATGAAACTTGACATCATGTAGAATGAACCTTTTCTTAAGAGGTTTACTATTACTCACAGATTTGCCAAATAAAATAAGAGAGAGAAAATTCAATACATTTATTTAAGATTTGTACTCTACAACATCTAAAAGGTTAAAGGCTGATTTAAAAAAAAAACAGTGCCTTAGAAGACATTTAAGAATAGAACAGGGACAATCTTATGAAAGAAGAATGAATTAATGTATTTTGGTGCTTTGTTAAAAATATTAAATCAATAGATAATAGGTTCTAAGTTAATTTACTACTGGTAAAAATGAAGCAAAAAGGGTAATATCATGTAACATGTAATTTTTTTTGTTTTCTGATCAAAAAAGCACACAAAATTCACCTGCAAAGAAAATGTCTTTTCTGGAACTAAATTCCAAAAAGTAAGTTTCTTTCAGAGTCCTAGAAAACACTGTCATGTTAGAAACATTATTTTCATATTTAGCTATGTATAAATACTATAAAACAAGAAGTTTATAAAGGTATATACACATTCTCTTTCAAATAAAAATTTCATAGGTGTGGATCTTACTCCATTCATCATTAGAAAATAAACATCACTGTACAGACTTGCCAGTTCATCAAAACTGAGACTCTAATTGCTTACTTACCTCTAAACTTCTTCTCTTACACTTGGCTTCTAAATAAAAAATTAGTATCATCACCCATTCCCACTTAAAAATTCTTGGCCCTTTAAAGAGCACTTGATTAGGTACAGACTTTAAGACATGAGAATTCCCTATAATGTTTGGGGACAATTTATGTAACTCTTGTCTTCTTCAAAATCGTTAAGTTTTGATATCTATAGACACACTCACCCTGGTCATTGTATCGAGACAGATCGGCCTGGCTGATGTACAGGTCATGGTCACTATCTAGTTCCCAGAATTTACAATAAATAACATAGAAATGTTCATAGGAGAAGTAGTCTGTGATTTGGTTTATATCTTCCTCTTCTTCCAAAAGGGCTAGAGTCTGAAATGGTATGAATAGAAGGAAATTTATTTTAAAATTATGAAAACTCAGCTTTGGCCATTATATAGGATCTAGTAAATTTTTATTTTAAATTGAATTAAAATTTTGGTTTTGATATTAAACCAGGAACTTTAATAGGGAATCTCATCCTCCCTTTAATCAGCTGATCAACTTATAAGCATTTATAAGCTCAGTAATACACTGAGCAAAGGGTTAGATGCTGTGGAGGATTTAAAAGCAGGAAAAGGCAAGGACCATCCCCAAGGAAACTGCAGCCTATCAGAGGTCCCCAGACGAGCAAGCACAGAACAATCAGACAACAGGCTTAATTACATGGCCATAAACTGATACTGCTTTTAACTTTTCATGGTTATGAAGAGTGAGCATCTACTCTATTATCAAGAGTGAGCATCCATATACAGGGTTTGGTTTTGTAATGAAAGGAAATTTACCATAAACGCGACTTATGTATACCATTATGATGATGTGTGGTGGCCTTGTGTAGAAACATGGCCGGTGAAGTCACAGGGCCTGAGCTGGAAGCAAACCTACATCTTCCCTGACTCATTTTGTACCCCCAGGGAAACCACCAGAAACAACGATTTTGAAACCAGAATTCTTATAATCACCTAAATTATCATATAAATGGGCAGATAAACGGAGACACTGTCAAAAATGAAAGATTCAGAAAGATAAAAGAAACCATAAGGAAACTTAGGGAATAGAAAAAAAATGAAATGACAGAAATATGAGATATCAACAATCACAATCAAGATGAGTTAAATCTCCCTATTAAAAGATTTTCAAATTGATTAAAAACAAAAAACAAAAAAAAACAAACCAAACCAAACCAAAAAAACAGATCTAGGTGTATGTTATTCAGAAGAGATAAGTCTAAAATAAAATTTAAAAGGAAGGTTAAAAAATGAAAGATGGATGAACATATACTAACTAAATCTTAACAGAAAGAAAACATGTCAGGTATTATTAGAAAATAAAATAAAATTCAAGGTAAAAAACATTAAAGAACAAAAGTGACTATCTTATAATGCAAATGTATTACTTTGATAAGAAATATTTTCTAAAATATAAAATGTGGGAAGCCAAAAATGCTCTGGCAAATTGAAAACAACATAAATTATTAAATTTAGAGAAATCTACTCAATGGAAGGTTATGCAGCCAGTAAAAGCTATGAAATCTACCTAGAAACAAAGGAAAACCATGATGTGGTAAGTGCAAAACACAGAATACAGGATTCTACACACTAAGAACTATGTAAAACCCTAAATTCCAAATATGCATATGAATGAGACAAGAAGAACATACAAAAATGGTATTAGTTGTATTAGGGTGATAAATAAGATTTTTCTTTTGTTTTCTACACTTGCTTGTAATGTTTTGTTTTATAAAATGATCTTTAATGTGTATAAAGCAGAATATGTACAATAAAACAAATCTTAAGAAACAAAGAGCTCTTATTTTAATATAAAAGGAATAATATCTGCTGTGGTGAGTGCGTAAATATTAACTATTAATAGTACAGGCTTTTAGGAGGGAAATTTGGCAGGAGCTATCAAACAGAAAATGCATATACCATTTAAACTAGGATTTTCACTCCAACAGTCTATTCTAGAGAAATTCTTACAGGAGGAAAATACGAGGATGTTCATTTCATCATTGTAATAGGGAAAATATGAAAACAACTTGCACATCATCAACAGAGGAATAGGAAATTAATTAAAGCCAGTATAGCCATGCCACAGATTATGTAGTAGTTAAAAGAATGAGATTTAGGGGGTTTCCTGGTGGTGTAGTGGCTAGGCTTTGGTGCTCTCAACACCACGGCCTGGGTTTCATTCTCAGCCAGGGAACCTCCCCCCGCCAAAAAAGTGAGATTTATTTGAATGGGAATGAAAAGAATGTCAAGATGTATTATTAAGTGAAAAATAAAGTCAAAAGAATAATTTGCATGGTCTCATATATTATTCAAAAACCTCAAAAAAGCAGCCACAGAAAAATAAAACTATATACTGCATGTATACATATATAAGGGAATAAAACCACAGATAACATGGGTTCCCTTTAGGTAAAAGAGTGAAATGACAGGATGAAGAGATAAACAGTGACTTCAGATTATTATTCTAGATATGTTTATGTTACTGGAATGTTTTATGAGCATATATTCATGTACTAAGAGGAAGACTAAGGAGAGGGGTAGGGAGGAAAATCGAGGGAAAATATTAATAAACCATGCTCTAGGAAGCACAACACTGAGTTCTATTTCCAGGTCAGCCACTTACTTGCTATTTGACCTTATCCAAGTCATTCAGTTACATTTGGGCCTCAATTTTACTATCAGTTAAAAAAAAAAAAAAGGTATGGACTATAATAATGATCCAGAAACTACAAACTGTAATGTGCTTCAGGAATGCGAAGGATCACCATCATGCTCATGGTGTAAGGCCTCTTTTATGGAATTACTGTCATTTCAACCTATCCCATGTTCCCTACTGAGAGCCCGGGCAGGCACAGGTGTTCAATAATGACTGTGATCATTACTGCTATTCAGCAATGAGGTAGGAGCATTTCTCTAGGATGAGTTCACGAAATTAATTGTCCAGCCTCATTTATCTATCATGGGCTGCTAATTTTGCCAAGTCTTCATTACTCAGTCCCAGATAAACACAGGGAAAAATAAGGAGTAAATAAAGTTTTCTTATTAGCCTAAACTTCATTTAGTATAATTCATTTAAAATAAAATATTTCATTTCCTTTCAAATGTAAACAATGTACTTTTAGGTTAATAGAAGCTTGAACAATCAGCATGAAGATTATTTCAGTAAAAGGCTCCCACTAGTGGCCATTACTTTCTTGTAAAATAATTGAATGAAATGTACTCTTTCTTAAAAAATATTTAGTACTTTTCTCCAGCAGGAGCTGGATGAAGAGTCACTGCTGAGTGGATCCAGTGGAAATTCCTCGATTTCCTTTTTAAGGTCCTTTCCAACCTGACCCCATCTTACTACCCTCCTTAGGTCTCATCCATTGGTGACTCTCTCAGTGGAGACTTTGGTCACTTAAGATTGTTCTGTAGTTCCTGAACATGACACTTTCATGATTACGGGCCTTTCCTCATGCTGCTTCCTCTATCTGGAATCCCTTTTCCTTCTAACTTTTTTTTAATCTTGTAAACTCCTGATATCTTCAAGGTCAAGATCACATCCTGGTCTTCCTGTAAAGCCTTCTCTGCTTATTTATTATACCTTTCTGTGGAATTTTTCAAGTCAGTTGTGGCTTTGCACCTTTCACTCTTGCTCCATGGTGCATGCCTTGATGCAAAAATCCCTTGTTAGTAATCTTTGTTCCCCTCAACACATGCCGGGTATCTGATAAAATGCTTAATGACTGAAAGTAGTGACACTATTTTGCATGCAATGAGCACTCTAATATTTGTTAAGTGAAGTAACAATATTATTTAAATTGCTCCTTATATATGAATTCCAATGAGAGGCATACTTGCAAAAAGTTGCTTTTTCTTATCTCTGTTGAAGTAATTTTTCCACTCCAAGATCTGTTGACGGTGTAGAATATTCTCTGAATAACCTGGTTCCAAAAGGAAAACACAAACAAATAAAAACATTAAAGACATCTATTAGTTTACCAAAGGCCATTTTATGAATATACTTTGAATCAAGGTAAGTTTTGGCTTTTTGATTACATCAAATATAATTTCTAGGAAAAACTGACACTCTATTTTAAAAATCTATATCCATACAGTTTGCATCATCATCATCATTCCAAGAATAAAAGAAAATTCTCTGCTCACTAGTCTGCATTTTCCAGCAGCCTACATGTTTCTTTCTTTGTTTTCCTTTCATCTTATACAGTGATGCCTGATCTGATTCAAGTAGTGCTTACTGGGCCAGATGTTTTGGGAAGGTAAATGAGGTGGGAAATCTATGCTGGGTTGGCTTAACACTAATAGGTCAGAAGAATGGCTGCCAACCTGATGTGATTCAAGAAGGCATTATAAATTATTCTGGTTATTATTACCTTATTCAATGGAGTCTTGAAGACCTCTAGACTCTCTCTCTAGAAACTCCAATACATCCTGAGTCCTTATTTGGGCACTAACAATTTTGTTGTTAGCTAATGTTTTAATGAGTTTAAGAGATGTGAAACTATGGAGAAAACTCTGGACAGGATGGGAGAGGAGGGGACAGTAGCAAATATGCCCAAGATTGAGGATGTGTGTCCTGTGGTGTAGGGGAGAACTGGAAAAGGAAGACAAGGCTGCAATCCAGGAGGTAGGAGGCACAATACATTCTTAACAATTTTACCTGGAGTTATTCTGATGCATTTAATTTCCCTCTGATCTACAGCAGACTCTCCGTTAACTGGAACTCAAGTAACCGGCAATCTCAAGCAACTGGCATAAAAATTCTTTGATTTTGGGGCTCTTGAGCCACTGTGCTTGCTTGAGCCCGCTCCTACCGCTTTGGAGTGTACTTTCTCTTTAATAAACTATTTCTTTTTTTAAAAAAAATCTTTGGAGTTCCCTGATGGTGTAGTGGCTTAAGGCTTAGGCGCTGGCACTGTCAGTGCTGCGGCCTGGGTTCGATTCCCAGCCAGGGAGCTACCCACATACCCAAAAGCAAAAAAAAAAAAAAAAAAAAAAAAAAAAAAAAAAAAAAAAAAAAAAAAAAAAAAAATCTTTGATGTTTTTGCACTGGTTGCTTTAGAGTTTTGCTGGTTGCTTGAGAGTGCTGGGTACATTTATCTGACACCTACCAATCCCTATGGGTGCCGGTTAACTGAGAGTCTACTGTATTAGGTTGGGGTTTTTTTTCTCCAAAAAGAAACAGTGGTGGGAAGAACAATTTCAGCAGCTTTTTTGGTATTTAGCTTTAATTTTGATTATCTAATAAGAAACCTGTATTTTTTAAAAAATTTTTTATCATGGAAGAGGTTATAGGACCTTTTAAAAAGCTATTTGAGTGCAAAACAAAAAAGGGAAGACATTTGTCCAAAGAGTAGGCCTAATTAGGAACTAAACCACCATTTTTTTCTGGATTCTTTAGCAAACAGAGTGATTCTCAAAAAGAACAAGGAAAAATGGCTGCCCAGAATTCTCCACCCCACCCCTGCTATCAGTGCTAACTCCTTCTGACCCTTCAGAATGTAGCTCAATTGCCAACTCCATAGGAAACCCCAGAACAGGGACTGGGGTAGAGCTCTATCTTCTGTGTTCCTGCTACCACCTAAGTCTTCTTCAATCTTCCTGTAGTTATATTCTAAACATTGGTGCACCTGACCATTATCACCTCCAAACTCTAAGAAACAAGGTCTTTCTTCACTTGTATCCCAGTGCCTGACATGGTGTTTTACATATATCAGGTAGTTAATAATCGCTTGATAAATATTTTAAAACTGAGGTATAACTGACATATACTGTATTAATTTCAGGTATACAACATAATTATTCAATATCTGTATATATTGTGAAATGATCACAATAGGTCTACTTAACATCCATCACCATACATAGTTATAGAATATTTTCCTTGTGATGAGAACTTTTAAGTCACTCTCTTAGCAACTTTCATATATGCAATTTGAAGTATTATTATTATTATAACTGCAGTTGCTGTACATCACATCCCCAAAACTTATTTATTTTATAACTGGTAGTTTATACCTTTCAACTCCCTTCACCTATTTCTCTCCCCCATCCTGACTCATCCATCTGTTTTCTATATCTATGAGTTTTGTTTTGTTTTGTTTTGTATATTTTAGATTCCACATATAAGTGTGATAATATATTTCTCTTTCTCAGTCTGACATATTTCGCTTAGCATAATGCCCTCAATGCTGTCACAAAGAGCATGATTTCATTTTTTTATGGCTGCATAATTTTCTATTGTATGAATTTTTCTTTATCCATTTATCCATTGGTGGACACTTGTTTCCATATCTTGGCTCTTGTAAATAATGCTGCAATCAACATGGGGTGCATATAACTTTTTGAATTAGTGTTTTCATTTTCTCTGAATAAATACCCAGAAGTAGAAAAAGTAGATCATATGGCAATCCTATTTTTAATTTTTTGAGCAATCACCAAACTGTGTTCTATAGTTGCTGTATCAATTTATAGTCCCACCAATAGTGCACAAGGATCCTCTTTTCTCCATATCCTCACCAACACTTGTTATTTCTTATCTTTTTGATAACAGTCATTCTAACAGGTATAAGTGATATCTCATTGAGGTTTTCATCCGCATTTCCCTGATTAGTGAAGTTGAGCTTCTTTTCATGTACCTGTTGGCCATCTTTACTAAAGCCTCTTTGGAAACTGCTTGATAATTTAATGAGGTTTCAAAGTTATGTAACAAAGATTTTTGTGTTACATTTGTGATAAAGACATATGGGTTGGATTCATAGCTAGTTGAATAACTTCAGTTTTGAATAGCGGATGGATGCCAACCCAAGAAAGGTCTCTAATTAGTATTTCCCATTAAGCAGTATTGTCTTTGATTTACAAATAGAGTACATATAAAATACACAGAAAATATAAAACAGGAAATGGTAAATATATTTAAAATTAATGTGAAAGATAACTGTTAAAGTAGAAATATTTACTCTTGGGGATAAAAGTAAGATTGAGGTGAAGATGTGACCATGATCTGAATGGCTGGCTGGCTATGAGGTAGAGGAAGCAGCTAACTTTTCTGTGTTGTACCAAGGGCAAAACTAGAACTACTAGATTAAAAATGCCTGCATACTGAAATGCTTCAACAAAGGAAAAGTTTCCTAAAATTAACTCTATGAAGCAATGGGTTTTATGATGAAATGAGGTTTGTTCTCATCACGATCATTTAGGCGTAAGTTGTTAGGATTCCTACATTAGATGGGAACTGGAACTACCTGGTGTCCAATTTCTCTATGTCCCCAATCACTCAGACTGACTGAAGTGTTGTTTCAGGGCAGCAAATATGTCTTACTTAACACCATATTCTTATCTTGGCAGAAGTTCATATAAAAATACGCTGGAGGATTTTTAGCATGGAAATTACATACATATGAAAATAAACATTAAGAATATCATTTATTATATAGTTCCCTGCCCCTTCTCTCAAATTAAAGTCAACTTCAATACATATATATATTGTTACACCAAAGTTTTTTCATTGAACATTAAGTTTCTATCCTTATTTCTTGATTTTGAATATAAATTTATCTTAAAGTCTAACTTTCCTATCTAAATTTCATATTTCTATAACCCTCAAATATTTTATATTACTTATAGAAGAAGTATATTACATTTAAAATTATAAAACTTTAATCTGTATTTTTGCTTATTTTATTGTTCATTTTTTCCTTTTGACAGAATTTTTAAAGTTTACAAATGTTTTGACCCTTAAATGTTTCCTATTTTAGCCTCTGCTAGCCTCCTGATTTAATACTACAAAAAGAAGTATTTGTGTTCCATTTTTCCTATAGTCTAAATCTCTTTATTTAGTGGCCCCCCATCATCAGCACATTTATTGGTTTCCACATTACTGATTCAGCATTTTAGCTTACCGAGGTAGGGGCACCATCTAGTGGTAAGAGCACGTAGCTGCTAGTTTTACATTATATTGCCTATTCCCACCCCCTAACTTTGGTCTACTACTTTTAGGTAAGTAAAAATTTAGGCACATTAAAAATATGCACAGAAAAAAAATTTAAAATTTAATAATAATAATTGTTTACTTCCAGTGAGAGGAATGAGTTTTGACATTTTTCACCAAGCGATCTCTAGTCAACTT
This sequence comes from Lyroderma lyra, assembly GCA_004026885.1. Taxonomy (NCBI): domain Eukaryota; kingdom Metazoa; phylum Chordata; class Mammalia; order Chiroptera; family Megadermatidae; genus Lyroderma; species Lyroderma lyra. The sequence continues at coordinate 182,365 of PVJL010001179.1, read as the reverse complement.
GATAGATGTATTTGAATCATAAGTCCGTTTCCTTTCTCTTTGTATTTATTGGATTGGAAGCCTCTAATTCACAATTACAGATCACCAGGAATGAAAGTGTTTAGTAGATCTGTCAGACAGTTTTGGACAAGTGAGTCGAATGTAGACACAGAAATAGAGATTGCTCATTGTAGATGACTTGAATGCAGATGAACATACTCAAATGCTGCAAGCCTGACTCCTCTTGGCAGGGAGTGGTGAATGGATTCCTGATCCATTCTGGTTAATATGTCTCTGCAAAGTATTTCTTCATGGTCGTCTGCAGAATTTGGACTTAAAAAAAAATCTATCTGATAAAAAAAAAAATCAGTTCTTTCTCTGTCAAGGGGAAACGTTCTCAAGGAGAAAGAATTAAGCAGCTGTTAGTGATGAGCAGTCTCCACCACAGTCATCTTAGGAAATATTAGTACCTTTTTCTCAACAATTAAAATCCTGGCATTTCAGCCTGAAGTGATGGACGTAGGTCAATCAAAACACTGAATACATCACTAAGACACCATCTGAGCAAGCCACAGAAATATCTTTACTGCCAGTGCTAATGTCAAAATAAAGTATTTTTAGTATCGTCACTTATTTTAAAAACTCATGTGAGCACCTTTTTCCTCAAAAGTCAGCATATGCTAGGTAGAATAAGCAGAGTCTTTTATTCACTAGCAATTTCTTTGCATGGCAGGAAAAACTGCAAACTCAAGGGCTACAATTTGCTGGTATTTCCAATTTTCATTTTCATTCAATATCAAGAGGTTTATTTCCCAATTGACAACTCTTCTCTGGAAATAAAGAATATGGAGTGACTTTAGGTGCAATCTCTTATTTGGGTAGTGACATCCTTATTTGCTCTATGTCTACTTGGTGCTCTGTTTTCCAGTCTAAAAACAGCTGATGAAATAAACAAAAGGTCTTTTCTTCTATAGCATAGCTTTTCAGTGATAACTATAAAACAAAAGTTGCCCAACTTTTCATCATATATGTGCCACACATAGGCTAATATTTGAATCATACTCTGTGTCAGCAGTTTCTTCTAACTGCAAAGTGAAATAACTGAAAAATTCTAGCAGTAAACAAAATATATTAATTGTGCTATACCGTAGTATGACACTGAAATTATGAGATATTTATCATTAATTCTTTTTTTTTTTGTCATTAATTCTGAGGCTGATCTCCATAAGTATACTGGAAATAGTGTGATCTTATTTGTCTTTGGCTTGAGCAGGGTGGAGAATGCAGTCTCTCTAATTTGGTCATTCTATGCCTTTAACAACATAATTAATTAATATCACAATAGAAATCTTATTTTGTATTGTTCTAAAAAACAAAAACCATCGTACTCTAAAATAATGCAGATGTTTCAAAGACTTCATGCCATTATTTGACCAAATTTCATAACAGAAAAGGCACTGGAGAGAACATATAACTAGGTCCAATAAAATTCTGTTTGTAGATAGTCACTGTGATAGTTTTTATTTGCACTTTTTTCTTTTGGATGGTAGTATGAGATTATCCCAACAGTAGATACACTTATCTCCAGTCCATACTCATTCACATTCTATATTCTCAATTGGATCCTGTTTACTACTTATGTTATGATGCTGTTTTGAGTTGCTCTGTTATTATTATTTCATTACAAATACTTTACATTTGATGACTGCCTCTGAGTAACAGATTTATTTTTGTGAATTTGGGAAAGCAACATAATACTAATGAAGTATAAATTTAAAAATGTAAATAATATGCAAATACCTTGAAAATACATCTTCAAAGATAATTAATTCTATCCTGTTAATTGACCAATGCGTAGACCTTTCTGGTAAAAAATTAGCATAATGTAATTTCTGGGAAAATGTAAATTATATATGAACAAAACTATTTTGTGGCTTTTCATTCTGACAATATAAAACTTCCTAGGGACCGCTTGCTAGATGACCAGAGACCATCACTTAAATACTAAACTAGAAAGTGTAGAGAAAGAAAATTTATTTCTTTTTTATAATTCTGCTTATCATATTTTCTAAGAATAAATTTCAATAAAAAGTTCCTCTATAAAGAGCATTTTCTGAATTGGTAAAAGATTGTATTATATTATCTCTAAGACCCTATACAACTCTCAAGATTCTAAATTATGCTATCAATATGCCCAGAGTTTACAGAACAGTCAACAATCAGAACCCAATTAATTCCCTTTGGGATTGAGCCAGAGTTCAATGTGGAGAATTCTTAAACATGAATGCTTTCACTTATTCACCCAATTAAATATGTATTGTGTATCTATTATGTGCTAGGCAGTGTTCTAGGTATTGGGGATACAGCAGTGAAAAATATAGACAAAGTCCCTGCTCCCATGGAATTTACATTGTAGAGAAGGAGATGGATAATAAGCAAACAAAAATTTTAAGTATCAGGTAATATAAGAGCTAAGAAGAAAAACAAAGCAGAACAAAGAGAGTGTAGCGGGAAGGCGCAGAGCAAGAAGAAGGGTGAAGAAGGCAGCGGGTCGTTTGGGAAGGCCTCATTAGTAAAGGAATATCTGAATGCACATCTGGATGAAGTGAGGGAGTGAGCCATGTGGAAATCTGTAAGAAGAGTGTTCTAGGCAGAGGAAAGGGTAAGAACAATGTACTTGAGACAGAAGTTGGGTTTGGTCTGTTTTTTGAATAGCGAGGAGGCCATTGTGGCTGAAACAGAGTGAGCAAGGAGCAGGGTGGCAGGAGGTAAGATCAGAGAGCAAGGGATGTGAGGGTGTTGATGGGGATTATGGAGATGGAAAACCACTGATGGGTTTTATTCTGAGATGGAAAACCACTGATGGGTTTGAGCAGAGGAGTGATGTGATCTGACTTACATTTTCAAAGGATAGCTCTATCTTGTGGAGACTAGACTGTAGGGCAATGACGGCATAAGCAGGGAGACCAGATAAAAGTAATCTAAGTGAGACGCAAGGGTGATTGGGCCTGGGTGATTGTGGTGGAGGTTAATTTAATACAGTGCTGTGGTTCACAGGCAAAAATAACTTCTGAGATAGTCTTAGAGATAACAGTGACACCTTCTGGCTCAAATAAAGTCTTACAAAGTTTTATGAACACAGAGAACCAACTTAAAAGCAAAGAATGAAGTTCCTACAGAAGAAAAAAAAAATGGCAGCATTCTGTAACTTGGCAGAACCCAACAAATCCATGGTCAACAGAAAGTACCCTAAGAATGAAAGGGTCTTCCTCAGAGGAGACTGCCTTATTTACTGGGGGACCTGAGCTAGAGGCAAGAACCATCTCACTTGAGTTGTGGCTGTGAATGTGAGGTGTGCCTAAGGATCGACTTTGGAATTCCTCAAAGAGAATCAGAGAATGCCTGACCAGGCTGCAAGTGTGTACTGCAGGCCTGCATGCTCTCACTCCTAATTCATGCCTTGCCTTGATTCAATGAGGCTATACATGAGAAACAGGGAATGAGAGAACATGGAAAATATTGGAGATTGTGTGATTATGTTATTTAAATTCTTAGAACATGATTTGTTTTCTGATTACAAACAAGCTATTTCTTACTATCATTTCCACTTCTAACTTGGTAGTACTACAGACACATCTTTTCCTGGGAAAGGTTGTTGAAAATTCTTTTCAGTATTATTTGCAAAAGCTAAAAATCAACTGGGTATCAATATCTATGACATAGCAAAAGGTATACCTCCTAAGACTAGACAGAATGAGTATATTACTTTAATTTCCTCTTAAGCATTGGGTACATATAAGAAGGGAAACAGATATAAATAATTGATTAAGCAGGGATTCCCTGGTGGAATAGTGGCTAGGCTCCAGCACTCTCACTGCCGTGGCCTGGGTTTGATCCCTGCTCAGGGAACCAACCAAAAAAAAAAAAAAAGAAAGAAAAAAAAAATCGATTCAACTTCAGTACACCTTCCTTCTACTTAAGATAATCATTATGCCCCATGTTACCTTTTGCATAAAGATTTGAAAGCCTGGATACTAGATAGTGATAAAAAAGGAGCCTTATGGAGTTATATTAAGAAAAAAGAGGGCTCGGCCTACTGTGGTGATGTAGCGGGAGTGGAATTCGGGAGCATCTTTCAGGAACGTGAGGCCGGGGTGTGTATCTACCACATCCTGAAAGAGAACAGAACCAAACCTACATTAAACAAACAAACAGGAGTTCCATGGTGGTGTAGTGGCTAAGGCTTCAACGCTGTCAATGCTGCAGCCTGGGTTCAATTCCCAGCCAGGGAACTACCCACATAAAAAACAAAAAACAAAAAACAAACAAACAAAAAAACCCCACTAAAATCCCTACAGAATTCTTTCCTTCCTGTGGAATAAACTGTCAGTTGAACAAACTCACTATTGCAGAATATTGAACAATGTACTTAAAATTTAATTAATACTTCATTAAATTCAAATTTTATCACAGCATACTTATGTGTACTCTTCAAGATGCATAGCACATTTCAATAAAAATTCAAATTTTAATTTAGCTATCTTAGTAATGTGAATCAAATGTCTCACAGGTATGTATTGTAATTCTAACACATCAAGGAATGTCAAGAAAATTTATCCCACAGATTTTGGTTGGGGTTGCTAAGTGAAATTTACACAGAAAAGATGATAGACACAAGCCAACTAGAATGATTCTTTTTTTCTTTTTTTTTTTTTTGCTTCTTTATTAACCTAGAGACAAGAAATTTTTGAAAAAAGAAAACAACCATGTAGCTAAGTAGTTTGAAATTTGTCTATGTTGTGGGAGCCAGCAATGTCCATAAAAATAATCGTGTGTATAAATCTATTTTTAATTTAGAATTTTATTTTAAAATCTGATATCTTGCTCTCACGGAAGACTATTAGAATATTAAAACCTTGCAATACTGTTTTTAATATCCAATTAGATTTTTAAAGCACTCTGAATAAACCTGGAGAACCTATTACAGATAATTTAATAACCAGAGGAAGCAGCAATGCCAACATAGGATGGTTAGTCATCAATGGACAGACATCAGTTATATCTCTTTTGTTTCTTCAGAGCAGTTAGCTATATATACCTACTAACACAATCTAAAACTAGTGGACCTTTCTATTTAATTTTTTATTTGGAAATAATTTGTCTTATAGAAAAGTTGCAAAAATATTACAGAGAAATTTTCTATGACCTTCTCCCAGCTTCCCATAATGGTAACAACTGACAAACCATAGTACAATTATAAAAAAATAGGAAATGAACATTGATATACTATTAAACTATAAATCTTATTCAGATTTTACCAGCTTTCCCCCAATATCTTTTTCTGCTTCAGGATCCTACACTGGCTGCATTTAGTTTTTGTGTCTCACTGTCTCTCCCACTTTGTGACAGTTCCTCAGTCTTTCCTTGTATTTCATGATTTTGAAACTTTTAATGAATTCTGGTCAGTCTATAGAATGGCTCTCCATGTGGGTTTATCTGGTATTCTCTCATGATTAAAGTTGCATACTTTCAGCAGGTATACCACAGAAATGATGTATCCTTTTCAGTCATACAAGGTATATGTGATGTTGATATGTCTTACATCTTGTGGTATTAACTCTTAACACACTTGAAGTGGTGTCTTCTGAGTTCACCATCAGAAAGTTATTATTTTCCTTTAATAACTGATAAATATTGTGGGGGAGACACTTTGAAACTCTGCTCATATTCTATTTTTGTGCAGAGTTTGCCCACTGATTTTAAAAGCCATTGGTGGTGCTTGACTATGACATTATATTGTGGTGTTTACCTAATAGTGATTCTTTATTTCCCTCATTCCTTCTACATTTATTAACTGGAATTGTTCTGTAAGGAAGAGTTGTCCCTTCTCTCCCATGTATTTATTTGTTCAATTTATACCAGTATAGACTCATGGGTATTTATTTTATGGGTTATAATTCAATACTATCATTATTTATTTTGTTGCTCAAAATCATAATCACTTTGAGGCCATTATGAAATAAAATAAGGGTTACCTGAATACAAGCACTGCAATACCACAACAGTCTATCTGATAACTGAGGCGGCTACTAAGTTACTAATGGGCAGATAGCATATACAACGTGGAGACATTGGACAAAGAGAAGATTCATGTCCAAGTTGGGATGGCACAAGTTTTCGTCATACTACTAAGAATGGCACATGATTGAAAACTATAAATAGATTGTTTCTGGATTTTCCATTTAATATTTTTGGACTGTGGTTGATGGAGGCTAACTGAAACTTTGGAAAATGAAACTGCAAAAATGGGGGACACTACTGTAACTCTCTAAGAAAACAGGAGATCGACTTTCTGAGTTTTCAAATGTCTTCATTCAAACCTCATGTTGGATTTATAACTTGGCAGGATATAGAAATCTGAGTTCAAATCCATTTCGCTAGGGTTGCCAATGAGAATTTAATACCACCCCAATTCTTGTTCCTATTAAGGTGATATTTTTTTCTCTCTGGAAGCTTTAAGTATCTTCTTTTCACCAGTGTTTTCCTCACATTTACGAAGCACATGTTTATGTATGTCTTTTTACAAATTTTATTTATTTTTATTGTTAAATTTTTTGGGTGGCATTGGTAGTAAAAATTACAAGGGTTCCAGGTGTACAATTCTACAGTGTGGCATTATGTGTTCACCACTCAGTCAGTTCTCTTTCCATCACTATGTATTTGACTCCCCCTCCTTCATCCTCCCTCCCCTCTGTATGCCTTTTTTAAATTCATTATGCTTGCCACGCAGTGGCTCCTTTCAACCAAAAGACTTTTATTCTGTATTTATATGGGCAGTGGCTAGAGGGAGCATGAGAGGCTGGGGTGGGAGGGTCATGCTCTGTTTTTGATCAGCTGCTGGTTACAAAGGTGTGTTGTGTTTACCTCAAGGAAGAAAACAGAATTTCAAGGAATCCCACTGGGTTCCTACTCTTTGGACCCACCCTATCAACCTGGTGTCTCCAATTCTCTCCATCCTGTACTGTTTCTTTGATGATTTTGTATTATTTCTTTGATGATGTCCTTCTCTCCATTCCCCCTACCCCTTCTTGAATTTCTTGAAATTCTTGAATTGGTCCTCTATGTCTCCTTTGTCTCTCTCTCTCCCCGACTTGTATGTGTGCACATGTATGCATGAGCATGCCAGAGATATCCTTAACTTTAGCTTCCAGGACTCATGATGAAAAATTTAATTTTGATATTTACATTTTAAAATTCCAACAGTTTTTTTGTGTGTTAGCATTCTTTTTTCATACAATTCTATTCTTGTTTTATATAATCTCTCTGAATAGAGTAATTATTTTTTAAAAGAATTTAATTTTTAGAACAGTTTTAGATTTACATAGAAAATGAGTAGACAGTAGAGTTCTCATATACCCTGCATCCAGTTTCTATTATTAATATCTTGTATTGGCATTAGTTATAATAAATCAATATTGATACATTATTACTATTATTAAAGGTCATACTTTATTTACATTTCCTTAGTTTTCACCTAATGTCTTTTACCTGTTCCAGTATTCTATCCAGGATCCCATGTTACATTTAGTTGTCATGCCCCCTTAGGCTTCTTTTGGCTATGATGGTTTCTCAGGTTTTCCTTGTTTTTAATGACCTTCACAGTTTTGAGGAGTACTGGTTAGACACTATCTAGGATGCTCCGTTATTGGAATTTGTCTTAATGTGCTTTATTGTTTATTTTGTTAGTTTGTTTATGGTGTGAATAAATGCCAGGCTATCCTTTACATTTGGGAACCAGGTAAGAAGTCAACTGGTCAATTGTTCTATATACTAACCTTCAATGAGTCCCCATTTCTAATGCTTCTTATCAGGTCTGCCCACACTGAGTTTACAGCCTCTCTGGAATCCTAATGAGCAGCAGCACGAAGCAGAGCAGCTCACTTCCCCTACGGTAGCCCATGCACAGTCCCTCATTCTGGTCTGTGGTTTCCTTAGTGTGCTTCTGCTTTCTATCTTTAAGAAATACTGAAATCTCATATACACTGATTTTTTTCTCCTCTTTTCTCTACTATCCTATTCACTTTCATAGGTTTATTACTTTTGAATTTCTATATTTCAACTTAAGAGAAGTTTCAAAAATAATGGGAGGAGAATGTATCTAATTCAGTCTGTCATCTCTTACTAGAAGACTCCACAAGTATGCTACTTAAATAGTAAAATTTCTCCTTAGATTTAAGGGAAGAAAGTCTAAATGCCCACTAACTCTTAATTATGGTTTTGTTGCTTTTTATAATTCTTGTGGTATGTACTTAATTGATATTCCTATTAAAGCTTTTATTAAAGCTTCTGATAAAAGTCAGGTAGGATCCCCACAGAAAAAGAATTCACCCGTATGATTCTTTCACGAAAGGATTATGTATAGAGTCATGGGCAGGTTATGAGAACAAATAAGATGGTGAGGCACAGGGATAAGCAACAGAAGGGTACTGTTACAATCCCCAGGGCCAGAGGGACAATAGCTATGGGACCTAGTAGGCTCTAGAACTGTGGAGAAGGAGCTGTTCAGCAGAAGTTGTATTATAAAGACATACAGTTACTGTGCTGAAGCAGAGAGTGGGGAAAAAATGCTAACTTCTCCCTCTTCTGCCCTCCCACCTTCAGGCAGTGCTATCCATTGTCCCCAGACCCAACCAGAAGCCAGGTAGAAAAAGATGCCCTTTGTAGGAGTCAGAATGTATCAAGGGGTCGAAGATAGAAAGCAGAGAAGTGGTATTAAAATAGAATGTTTTATTAACAATTTAATTCTAATATAGAATATTTGCGATTTCACAAAACATAAATAGGAATATGTAATATTGGACATTATTATGTATAATGGTCTTGATTAAATGTAAAAAGGTGTTAAGAATCCTCATGTTCATGAGTACTTTTTCAATAGGAAACAAATACATGTAGCAGATGAGTCTAAGGATAATCAAAGCCATCATGCAATTTAAGACAAGCTCAAAAAACATAAATCATAACCAAATTTGGTATTCTGAACATGAAAAACTGTTATTATAATTTAAAATCTATGTGATATGGTGTTACAAGTCAGGAGTGGTTACCCCAGGGCGGCAGTGACTGGGAGGGAGCGTGAGTGGCTCTGGGGAAACTGGTAATGTTTTATTCCTTGACCTGCTGCTAGCTACAAAGATGTGCCCATGCTATGAAAACTCATTGATCGGTGCACTTGTGAACTGTGTGTGGGTTTTTTGTGTGTATGTTACATGTCAACAAAAATCTCTAAAAATGATGAGAGTCATAAATACAATTTAAGAAAAACAACTATGTCAATCTATTTTTCTGCCCTTCTATAGGAATCCCCACTGTCAATGAGGATTTATTGGAACAACTAAAACAATGATGTGCATTCAACAGAAATGAAAGTCAGACCTTAGCTTCAAGGAAATTTATGATTTCTTTAGGAAAACCGAACATTTATACACGTGATTAAGAATATTAACAAGTAATATATCAGGCTATGAAGTGAAAACAGATCCAGTGTTGGCATGTCACTCACTCTCATCAGAAGGCCTAGATATAAATACTCTCCAAGTGGGCTCTTTCTGTTGGAGGGCTCCTCCTCTTTAACCTTAATAAAGGTCAATTAGACCAAACAGCCTGGTTTCAGAAGGTGCTACAGTAATTGCTGTGGGTGGGGAAGGGAGGATGAATGGCTCCTCCCTTCTGCTTCAGTGGGAGTAGCTCTGTTTTATCTGTTTTATTTTGTATTAATTTCCATTTAACAAAAGGATTTTGCTACTAAAACAAGTTTGAAAAACATTCATCTAGAAGTCCGACCTCTAGATTTGTGTATGTCAATTGATATACCTTATATTTGAAAAAATTTTGAAAACCTCTGAAATTCTAAGAATATATCCATTTTAAAAAGGAAATGAAAATTACCTGAAGTAAAGGGATAAAATCCTCCTGTTCTAGAGAGCTGCAGCTGGGCTTTGCTAGAAGACAGATAAACTTAGAGGCATCATCATGATGATTATTCAGCAACCTGTTAGAAGAAACAACTGCTTAGGAAGATAGGCTACTGTGAACAATGACTACAACATCAACAGCTGGTAATTTCAGTCTGATATGAAGACATGTAGATCAAGAGCCAAGTGCTCTCTGTTCAATACTTAAAATAAATGGAATTTTTCCATGCTCTTAATTTTGTCAAAGGGACATTTAAATGAAAGCTCGATAACAAACTAGTATATTATCTTTTAGCATGCTTCCAGGGCTGAGATCCCAAAGTCAACTGCATTAATATAGGTAACACTAAACTCGAAGGAGCATGTCCATTCAGGTTTAGCACAGGACACCTGGGACCAGAACTCCAGAGCTACCCACTAGCCAGAAAGATCTACTATGCACCACATGAGACATAAACTTGTGTTTGGCCAGGTTGGCCAACCTGATAGGGGGTTTTTTAAATTAAGACTGTGAAGGATCAGGCTTTTAAAAAAAAAAGAATGCCTTGCATCTAACTAATTTCTGGACATTTCTACTTAGATACTATATACTGACAGCAAAGTCAAAATATCAAAAGCCCTATTTAAAACTTCATCTCAAAGTCAGTTCTTTTCACAGACATCTATTTTTGTTAATGGTGGTACCATCCTGAGTTATCTGGGCTTGAAATTTTAAAGTCATTTAAAACTTATTTCTCTTTCTTGTTCTTCATATACAATTAATCTCCAAATTTTCTTATTTTCCTTCCTTAATCTTTTATTGAATGCTAATCACGTGCCAGGTACTATGTCTGGCCTTGAGTATACCTGGGATACAAAGAAAATAAGGTACAGTTTTGTGTCCTGTAAGGAGCTTATAATCTATGAAAAAGTTATACCAACAAGGATATACTGTGTGACAGCCACAACAGAAGTAATAAGCACAGGGTATCATGGAAGGACACAGATGGCCAATGAGATTTCCTGAAAAGAGGAAATAGGGAAGGTTACTATGGGTCAAGGGAGTCCCACGTACAACTACCTGGTGTGAGAGCGCATGAAATATTTGGGCAACTACAAGTGCTCGGGTGCTAAGAGATGGAAACACGAGCATGTGGGATTGGATTGTGGAGGCCCTTTTACGTTAGGTCAAGAAGACAGGACTTTAGCCTATTCCTCAGAAGAATTTTAACTTGGACCATGACATGATCAGATGTGTTTTTTAAAAATATCAAGCAAAAATCCAACCAAGGGCCTGAGCATGGACACTGGCAGTGGGCGATGAAAAGGGGAAAACGGCTGAAATGAGAGGACGTAAGTTGATAGGTGTGTGTGTGGGGTGGAGGAAGGGTTAAAAGGGATAAGTCCATCATGACCCCCAGGTTTTTAGCTTGGACAATTAGGTACTTGGAATACAGGATAGAAATACTGGAGACCTGAAGAATGTTTCCTCAAAATGTTTTAGACGACCATTCCTTCCTTTCTATTTCCATAGGACCATCAAATCCAGGGTCATATTATTTCATGCTGAGACTGCTAGAAGGGAAGAGGGTTATAACAGCTTCATTGTTCATTCAACCTTATATCATGGATAATTCTTCATTCTAAAGCATCCTTTGATTATACTCATATAATCCCCTTTTCCAAAAATGTTCAGTAGCTCTCTACTACTTATATGAGTAAGTCTACACGTCTAAGTTGGACATTGAAGGCCCTCTATAATTAGGCTGGATCCTGCCTATAGCCCTATCTTACTACTTTGCTAAATGAAACTTCCACTCTAGGCTGCTGGCCTGACTCACTATCCTCTGAGTGTTTCATGTGCATTCATGCCTCTGTGCAAATTTTCATGCTGTTCTACTCACTCTCTGAATGCTGGCTATTCTTTAAAGTCCAGCTAATAACCCACCTGTTTCAGAAAGCCTTCTCTGACTACTAAATTTCTTAGTGATCTTTGTACTATTTAAGTTATACACAGTATACATAACACTGTACCATTAACTTCCTTTAATCTCTCTGGTACCTAAAGGGAAGGCAAAGTTAAAGCTCTTTTTTTCCTTAGCCCCCAGTGTACTTTCATATAAAAGAGTCTCAAAACACATTTGTGATCTGATTAATAGATGTATACTTAACTGACTTCATTTGTGATTATTAAAGCCATATGAAGGCTGTCTGGGAAAAAACTGGCAATAAACACCTCTATTTTTCATATTACGTGGCTGGATACTTTCCAGACAGTTCTCACATATGATCTTTATATTTATTCTCCCTATCATTCTTCAGAGTGCTCAAGGCCCCCAAAGGTAAATAAATGTTTCAGAAAAAGATTAGTGCAATACGTGCTGATGGGAACCACCCCTTAGGACTGGAAACTAGTAGGATGATCACAACAAAAAGGCAGTGAGGTCTTTGGATAGGAGCACTTTGTAAAGGAAAGACAGCACTACTAAATAAAACCTGCACAGACATGACAGATGAGAGATACTCTGAAAGGGAAAAGTCAAATCAGGTTTGGCCTTTTGCTGTCAGAAGCACAAAACAGAAAAGGTGAATTATGATTTTCATCCAATGCTAGTGGTTGGTAAACTCTTTATGGCAGGAGAAAGGAGATAATAAAAGTCATGAAAGTTGGAGAAAGAAGGTAAACATAACTTATTCCAAACTGGTATCTTTCAGAGCTCTTAAGACAAAATATTGTTTTGTTAATAGACAAATGACATGTTGATGTGAAAAGGTAAAAGAAAGTAAAGCATAAGAAAGTTGGAGAAATATTACTAACTTCATTGAGAGGATCTCTGCCACAAAGATGGTAACCAAGAACTCAAATAAAAAAGTTTTGGAGCAATGTCTTTCCCCTAAAAAGGTCCTAACTGTAAGAAAAACAGATGTCAGAGTACAGATATGAAATGAGCACAGTAGGGCAAGGAAAGAAGGGACAGCAGAGGCAGGGGAATGAGAACCCATTAAGGTGCTTGTTCACAAACCACTTGGAAAAGAGCTAGGAAGCATCTACCCCGAGAGTATGGGCACAAAAGGGAAATTATTTCCTGTTATGCTGTAACTTTTGTATTTGACTTTTTTTTCAAACTCTATATTAATAGATCCTATTATTGGAGCAAGTCAGCACACATAAGTGTATGTCACTATGCTTTAATTTTTGACATTATCTGCCAGTTATGTTTTGTACTTGAAAGTTTTAATGCACTATGGTTTGGTCCAAGTTGCTTCATGAAAAGGGGTACTATTAGTCAAAAAAATTACAAAACTAAACATGTCTTTTTCAAGGTCAGTGTGCTAATTTGTTGCTTAGTTGCTTAATCTCCCCGATTTGCCATACTCAGGGTCTCCCTTAAAGCTCCTAGCCTTTTAAAAGGTATGTTAAAAGCTCAGAGAGTAGTATCCACTAGAGGGCGCTCCAACCATTTTAGTATCTGGCCAGAAGAAGAAGCTTAACTACCCAGACATACACTTATCTATTTATAGAATTTTTTAAATGAAAAATAATAGGAACAGTTGCTTATGCTATATAACTTCATAAGCAGTTTCCTGTAATTCCCAAAATGAAGACTTGTGCTTCATGTCTTTTCCCCTCTTTTTCCTTTTGCAGAAATCTCTTTTCCCTAGAGATAAAATTAAAATGATTCATCTCAATAAAGGAATACAGCTGTTGTAGCTGCTGCTTTATCCACCAATGTAAATGTCCACCCTATCTCAGTGACACACAGTCTTAAGACAAAAATGCTTGCTGTTACTCTCCTTAACTTTATGTAGTTAATTGCAGGTAAATCAAGTTGGATATTAGCTTTCCTTTCCTAGAGTCAGCCTCACACTCACAAACATAAGATCCCTGAATATTCAAATCAACTTAGAATATATTATAAGAAATTACAATTCTTCTTTCTGGCTCTAAGCTTTTATAAAACAGACTTTTCTTTTTTTTCAATCTCTCAGCTTGTTCAGTTTTCTCTTAACAATCATAATTCATTTTGTGCTGCATTCTCAGATTGTTAGGTGGTTTTTGCCAACAATGCAGACTCAGTGGCTGAAGACACCTGACAAGAGCTGTGTGCCATCCCTATTCTTTTTACCCCTGGTTCACACTCCAACTGAGGCCTTTCCAGGGCCTGGCACCTACCAGTATTAAAGAAGCTAGCTGAATCAAAGCTAGAACATCTATGCATTTTGAGTTCTTAAATTCTGCTACTGTTATATGCTGATTTAAAATAACCATAACTAATAATAGACAATCATAGCACCCCACTTAAGTACTGGCTTTAATGGTGAGGAAAGGAGAGGGAATCCACCATTCAGGTACTAGGCTCTATTTTCTTCTCCCAGGTTCTAGCTGCTAGACATACCCTAGGTTAAATGCCAGTTCCTTTACTGGTTTACTCCTGGATAATTAGTGTTTCTTAGATTTTATCCAGCAGTTTTCTGTTTGGTATATGAGAGGTGAAATGGTGACCATGGCACTGACTTTGGAGTGTCATTCTGATGGTGTATGAGGAATGATTCTACTAGGGCCCTTTTAGTCCTTGATCTGGACAACTTAGAACTATTTCCTATAAAAAAAATTACTGAAATTCACCTGGAAAACATGAATCGTTTGTAACTTTTGGCTGTGGTGTGGTTCTTAAAATAATTCCATTAACTGGTAGTCTTATATACTCTGATTACTTTAGTTCTAAAGTAATAAATGAAGAACTCAACTTACTGCTAGATTTTTAAAAATAAGAGTACATTTATTAATCACCTACTATGTTCTTAAGCATTATACTACTAAGGGCTTTTAGGTGGCATGAAGGGATCAGAAGGCATCTGTAAGCTGAATTCTGCTATTATATGTGGATTTTAAAATATGATAGGTGATTAGCACTTCCTAATGGTGTATCAGGAAGGGTATCTAGCCCAGAAAAGGTGAGAACATGTATAAAGAAAGTTGATCAGTTAAAACAGGTGGAAGGGGCAAGCTATGACATTCTCTTAAAATATATAAATACATTAAGAAATAACTTATAAAGAAGAAGGGAGAAAAAGAGAAGAAAGTTGGGTCTGAACTGATGAAAACTTGTCACGATGTAATAATTCAGGAATATCTTGATAAATGTACTATTCCTTTGTTTCTTAACTGGAGCTTTAAAAAAATTAATGATTAAAATTGCTCAGAATTTAGTTAGTTTTAATAAATCAACTAGATATAATTCTAAATTGGATCATATGAGAATGAAAGCTGTATTATCACGTGACATGTGGGTTGCTTCCCTTAAAGGAAAATATTCACTGTTACGTCCTACCACTAGAGTCAAATCCCGAGACACCAATTTTAACAAGTAAAACTAAGGTAACTTGCTTTTAGTTCTGTAAAACAAAATTTAAACTTCTGACCTGTAAGAAAATAAATTGGTGTTGTTTTAAGCCACACACACACACACACAAAAGAAACTATCAAATAGTTATTAAACAGGTATTTCTGCAGATCTGTTTTACCGATTGGAGACATATAAGATAAAGGCTTATGGAAAGAATCTGTGTATGGGTATACGCGCTTGTGAATCATTGAATTTTGCTTGTTGAAATAAAGGGTAAAGGAAAATTAAAAAATGAGTAAAATAAGTGAGCTTTTTAAGCATGTTAATAGGACTAGACAGCTCTTTGCCTAGCTTCAGAGTTAACAGCTCACATACTTACTTTCTCCACATGGAAATGAATGACTGTGCTGACACAAATCCTGTCTTCTCTCCCCCTGCAGCCCTAAACATGGGGGCTTTCCAGTAGAGAGGACATCCACAGACCTGCAAATAAAACATAAATACACTTTAAAGACAGTGAAGAGATGACATGGCCAAAGAAAGGGCCTTTGTAGCTTTTACTCTTCATGCCAGTGGACAAAAGGGCCTTCGGGGAAGCAAAACTAGGACAGAGGCAAATATATCAGCTAGGGTAGATTCAGGAGGAAGGGGCGCAAAGTAAGATGATTACGTGTTTAATGAAGAAAATAAAAGTTCATTTACTTTTTCTCCAAGTTAATTTATAGTGCTGTTTCTTTCCGCCACCCTGATAGTTAAAGTACCCAGTCTCCCTGCCTACCACTCTTACATCATGTATTTTTTACCTTCCAGAAAGCAAAAGAAAGGACGATGTCATGGCTGTGTATGCCCTTCCTTCCTATGGCAGAAAAATACAGTCACCTTTATTACTTGGTTACATGGTGTTAATACATTCTACCACCTATCTTCTTCTCTTTCCTTTGCCCATTATGTTACTGAGCCCCAGGTTCAATAACCAGAAAAACCTAGACTGTTCAAGAAAAATAGCTGTCAAATCTATTTAAATGGTTACAATTCTGGTAAAAGATGAAAGGTAAAAATCAAAATGCTGTAATTTATATATAAGAAGTTACCACAAATGACTACATATTATAAAAGCCTACATATTAGGCTACACATTAGGAAGAACTGAGAATAAATATAAAACAATACCCTAAAAGGTAATGATTTTTGTCTTCCTCAATAAATGTTCTTTCTTTCGATTAAAAAGTATTCTTATACTCTTATACTCCTATGAATCCCCATTAGGTTCAGGTAAAGTTGCGCTTGATGAGGGCTTAGTGTGTGGGGGAGCCCCACAGAAGACTGAGGAGTACCCAGACTGTGATTAGTTAGGCTGAGAGAACACCTAAGGCTGCTGGTTCATGTCAGAGGGGAGGAAATGGAAGGTGAGATGCAAGCCAAGGGAGGTAAGTACAGGGCAGAAACAAGAGAGAGGCTGCTCCTGCCCGGGCCACTAAGGCATGTTCTGCAAGCAGGATGGAATTTAAGATTTCTGAAGTCCAGAGATCAAATACCTCCACTGAGGTCAAGAGTGAGGGAAAGGTGTTACTTAGCAACCAAATGGATGAGGTTTATTGTGTAAATTATGATTGCCAAGGTACAAAGCTCACAATGAATATACTTGGGGTTGTAAAGTGTCAAATTCACTTTCCCCAATCCCAATCCTCCCTTTCATGCAGATGGTTTGCTAAGAAAATGCTCTTAGATGTGACAGGGTATTGGCAACTGCTGGGAAAGCGGAAAGAATAGTCTGTATTATGGAGGTGGGGGTGCAGAACCACCAACAGAGGAAGCACAGGGAGAGATTGGAACTGGCTTGCCAAAGTGCTGGAAATGCCCACCATTAGTCACTCATGGATTTTTCAGAATTGGAGGGGTTAGGAATCTTCTAGTTCAATCTTGAGAAGTGGTCACCAGCCTCAGCTGAAACACTTCCACGGGCTGTTTACTGCTTCCCATGCAACTAGTTCCACTATTAAAGTACCTACATTCCCTTGGGTTATGGTCTTTTTTCGCAACAAGACTCCTGTTAAAATGCCTATATATTAGCTTGTAAGGAATAGTAAATCACTGAGAGATTAACACTTACAAATTTATTATGACCCAGAGGCAAAATCCCAAGAGATAAGGTAAAGAATGGATATGTCTTGAAGTAGACTGGAAAGGGTTGACCTATTTTGTTCATAGTGGAGCACCCAGAGTAAACAAGTGTTAGGTAGCATGACAGTATCGGGCCCTTCAACGAAGTGCTAAAAAAAAAGAGAGAGAGAGAGAGAGAGAAGGGCAGTGAATGGCCAGGGCTATAGACATTGCACATTGCCTATTAAAAAAAATGTATGGGTGGCCTGCATCTTCTTAAAAGCACAGAAGATACAGAATCAGGAGATCAATTAAGAACATAAAGAAAATGATCTCAGTATGAGGGCAACAGAATAGAGGCTTTTTTGTACTAGAAGGGAGAACAAGACAGTGCCAAGACTTTTTACAAAGGAAGAGAATGGATGACAAGTGGGAATGTACAGGGATACACTACAGAAAATAGGTTTAGGAAATTTAGGTTTAGAGGAGGCAAGAGTCAGGGTACAGTAATCAAAGTTGCTGGAGCAAAGAAAACTTGATTAATGCCTAATAACATAAAGAACTGAAAGATAAGGTTATCTAATAATACACAAAAGAAGAGATGATCACCCAATATTTGTAATATTCTTTAATATTTTAAAATGTCTCACACTTGCTAACTTCACTTGGTCCTCATATCATCCCCATGCAGAAGAGGGCAGGTATTTTTATCCCATTCTAATGGCAGATGAAAAATAAAGGCACAGAGGGTACCTTAGAGTCACAGACACAGTGGGTCACGATGGTGCGATCTCAGCTAGAGGGGAGGGGCAGAAGACAGTTGCATTCCTTTTCCTTAACTTCCTGCTAGAGGCCCAGTCTCTAACAAATGCTTTTCTTATTTCTCCTCAGTTTCTGTTCCTACACTGCTTTTGTCCCTCTTAGACTCATTCTCTCTTCATTTCCTGTCCATCATCACTTAAAGCTATGGGGAAAAGTACATATTACACTGAGAATTGAATCAGAAATGAGTATTAATCTCTCCAGAGCTGTTCAAGGGCAAAGATGAATATGCTAAACTTCACCAACAGATGCAGAGTTCATAAACAAGGTTTTCTTTGTACTTAAAAAAGCAGATCCCAGTCTCTACAGCTACACTTAAGTGTCACTAAGAGTAGACTGTCAACTCAAGGTGGCCTTCCAAATAGCTTAACAAATTACAAGAATCCAGAAAGATGTTCATTTACTGCTGACCACTTCTCCCCTTACTGTTCCTTAAAAGTTGTCTTCTCCTTTTCAAATGACCAACTTCTAGTGAGAACACAGGCACACAGAGTGTGAGTGTTACAGGCACAGAAAAGTTTCTTTAAACACTTTCTATGTTATTAGCTTCAACACTGGCATTTTTTTTTCTGATGACACACATAGATTGATCCCCAGTCAGTAACAGCAGTCTTTCCTCTGGCTCACCAGCATGCACAGACCTTTCCTATACCTCCCCTGACCATCTGAGAAGTCCTTAGACTTTCTGCTCTCCTCTCATTCAATTTGCTGAGTGCTAGAGGGCCACTGAACTGTGGAGCAGGGATACAAAGGTAGGAGGGCCAGAGCAGCAGGGTGAAGGCAGGGGATGGGGGCAGAAAGGCCAGGAAAATAGCCTTCTCAGTCAAGGGTTAAGGATATACAGAGGAGGAATGCTGACCCAGAGGACCTGAATTCAAGACAGTGTAGGCTGCAGGTCTCTGAGGTACTTATTTCTTGGATTGGCTCTCCAGATATGAACCCAGTAGAGCACCAGGGAGCTATCATGTCCCTTAATCTGGAGTTTCTCCTTATTTGCCTGCCTGAACATGTCCATGAAACTTTCTGTCTCACACACAAATAGTTGCCATGTTAGAAATACTCCATTTGGTATTTATATGGTTAACATGTTATCTCCAGATGTAGATTTCATTCATGCTAAATTCTGTCTTTTAGATTTAGATTCATAGTTCCAGCCCATTCGAGACTATTTACCATCTTGGTTCATAAAACAGCCATTTCTCATAGCTTTGGTTAAGAAAATGCCAATGCCCTGGAAGAAGTTATAATTTGAAAGAAGTTATTAATTGAAAGTTAGCTAATGGTATGTTAGCATATGTTCAGGGGAGATAACATATGATAGAAACAGCATAGTGCTAAGTGTCAGAAGACTTGTCTCCTGATATGTACTAGGTCTGTGACTTCAGGTAAGTACTTGTGGGACTTCAGTTTCCTCATATGTAAAATAGAGCGAAAACAGGTGGGATCTTATTTCTGGAATGAGTTTTTCATTAGAAACATCAACAAGCAAGGGATCAACAAGCAAGTTCTAAGAGGGTGAGTGAAGAGGAGGAATAAAAGAATTCCTTTTAATTTCTCTTAAAATGACTCTACTTACAAATTATTTAACAGTAATAACAAATGTTCTGAGGTTAGAGGTAGGGGAGAGGATAGGGCATGACTGGAGTGGGGACCCAGGGACTTCTCCAAAGACACAATGGAAGTTAGGTCTTGAAGGACATGGGGGATGGAAGGAGTGGAAGCCCATTTTGGAGGGGAGAACTATGAGAGCCCAAATGCAAAGGTGTGGGAGGGCAAATGTGCCAGGCTCAAACAGGGAACAGTAGTTGAGTTTCATCCTCAAGATCAGCAGTTTTCAAAATTTTAAATACTATTTCTAAAAGCAGGGGAACCATTCCCAATGGAAGTGTGCATGAGGTCTTGGGAGTTCCCACTTAGTCTCCTACTTGCCCTGTGCCTCTTATTGAAGCACAGCCTGAAATCACTAAGTCCTCAAATATGATCTGACTCTTCAATTTATGTGCATGATAAAAATAAAACCCAAACAAAAGAAAGCACTGCTATAGATGGTAGGAATCCCTAAATGTTGCTGAGCTGGGGAATGGCAGAATGAAATGTAATGTGATGGTCATGCCCAGTATTAACTGTTCTAGGAGGAGGCTAGAGGTGTAGAATCCAGTTACTAAATATTTTACAGTAGTCCTGGCATTTGGAGCTAAGATCTTAAATTAGAAGCAGCTGGATATATTGGAAAGTATCAAAGACTTGCTTCCTAGTGGAAAATCCATTTATGTCTGAGCAGAATTAGTGTTGAGCTGGCCTAATGGTTCCCTGTCCAGCTTCAGGACAAAGAGTTATGATTATTGAGTGAGAACAACAAGAAAAGATTTGTATTTAACACAAGGAAAAATTTTCTAACAAGTAAGGCTATATTTAATGATGGCACAGGCTGCTTGGCAAGATAGTGAGCTTCCTGTCACTGAAAGCATTCAAGCAGAGAATTTATGTGTCAGTGACATTACAGGTGGAATTTCCATATTAAATTGCAGGCTGGACTGGAAGACCACTGAAGTTTTTTTCAAACTTAAGCATTCCATGAAATAGAACCATAGCTAAAGATATATCAAGATCAAATAAATTTTTTCAACATTAAAAAAAAAACAACCCTGTGCATGCTTAAAAACAGAGAAGAGGTAGTGAAGAGAAAAGATTGGGATTGCTAGAGAAAGAGAGATTATGTATCATTTAGTAGTTATATTACCTTTGCAATTTTTCCCATTTCATAAATATCTGCTTTCTGATCTTCAATATCCATGAAAGCTGTTTCTATTCTGCTTAGAGTCTGTTCATGGTTACTGCAGGCATCTGGGAGTCCTTCAGGAAAGTAGAACCGTGGAATGTTTATGGCCAATGGTGCATTCGCAACATCATTCACATGAGGAACAGGGGAGGGAGGCTGGGGACTACTTGGAAAGGTAGCTGGAGGTGGAAGTGGTGTGCCAGGTTTCTTTTCTGATTTATTTTGAATCTGGAAGGAAAATGTGATTATGAGACATATCAATTATAAACAGTATATATTTCTTGAAAGTCCTCACCAGTAATAGGGAAATGGGTATAAATAGAAGAAAGCACAATTAGAGACAATAGAGATCAAGCACTCACTCTACAGGGTGGCAAGCATGCTTCTAGGGAATGCTCATCTATACTAAATAAATTAGTATGCTAATCATCTGTCAATACCCGAGTTTACATAAATTTATGCTTAAAAAATCATACAGTACATTCTCCTACCAATTATGCGTCAGCCATTTAAGAGCAATTGTCAGCTGCTATATGAAAGATCTTGCATTCTTAGTTTGTTGGTGGTAAATTCTTTTGAAAGACTGTTCTTGGTCTTTCTGTGTATTTCTATCTCTCTTTCAATAAGCAGAGAGAATGAGTTTTTTAAAACATGTAGATCTAAAATGTACTGGGGGGAGGTGTGCTTTCACTGTCCCTAGTTTAACGATGTTTAGGTAGAATCACTGTCAGTCCCTGATGCAGAGAAAGTCGTTTTTAAGAAAATTAAAGCAGTTTCATTTTGGAATGTCTTCTAGCAGGCTGACTTATTTGGCAATATGGGCGTGTCCTTTTCCAAGATACAAATCTCTCATTTTTGGTACACTCTAATAGGCAAGGATTGTGGTCATTAATTTCATTACAGCCAAACTTCCTTCACAGTTTATTGACTAATCCTGTTCCAAGCAGGATTTGATGTGGTGTATCATAGAGAGATATAAGAGAGGACAGTATAAAGTGGGTGGGGGGCTGATAGGGAGATTAAGATTATCCATGATTTAAGGAAAGGTGAAGGTAGGTACACTAAACCTTCAGGTAGAAGTTTATTTTACCAATGAAGACTAAATTTAATTGAGATTCCTAGAAGAAAAAGCAAAAACGTTTCCATGCAGAATTTCAGAGTTTTAATTTCTACTCTGAATTTTGACTGAATTATCTGTAAGGTTTATGAGCATGGCACTGTATTAGATGCTATGTAAAGTATGAAAGATGAACATGACTATTGACCAGCTAGATTTAAATTCACTGTGAACATAAAGTATCCCTCAAGTGTTCTTCCTTATTAAGTTGTCCTTAATGCCATCCCTAAAGTTTCAACAATAATTTATCTGTAAGTAGATGTGAATATCATATTTCCTTGTGACATATAAACTTATAACATAATCTTTAGATTCAGGATAAAAATCTTAGCTACTTTTGTAAAACATATAAGAAGATAAGCTTTGTTCACATAAATATGTGATGAATGTAATTTAATCTTCCACTTGTGTTATACATGGCTCATCTTTCAAGTTAATATCTGATATTATTAATACATAGAGTGGAACCTGCTCATATATAAACACTGCTGGGGAGACGAAGGCCAGTTGGTCACACCAAGCCTTTGCTGCTGTATTAGGACATCACCCATATAAAGCAACAATCAAGGAAGAAATGGCACAGGGGGAAGTGTTGCCAATGAAACATGAAAAACTTAACAGAAAACACTGATGGTTTAATAGCTCTGTGACCTCAGAAAAGTTACTTAACCTTTTAGAATTCAGTAATAAATCCCTATTTCTTGGAAGGTTGTGAGGATAAAGGAAATTACAAGAGTCAGGAGAAAGGAAATGACACAGGTAAAAGGTTCAGAGCAGTGCTGGGCATGGATGTCCTTAGTTGAGAAACAGAGTCACAAGAACAAAGGGTGGGGTTCTCAAAACATTAAACATAACTTGGCACGGTTCTTCAGATTCAATGATAAATAAAATACTCATTTATATTGTAAAGCAATTTAAAGTTTACAAACCACTCTTAACGAACTGATCTAAGTACATATTTCTCTTTGCCTTAATGCTAAAGCTGCAAATATTAATACATAGTCCTACGAGTCCATAACAGTAGAAATTGTTCTTAATCTTTTAAACTAAGGTATATGATTGGTCCGGCGTCATTTACATTAGTGTCATTTCCTTTCTATTATTCTATGCTGAAAGAGATTTGTGAGACTATGAGTACACAATCATCAAAATGCTTTTTTAGTTTCCCCAAAATGTTTCCCATGGTGTGACACCCAGGGCAGTTATAACCATAGGATTAAGACCACTGGTGCCAGTGGGGATGAAACCCAATAGTCTAGTGAACACATGCTGGTAGAGATGGTTTAGAGCAAGGCCTTCAATGTTAACTCTATAGTTTTGCTTTGACAGAAATAAGTGACATTCAGAATAAACCATGGCTGTCATAGTTTTTACTTGAGTAGAAAAATATTTGATAATATAATAGTCTACTTTGCTTTCCTTAGTGTACATTTTAATATGGAGCAATTCACTGGTAGACAAATATTTATTAATTCATTGGATGCTTCCATATTTAATAAAACAGATATTAATATTTAATAGAGAAAATAAAAATGCATTTATTTTTAACTTTTGAGTGTATCAATTTGCTTTCCACGGAATTCAATAAGAGACACATAATTTAAATCTTAAAGTAGTTTACTAAAACTGACTCTTTACAAACATTATGGAATAAAACACATTAATATAAATTTTGCCACATTTACTGGCAAGTTTAGCATCTGTTCACTTTGAATAAAACTGTTTCATTCAACTCTAGAAACAGCACTAAAATAGAATTAGCTGGATAAAGTATCAATTCTCCATTTTAGTCTTTCCCTATAAACAAAATATCATGTAGATATTGATTCTGATATCCTCACACTATTATCACTGTAGCATTTCTCATATTTGACCATTTTTGAGATATTTTTTAAAAAGCAACTTCATATAGTTCAATCAAATAGAGTCTTGGTTAACCGACACCCATGAGGATTGGTAGGTGTCAGATAAATGTCAGTAGACTCTCCGTTAACCAGAACTCAAGCAACCAGCACTCTTAAGAAACCAGCTAAGAGTGCTGGTTGCTTGAGTTCCAGTTAACAGAAAGTCTACTGTAATTTGACATTACTCTGGGTCAGAGCGACTATGAAACTATGTTTTCTTGCTGGATTCTGGATTACCATGATTAGTATAGCTCTAGATTTGTATTGCAGTTCGTGTTAGGCAACTTGTTTGATGAGACACTGGTCCTAATGGGGTAAGCAAGTTAGCATGGACTCTTCAAAGTATTCACTGCAGGCAGAAATGACTCAATCTCACAGCCTGCTGAAGGAGGACATTCTTTCACTATCCAGAAGTTAATTGCCATACTTCATTACCTACATACATTATATTGCAAACACATAGTTGTCTATATATAAAATTAGTTCCTTCAAAAAAAAATTTAACAGAATCAATACTTTAGAAAAAATATTCATTACAGATGTATGTATGTTAATACAAACAGAGCCTATTGATTCAAAGTGCAAACAAGAATTTTAATAAAGAAATTCTAGTTTCTCAAAGATATTTCTATTAAAAATTCTAGTATTTCCCCCACTAAATTGTAAAATATTTGTTAAATTGTATTTATTGTCTTTAAAACTGGATTTTCTCTATACAAGAGAAAAATGTGAGTACTGTACTCCAGGTCCAGAAGTCTATTTTTAAACCTGTTGGAATCTCTCTACAAATAGCTTTCTGCAAATAGCTGAATAGAGGACACAGATTAATTCCTTGATCTAAAATCAAGTGAGCTGTAAAATTATTTGTATGCTAGCTCACTGGGTGGTTTTATTAGTAATAAAAATATTTTAAAAGAAACACCCAAGTTTCAAACCTGTGTCTGCTGAAATGACTTTAGCCGCTTCTTAAACCGTGACGGGAGAACAAAATCACAGCCCCTTGCCAGGAAAGCTAACTCTCCCCTTAAATCCGGGTCCCTTCGTAGAGATGTTTCCTTGATCATCATCTTTGAAAAATGGATGTTTACTTAGCAATTGGCCAGCACACTTCTGAAGACAGTCAGATTTAATAAGTTGTCAATCTCGTCAAGTAGAAAGGATTTTTTTCTTCGTATCTCCCAAAGAACTTAAGTTCAAGCATTATGTTCTCCCAGCCTCCAGAGACCACAATCCATGCTTGCACTGACATGCAGCTGGTTCCCAAATACAGCCTGTGGCTCCCAATACCTGCTCATAATTTTCAAGTTAGAAACACTGCCTGCAATGGGCCTGTTGCTTCTTGTAGGTAGCTTTATGTCAAATTGACCCGCACATGTTGAGAATACAGAGCCTTCTGGGAAAGGAAGCACCCACTACTCTGAGCACCAAAGTTAGAAACATTACAGTGGATCTAAAAATAGCGACTTCTCAGATAATGCTAACTTCTTAAACTCAGAATATGGGATGTATCCATTCACATAAAACAGTTTCTCCTTAAACTAGAAGAAAAAAATAATTACAGCATTTTTTATTTTGGTATTTTTTATGAAAAGAGAACAAGCTGCACTTCAAATTTCAAACTATTATTTTAAGAATAGTTTTTTATTTCTTATTTGAAGGGAAGCAAATATCCAAAACCCTCTCTCTCTCTCTCTCTCTCTCTCTCTCTCTCTCTATATATATATATATATATATATATATATATATATATATATATATATATATACAGTGAAAATATAGAAAAAAAATAAATTTTCATCCTCACATGGTGATATACAAAGAGATCTGTTGGTCTCAGATTTAAAAATCAAATCCTTGTTTGTTTAACAGAAGACTATCTTAGTCATCAAAAATACTTTTTGGAAGTGATTCTTCTAAGTCTGGATACATCTGAAAATTTATTATCGAAGTGTTAATTAAGAAAGTGGAACAATTCAATGCCCTAAGAAAGCAGCTTCAGATACATATAAGTCAGTACAATATAATTTGGCTACAATAAAGGTACAAAAGTTGATCAAACAGCAATGACATAATGCATTTTTAATTTGTGAGACTTTTTTTTCAAGGAGCTTTAAAGAAATCATCTCAGATTTTAAAAATATTCTATTATTTTATTATATATTTAAACTATATCATATAGTTATTTACAAGTGACTCTTCAAGTACTCTGTCAAGTTTAATAGTTAGTCTTCAATATTTATTTTCAATCAACCACATTATTCGATCATTATTTATTTTCTACTTCTAGGAAATATAAACCAAATATCATTACCAAATAAACCCCCAAACCAAAACTGTCTTATACTCTCATCTACTGAATTTCTGTCTAATTTAGTGAGAATTAAATTCTTTGGTTTTCCATTATTTCCTACAATCAAAGTTAGCTTTTTTTCCTTGATTTCATTTCAGGACATTCTGACAACACTTTATAATGTGTGTATTGGACTTAATATGTTTAAACCTGTGGTTTTCAAATTTCTTTTTTTTTCTAAGCTGTGGGATTCTCCATGCATACAAAATCTTACCTAAAAGCTTTCAATATAATACTATGTTTGAAAGAGGATTACAACTAAAACCACTGGTTAATACTTCAACCTGGCCCCCGCCCCCCACCCCGTTTTCTCTCACTGGGATTAACTCCTTGAGCTAGGTAGCTTTCTGTATTTTTTCATTAAATTCTTGCCTAGAATGCTGTTTTCCTTCTTTACTGACCTCCTAATTAAAACATCAAAAAGTTTGTTATGAATGCTACTAGGTCTTCAGACTTACAGTTTGCTGCTTTTTCAATTAGAGCATACCTTAAATTGTATTACCCCTCTTCCCAACACCAAACCATGGCTTCAGGGGACATGACTTTTCATCCCCTTCCTGAGAAAGTAGTTAGTGGTAGCCAGGAGCTGGGGGAAGTGACTGCTAATGAATATGGATTTCTTAGGGGTGATGAAAATGTTCTGGAATTAATAGTGCTGATGGTTACACAACCTTGTTGAATATACAAAAACCTACTGAATTGTGCTCTTTAAAAGCGTGATTTTATACTATGTGAATTACATCTCGATTAAAAAAAGTCTTTCTCACGTTGGCTGTTAACTAGCAGAGTAATTAAAAAAGGTAATAATTTGGAATCATAGACTTTGTTTAAATATCATTTTAAATAAGCTTTGAGAGGAAATCGATTATAAGCTAATTAGTTACTCTTAATCCTAAACTTTGGTATCCTCTCTTTTATGCTCTGACTTGGTGTTTTCCTTTTATTAATAGCTTGTTTTGTGTTATTAATGCTATTTTACTCTTAAATAATTAAACACTGGAGTGGGAGAAGGCGGCCAGGTGGTGGTGCTTATCTATAGTTTCTTTGTTCCTGGGCTAATCCTCTAGCCTTAACCCTACCAGACCGCTGTACCGATTTTTTGGCAATTTCCGAATCTGCCACTAGACCGCTGGACCTAATTTTCGGTACTTTGCCTAGTACGTGAAAAAAATGACTCCAAATTCCATCTTATTCTAACCACTTGTTTGCATGTAACTAACATTTTTCTATATCATGTTGGTTTTTTCTCTTTAATGCTCAGGAGCCCAGGTATAGGGGACAGTTAGGTTCAGGGCCTCAGGACTGGTAGGGTTGACTTCACTGGTTACAGCAAAATAGGAGACTGAATAAGCATTTTTGTGTCTTGCTTCCATTGTGAGACTACTCAGTATGGTGTGTGATCTTCTTCAGCCAAGGTAAACAAACAGCACAAGTAAAGCTGAGTAGACAGAGAATGGGAAAAGAATAATGAGATGTATAAGTATTCCTTAAAGAGAAAGGATATATTATCAGAATTTAAACCAACACCTAGTATGTGGAAGTACTACAATACGGCCTCGGGGTACAATGGTGAACAAGAGAGTACCCTCTCCTCAAATCTATAATCAAGAGATTTCCATCCTGCAATAAGGTAAAATGATCTATACTCTTAATGGATATAGATCCCTCTTGCCAGGAAAGGTGATAGGACATCTTTACACCACCACAGATTTTTAGGTGTTAAGAGCTAGAGGCATTATTCTACTTAGGTTTACTAAAACTGAAATAAATTTGTGTTATCCCTGTTACAGAATTTCAGTAAGAAAGATAACTTAAGATGATCATTAGCTGTTTAATGTCTCATTAAATGGATTCATTTTTATCTCAAAGTGACTTTGAGATTTCCCAGAGGGTCCCTGGAAAATCTCAAAGGATTTGTCTCTCACCTTGTAAAAGAGAGATGTTAATTAGGTTTATTTGGCATATTAAATTACATAGGAAGCAATCTCAAATAAGTGATGACAAACCTTTGTGTGGATGCAAATTATAAGTGTTCTAGAAATTATATGAAATTCCTAAAAATCTGATATGTCCTAGTATAACGTTATTGGTAATAATTTCAGTTATTTTAAAATGTGGTATCTTACAAAAATAACCAAATTTCCTCGTCAATTACATTATAACAAACTCTTATCAGATCTTTAACTATGGCATTTTGAAGTCTTTTGTCATTTATGGACAGCTATTATTTCATTCTAATGCTTTTGCAAAAGTGAGATTCATGGAAAAGATGCTACAAAATATTCCTAACCACTGACACTGATGTCAAACCTTGAGTGCATACCCACTGATGCCTGGTCCTGTGTAAATGCCAGAGACCTCAAAATCAAATTGACTAGAAAGAGAAATAACTGATATGAAGGTAGACTACTTCCTCCCAAGACGTTAGATCGAGAACATTAGATCAAGAACGTTTCTTTCCATTCCTCCTTCCTTCTCTGACCATCCTTTTCCTAATTTCCTTGCCCTGGCCTTTGTTCAGATAGCTCAGGTCTTTGCAAAGGAGGATAATCCAACCTGATGAATTTGCTAAGATACTAGTGATCTTGTAGTTCTTTTCTGTTCTTCTTCCCAATTTCCAATGCCTCATTTCTGAAACAAGCTTGAAGAATAAACCCGTCTAGGAAGTACAGACAGAGTTACACAAAATACATAAACAGGCTAACTAGCTTAAAGTATTTCCCTATTCAGGATCATTCTTGACTTATTTGATTCTTGCTGGTTTGAGTCATGAGGACCCTGGCTCAGGTGCACTCTCCAAACCATGGACAGCATTTGGTTGCCAATAATTATTATTCTCTCCCTAATACACTGTATTCTCTCAAAACTTTTAAATGCATGTTGGCAGCTACTGATCAGCAACCAGATGGTATCTCTCTGATGCGACTAACAAAAGAGAAGAGAAGAACGTAATCAGCTCTAAGAACAGGAGCCTGGCATCATCTCTTGTGAACTCCACTGAGACCTGAAGAGGCAATGGTAACTGAGTCATGCTAAGACCAGTATTTTTGATCAAACTTCTTCAATGGTCAAGAGGATAAGCAAAAGTGGGGACTGCTGAAATCAATTTCAGGCTCAAGATGGAGCCACTCCTGCCCAAGGTGCCACATTAACAAACTGAAACTTAGATAACTTTTGTGTCCTTGTAAATGTTCTGCTTAACCAGAAGTGCAGTTTATTTAGTCAGCTAATTCCCAAAGGCCAAGCCAGTTCTGGGCCCTCTCACCCCAAACAAGGCTGACTTTAAGTTCCAGTCAGTCAGATATTTTCTACTTGTTTTTTCCTTATTCGATATTACTCCTTATCCTATAAAAGTTTCTTGCCTTCTGCCCCATTTTGCAGTTACCCAAAAAGAGAATGTCTACTTCAGGAAGTGTTAAAGTTTGTTTGCATTATTTAAATTGTCTTCTTTAATCATTTTTTAACAAGAATTAATGACCTTTACCACATTATTGAAATAGGTCCAGCTAAAATTTATACTTGCTAATACTTTGACAATAGTTTTACTGTTTAATCTTAAAATTAATAAAGCTATCTTAAAAACATTAAAATTTTAATTTGTACTTTTTAGTAATTCAGACAGGTTCCCCCTTAATTAGCTGAAATTTGTATGGTTTCACTAAACTTTAATATTATAGTATAGCTTTTTTAAAAAAATAATCTTTATTTACCTTAAATTCTTCCTCTTTCATTGAAGAATCCTCTCCCTGCCTTCCATTTTTTTCAACTGAGGGAAGAAGTAATGGGATTTCCCCCCACCCTAGCTTTGATTTTACTAAAATTAAGTAAAAATAAATAATTTTCAAGGGAGGCTAGGGTTTATTATTTTAACCTGTGAATAAAAGCTAACAGGCTATTGCTCCATATGGCTAAAAAAAGAAAAAAAGTGACTCTAATTCCATCTATTGGTGGTAATAAAACATAGAATTAAGACATCATTACGTGAATTACCAAAGCAATATAGTTTCTAAGTGTTTTGAAAAAATTATATTATCTCCCATATCAAAACACATCCTTAGTAATTTACTCATTGTAATTATGAAACCTTTTGAGGTGTCCCTCTTTCCTTCCTCAAGCTGTTCTCTTTATTCTTGTTTAACTCACTTTCAGGCCTATCTGTACACCTCAGCTATTCTAGAACCTACAGGGTTGTTACCTGTCACTTAGAGGCTGTGTGAAAAAAGCATGTACTAAACATTCATTTGCGAGCCAAAGTACAGGTAATTTGACACAATGAGAAAGTTCATGTGCAAAGACAGGAAGAACAGAGAATAAGACATGAAATGAAAAAGAAGCTGTTTTAAGTGGGAAGATCAGAGACAGGTTGTGACTGGGGAGGAAATGGGACAAAAGCTATGTAGATCAGAACCCGTAATCAGAACTCAAGATGAAGAATTTGAAATTTTGGGCTTATTTATTTTGCTATTTCTACTGGCACACTGACTGTCACTGACCATTGGTAGCTTTTGCTATTGATATTTAATGATGTTTCCAGTATTTCCAATGTCTTTAACAAAATACCACATTGAAGTTTATCAAAAGTCTATTTAGCTGATCTACCATAAAATAATATTTAGACTAGGAGTCAGCAAACCTTTCTGTAAATAGCCAGACAGTAAATATTTTAAGCCTTAAGTTTTCTGTTGTAACTTCTGAAACTAAGTGGAGAACAAAAGCAGTCATAAATCATATATTCATTTAATAAAATAATGGGTGTGGCTATGTTCCAATAAAACTACGGTTGACTCTTAAAAGAATCTGGGGGGTAGGGATGCCAAACCCCCACACAGTTAAAAATCCCCATGTAACTTTTGACTCTTCCAAACTTAACTACTAATAGCGTACTGCTGACTGGAAGCCTGCCTTACCTATAATATAAACAGTCGATTAACATATAGGTTTTATGTTATATGTGTCACATACTATATTCTTACAATAAAGTAAGCTAGAGAAAATGTTATTAAGAAAATCTAAGAGAAAATACATTTATAGTACTGTACTACATTTACTGATACCATAAGTTTACATCATCTGTTTATATAGCGAACTGTTGGTATCTATGTCAATACTGTCTTACATGATACGAAAACACTGTAGATGTTATATGTATTACTAACACTAGACATAAAAAATAAAAGGGTAACATGAAAAAGAAAGTAATTTATTTAAAGGTATAATGATTCATGAACTTATAATGAAGAAGGAGCAATGACTGCTTTATGGTAGCCAAGTGTAACTGTTACTATTGCTTCATGGTAGTATAGCTAATGTACTAATGAATAAATTATAAAATTTTTATGGCATATAGTATTATAGTCATATTCATATTACAGTATTAGAAACTGATACCCAGTTTCTCCAGTTATGAGAGATAAACTGTATGATAATATAATTCTTTGAAAGCAAAGTTATAAAACAGTAAGAAAACTAACACATTATTAATTTTATATTAAATATTATTCACTTTTGCCTATTTAAGGATATGCTACCCACTTCCATACAAGTCTTGCAAACCATGTTCTACATGATGAATACTCAGGTGATGACGATGACACAAAAATGTCTCATACAACTGTTACCATACAGTTACTAGATTTCCACATGCATACACAACAGATACATTAATTAACTATATGGCATGATAGATTGTTTACTGTTCATTAAGTGGAAGTAGATCATCATAAAGGTTTTCATCCCTGTCATCTTCACGAGTAGGTTGAGGAGGAGGAAGAGGCTGGTGGGTCTTACTGACCAGGGTGGCAGAGGCAGAAGAGGTGGAAGAGGAGGCAGGAGAGGCAGGCACATTTAGTGTAACTTTATGGAAATAAGTTATAATTTTGTCTGACATTTTTGCTTTTTAATTTCTCTAAAAATGTTTCTGTACCGTATTGTTCCTTCTCCCACTGCTTGCTTTAATCTCAGGGCCCATATCATAGAAGGGTCCGTGCAGTAAAAGTAAAAAGCAGTCATGAATAATTGGAACCCTTCTGCCAGATTGTTAAATGTCTATTTGTTTTCTGGCCCTAGTTCTTCTACAGCTTCTTCCTCATCATATGGCACTGGTTCAGCAGCACTCATCTCTATCAAGACAGTCATCTTCTGTTAATTCTTCTGTTTCTGTGTCTATTAGCTCTTGAATTTCTCCAACATCTATATCTTGAAACCCTTCGCTCCTGACCTTTTTTGCCATATCCACAATTTTCTTCCTGACTGCCTTGACTGGCTCTGTTGTAAATCTTGTGAAGTCATGCACATCTGGACAGAATTTTCTCCAGCAGGAATTTATTGTTTTGGGCTTCTTAGCTTTCAAGGCTTTTTCTGTAACAACGATGGCATCTTCAATGGTATAATCCTCCTAAACTTTCATGATGTTCCCTCTTTTGGGGTTCTCTTCCATAGCACTGACAATCATTTCCAGAGAATACTATGTGCAATGAGCCTTAAGGATCCTCATAAACCCCTGATCTAGAGGTTGACTTAGAAACATTATGTTTGGGGGCAAGTAGACCACTTCAACACCTTTGGTGTTGAACTTATAGGGTTCTGCATTACCAGAGGACATTGTCCAATATCAAAAGAACTTTAAAAGGCAGTCTACTGGCAAGTTACTTCTTGACTTTAGGAACAAAACATTGATGGAACCAATCCAGAAAAAGTGTGCTCACTGTCCAAGCCTTCTTGTTGTACAACCAACAGACTGGCAGCTGGTGTTTATCTTTTCCCTTCAAGGTTTGGGGTTAGCAGCTTCATGGATAAGGGCAGTTAATCATAAACCCAACTGCACTGCACAAAATAGCCTATTCATTCTTTCCTTAAATCCTAGTGCTCGTTTCTCTTCCTTACTGATAAATATCTTTTGTGGCATCCCCCACCCCCAAATTGGGTATAAAAACCTATTCAGGCAGATATCCTTTCTCCTTTCTTAATGGTACCTGGGAACTCACCTGGTGCCTCCTGATTGGGAGAAGCTGCTTCTCTTGTTATCTGGACATTTTTTTTTAAACCAAACCACTTTCTAAAATTATCAAACCATCCTTTGCTGCTGTTAAATTCTCCAGCTTTAGATTCTTCACCTTACTTTTGCTTTAAGTTGTCATATAATGACTCCAATTTTTCTCTAATCATATGAGTCTATAGGTATGCCTTTTTCTAGCAATCCTGTATCCACAAAAAAGCTGCATTTTCAGTATGACATAGAAGGGTATTTCACAAAAAGTGGAAAGTTTTCACGCCTGTTGGCATAGCTGCAGCAACCACTTCGTGAATTTCCTTTTCTTCTTTTACAATAGTCCTTATGCTGGATTCATTTATCTTGACATGATGGGCAATCACAGCTGCGGACTTGAATCTACTGTACATATCAAGCAATTAAACTTTTTTTGTAATGTCATAACTTTTCTCTGCTTCTTGGGAGCACTTCCAGCATCACTAGTGGTACCTCGTATGGGTCCCATGGTGTTATTCAAGGTTTACAGCATTGCACTGACACGATGAAAACTATGCGAGAACCATGACAGCATTTTTTACTGTGATATGGAATTTACTGGAGAGACAAACTGCTCACGTGGAAATGATTTAGTGTTACATAGCATTTTAAGCAGGTACTTGAGCTCACTGCAGTAATAGGAGGTGGCTACAAAATTATTACAGTAGTATGTACTATAGTTAATTTTATGCAGTTATGATTTAATATTGCATATTTATATTTGTTTACATTTTGCTCTACTGTATATGTCAGGTACAGTCTGTAAGTATTTCGTGTTTTCATAAATTTTAACTTTTTACAATAGATTTGTGTATATTTTATGGTAGTAAATTACAAAATAGACTATATACATATATTTTATGCACTCATGACATACCTAACCTTTTCTTAATTTTTTCGGTATTTCTAGGCTATGCGGTTCACCTGCGAGTTTTTCGAATTGTCACAAATCTCCAACAAATTTTCCAATATATTGTAAAAATCCACATATAAGTAAACCCACACAGTGCAAACCATGTTGTTAAAGGGTAAATTGTATTTATAATTTGGTCCATGGGCCACCAGGTGCTTACTTGTGACCAATATCCTCTTTATCAATCTCTCAGTTATCCTCCTAGTATTTTCTATTTGACTCTTCCCAATATAGGTTTGAATTGTATTTCTGGACAACAAATATTGTTCACGCTTGGGAAACTTCTGAAACATACTAAAATATTAATGACATATAATATTGTCAAGTCAATTACTTCTTTTCAGGGATAATCACCAGTGTCATAATAAAAAGCACTTCCTAAATGTCCCATTATGTAAATCTTTTAATTGAAATATTCTGAATGATTGGCAAGATTTTGACTGTCCAAAAAGTTTTTTGAAAGCCTTAATTTAAAATTTATTATTCTTTTTAAAAAGTCATACTGAGAGACTCTTCTGCTTATTTTAGCTCCCCACTCCCATAGAATAAACTCTTTGGTATTACAAGGTCATTCCTAAATTGGCCCTAACCTATGACTCCCATTTTATTTCCTACTACTTTCTGTTCACTCTATACAATAAAACCATAACAAATAAGACTGTGTGGAAACTTTCAGGAGGAGATAAACACCAACTTCAGGGCAGTGATTAGTTCTGGAAAGGGGAGAAGATACTAGGGAGGGGAGCCCTAGGGACTTCAACTATATCTAAGATGAATTTTTGAAATGATGATGATGATAATGAAAAGATCTGAAGCAAATATGGCAAAATGTTAAGATCTGATAAAGCTAAGTGCTGAGTAATAAGAGTACTCATTCTATTATTCACCTCACTTTTCTAGTTGCTTAAAACAGGGGTTGATAAACTACCATTTGTGGGCCAAATCTGATCCACTGCCTGTTTTTGTTAGACGTGGAGCTAAGAATGGTTTATTTTTTATTATTAAAGAAGTGTTAAAAAAAAAGACAATACCTGAAATACTTACTATCTGGACCTTTACAGAAAACATTTGTCAATTCCTGGTTTAAAATATGTCATAAGAAAATAAGAAAGATTAAAAAATATACAAGTAGGTAGGCAACTGAGTCAAGGAAGAATGGTTTTGTTTTCTTATATTTTTTATATTATTTCTCTGTTTAAATTATTAGCTTTTCATGAGTTACTTTTTCTACATTTATCAAGAAGAAATCTTACCACCAAATTTTATTCTAATCTAGGACATTGGAACTTATTTAAAAGACTGATGGGAGAATCTTTTAGTAAGATTTTGATTTTAGTGCATACTTGTCAAAAACTGGGAAGAATATTTAGAGCCCAGTGTGATATTTTCAGGTAGCTATACTTAGATTAGGGATGTCAGAAGGGACACACTCCTGAGGTGTCAGCCAGGGGCACAGGAAAGGTGCTGCATGAAACTTATTCTTGGCTTCAGGTTCACATTTTCTACATTCTACAGCCCATTTCTTTTAGAAGAATTTTGTCTTCTTTTTTCACAGAAGATACAAAGAAAGAGGGTTAAACAAAATTCAAAACACTGTACTACAGTAAGAGTTGCTGGTTGTAATGGTTGTGAGATGTTGGAATAGGTCATTAGAGGAGGAGGATATTTCTTTTTAATGGGCATACAGGATATTGTGGGGAAAACAGTGAGACATCTAAATGTCTTAGCATGCATTAGCTCACAAGAACTGTTAGCTCTTAATGTGTTATGATCCTTCTGAAGTTGCTATATAGGGATTTTCTTTTCTTAATAAAATATTAAGCACATGAGTATTGCCTAGGTATGTGAAAATATTTATTATTTTTATAGTTAATTTTCACAATTTCTCCCCCTAGCATAGAACCTCGTTAACTAAAGATATTACCATTTGTGAATCAACAAATGAGACACACAGATTTCACAGAAAAGTTCAGTGAAAGTTTGAGAATATTTAGACCCAAATCACCATTTAATAACTACATATGTACTGTTTTAAACTTTAGTGTTATTGGTAACTAAAAATGTGTATATAACAATAGCCACAAAACAAATATGAGGTATTATAAAAATCATTCATCTGATCACAATATATATATTTTTCCTGCTCAAATAAAAATTGTAATGAGAATGCTGTAGTATGTAATTGTTTTTAAACTTTTACATATGCCATCTCTAATATTCAACTGACTTTTAAAAAATATACTATATTTAAGATATACAAAAAGGCATAAAAATGACAAAATACTATGATCCACCAGATTATGAAAACAGAACATTACTACTACTACTGAGGCCCCCTGTGTAACCTTCCTCGGCTTGATCTTTCCTCCCCCAGGGATTAATCATTGTTCTGAACATTGTATTTGGTGTATACGTGGATTCTTTTATACTTTTTGCACCAATGTACATATCACTACATAATTCATATTGTTATTTTACAACTTGATTTGTTGATTTGGCTTTATACACTTACACACTTTAACATGCATGGTACATTCACGTGGTAGAGACAGTCCTCACCAAATACTCTATGTGCTTCTCCATGTTTTTTAGCCTTTAGGTTGAAATCACTGGAATATGTGCAGAAGGGAAATGGGTCATATGTAGGGTAAGGCAGTTATAGCACTCTTTCTTCCCCTTCCTCAGTAAACTCATAAGCCACATATGGGACAATGGGGCAGCTGTAGGAATACCAAATGTACATCAGTCTGGGTTCCTGAATGCAGCTTCTTGCTAACCCATGTTGGATATGTATAACAAACAAGAAATAATCCTGTTGCACTAAGACATAAACACAAATAGGCAGATAACTGCTTTTCTGGGATTACTCAAAAACAATGCTATCAGTAGCAGGGTAGATTCAAAGCCTATTGAAATCTATTCTATGACTCTAGCTTAATATTAATATTTATTCTTACTTGCATGAAGAAGCAAATCTCATATACTCCATCCAGTCTTTGCCTTCTTTGAAGACCTAGCTCACTAATAACATTTTAAAAGTGCCCATACATTCCTATACTGTTTCCAGTATGTTCGTTTTGTTTCCCCAAGCAGATTTTAAGTTCTTCAAGAGTCATGTCTTCTTTTGTACACC
This sequence comes from Lyroderma lyra, assembly GCA_004026885.1. Lineage (NCBI taxonomy): Eukaryota > Metazoa > Chordata > Mammalia > Chiroptera > Megadermatidae > Lyroderma > Lyroderma lyra. The sequence goes on along the minus strand of PVJL010001179.1, from coordinate 144,943 downwards.
ACACTAAACCTTACAGTCTATGAAGGCATGTAGTAATGACTGGTCTACTGTTTGTGGAGAATGAAGGCTAATATTAAATGCCTTCTTTCTGTAAGGCACCTTGCTTGTGTTTTACATAAGTTATGGTGATCCTTATTATTTGCATTATATAGATGAGAATATTAAGGCTAAGTACCTTTCCTTTGGTCACAGAGCTAAGAAGAAGATGAAGGGTTTGGGGAAGGCAACTGAAACCAGTCTGCTCGGCTATAAAACCTTTGCTTTCTTTTTTTTCTCACTGAATTAAGTGAGACCATGCCTAGAGTAGGACAGGAGCTTTAGAACATAGAATGGTTAACAAAAGTAGTTTTTGTTTACAAATTTTATAAACCTTAAAACATTTCTTTGGAGACTTTTCATGACACAAGTCTGTTGGGTCTTACCTTGATCACCTCTGGGGTCTGCTGAATCAAAACCATTGAAGTAGTATCTTTGGCTTTATCATCAACAGGACTTCTACAAACTGATAAATTGGTCTGGGAGGAAGTTGTCAAGGTTTCTTGTAGAATTTGCATCATTTCCTTTTCTTGTGATAGGCTCCCTCTGCCTGATTTGCATTCAACCAGTTCCTGAGCAAAGTCTTCAATGCTTTCTAGAATTCGCAGTAAGAGGGCTCGATCCTCTTCCTCTATTTTGTGTCCATTGGTTTCAATAATCCTTGTTAGGCAGGTTGGTGAGACGTTTTCCGTGGGTGAAGAGACTTTAGATTTAGGCTCAAGATCTATAGGGAGCTGATCAGTCAACTGACTGTGGCTATTTGGAGAGTTAGAGCTTTTACCTTTGGCAAGTGGCTCTCTTAGAGAGGTCTCCATTTTCTGTGAGAAAGATTCCAAATCCATTAACAATTTATCTATCTCTTCCTGACTGTTAGAATTTATAAAATCTCTGTCGTCTCCCTCTTTGACTTTAGGAACTTTTGATTTAAGTTCTTCCTTAGGTAGATTAACAACTGGTTTTTCAAATATTTTATCAGTTTCATTTTGCATTGTGGCAGGGCATTTTTTAAGATGAGTATCATGGTCTGAAAATTCTGCTCTATCTTCAATTATCTTGAACAACTCCTGACTGGGTCCATTCTCTGTCCTTTGTCGTTTATCTAATGCTTTCTTTCCATCTGACTCTTCTTCAATATAAAGGGTTTCCATTAGGTCACCAGAAGAAACAGTTTCTAAAGCATTCATGGTTAATGACCGTGACTGAAGCTGGACATCTTTTAGAGTTCTGGGATTATTTATCTCTAAGTTATATAAGGAATTTGTAGAATTGTTTGAAAAGGATTTAACAGTGTCTGCTTTCCTAGAACTATGCTTGTCATCCTGCCTTTCTATAGTTTGAAACTGTCGAGGGTCAGGGGGTGAGAGCTGGACAACATCCTCATATTTAGGGGGTTGTTCAGTGCCAAATATTGGCGAGAAGGGTGTCAGTTGTAAACTAGGCATATTACTGACCAGTTCTGTTAAATCTATAGCTTCATTATTTCCAGAATGCATGAATTCAAATGGTAGTTTTTTCAGATAGGATGCTAACCTGGTCATCACATTCACATAGACAGTTTCAGAATTAGAAACTGTATCATTACCATTTCCTTCATTGATGCTACTTCCTGACTTTTTCTTTATACATTGTTTTATGATGTCTGTGCATTTTTTCAAATCCTCGGAGCATTTCAGCAAGATATCCAAGCACATCTTTATGTCTGTTCCAGAAGAAAAATGATCTATTTTATGTTTTTCCAAAATCTGAGTAACCAGGTCTTCTTCAGAGAAGTTGTGAAGAAACATTGAAGCCAAGTTCATATCAAGTGAGTTTCTATGGGACAAAGATTTTTCCTCAACTGAGGAACTACGGAGTAAACCAAAGGATGAGGAGTTCCCATCATTGTTATAATGGCCACAGAGCAAGTCAAAATCAATTGACCTCCTATTAAATGAGTCAGACTTAACTTTCCTTCCCTTTTTGTAAGCTGCATGGTTAGAGTTTTTGAGTTTTTCAAGGGAAAATTCTTTTATTTTCCCACTGGCAAAACTGATTGCTTCTCCTGCAATGTCCTTTAAGTTACAGGTGTTCTGAAATGTAGATCCTTTCTTGATCCTGGGTATGCCTGTGAGGACTTGATGTGGATAGTCACTTTCAGCTGAGGAAAACCCATTTTCATGGGGTAGAAATACAGAGTCCCGATTCGCGTCTTTGAACTGAGACACAGGGATGTGTAAGAGGTCTGCACAAACGCTATGATGTATCACAATGCAGTCAACACCATGTGTGAAGGTGTGGCAGGTTCCAGTGCAATAATGTATAGCTTGCTCAAAACGCCGGTCTATCACCACGCTGCTGTAGTGGTTCACAGTACTAACCACAAGTCTGTAAGTTGCTGCCATAATATCAAATCCACTTAGTGGTGGGACTTGGAATTTTCTAGAACTTATTTCAAGTAAATGCTCTTAAATGACACTCAGCTGAAGAATGTACATTTGACAATGTTCAGTGGTTTCTTGCAAATATAATGACCTTTCCCACGAAGGAAAACAATATAAATTTGAGGTTTGATAACTGTCAGATACAGTAGCTGTTGCACATGTGTGCTTGTATTAGCAAGTGTAATAATTTAAAAATTGTGCTTTTTAGTGTTATTTAGTAATATCATGATACTACAAGAATATTTTTATAAGAGAGTATCATCTTTTAATTTTTTAGCAATTCTTTGATGCAGAAATTTCTGTCATGAATTTGCTATCATAAATCTTAATTGGTAGTATAGAAGTATTGTGATAACTGAGTCCTCCAAAGGTTTAAATGATCCATATTTCTGTGAAGGACAGAGAAACCTATAAAGAAAAAAGAAAATAATTAAAAATCTTAATACTGAACCTTTTATCTTCCCTTCTTTTGCATCCCCTATGCAGTTAATCACCAAGCCTTATTCTTTGCCACATCACTGACTGATCTTTGAATCATGCCTTTGTTTCATTAAAGGCTACACTCCTTATTCCCTAGAGTAGTTATTACTTCAACTGTGCCTTGTTACAACTGCCTCCCTGTTGGTATTTCTTATCCTACCCTCCTTGCTATTTTACATGAAACTAAGCTTAGATTTAGACAGCTTTTCATCTTTCACAGTTCAAGAATTCACGCTGATCTCCATCATGCATCATAGCAGGCCTACCTCTTTTAACTCTAGTTCAAGACTTCCAACATCCGTTCCCATCCACCTCTCATCTTATTTTCTGTGACTGCCCTGTCCCAACCTTTTGCTTCCATCAACCTAGTCTTCTCAGAGTACTTTTTAAACAATACAATGTATTATACTTGTTCTTGATCCTACAACTTTCTCTACACTTGGAAATTATATTATTCTCCCATCACCTTCTTTTTTCTTACTACCTAAGAAAGAGAAAACAACCTTCATTACTGCTTTTGATCCCATCCTCTCAAACCATTATGCAGGTGTCTCTCTCTCTTTCCCCCTTCCCCGCTCCGCGCCCCCCTTCACCATCAGTTGGGTAAAATTTATTTAACCATTCTCTTTTTTAAAAAGCCTTCTAAACCATATTGTAGTTGCTTTCCAAAAAGGTTCAATCAATCTATTCATTCAACCAATAAATACTGAGTGCCTACTATATGCCAGACACTTGCTAAGTACTAGGGATATAGCGATGAATAAAATAAAATCCTTGTCCTTATGGAGACAATCTAGCTGGGGGGAAAAAAAACAACAATATATAAGTAAACATATAACTTAGATGGTGATATGTGCTGTGGAGATAAAGGAAGCAGGACAAGGGTTTAGAAAGGATAGGAGGGTGCTTTTAGAAAGGGCAGGCAGGGAAAACCTGACTGACACATGAACAGAGATTTGAAAGAAGAATGAAACAGGCTAAGGAGGTATTTTGGATTAAATCAACTCAGGCAGAGTAACCATAAGTGCAAAGACCCTGAGGTGAGTATGCTTGATTTACTGAAAGACTGACAATGAAGCTAAAGTAATTGGAGCAGAGAAAGCAAGGCGGGCAGTGTGGTAAATGAGGTCAGAAAGGAGAGGTGGGAGTTTAAATCATGCAGAGTTTATAGAGTAGTATTTAGGCTGACCAGACTACCATTTGAAACAGGACAGAAAACAATGTTGTGTCCTGTTTCAAATGGTACATATGGTCAGCCTAGTCTCACTGGGCTAAATTCAAGGTGTCAGTAGGCTGACCAAATATACTGTCAGAAACTGGACAGTATTGTTGTTTTCTGTCCTGTTTAAAACAGTACATCTGGTCAGCCTAACCATGATGAACTTGGCTTTACTCTTAAGTGAGCTTGAAACAATTGATGGTTGCTGAGGAGAGGAATGACATGCTCAGACTTACATTTTAAATTAGTAATTTTGGCTGCTATGTTCAGAGGAGACTGAAAAAGAGTAAGATAAGATGTAGGGAAAACAGAAGGTATTACAGTAAATCAGGAAAGAAGGCCTCAGTGCTTGGACCTGGAGAGTAAGGGTCATGTTTAGATGCTATATATAGTTCAAACATAGAACCAGTATGATTTGCTGAAGGACAGAATGTGAATGATGCAGTAAGGCAATGATAGGAATGAGATGATGACGGCAGTGAAAGAAATCAATAGTACCAATGCACCATCAATAATAGCACTGGTGTTTCAACAATAAAAACCCTTATCCATTTAACAATGAGAATTAGAACTTCATTGTTTTCATTTGTATTTCTTCAATCCTAGAAAACTTTATTTTGCTTATTCTGTTACTTCTTTGGTAAACTGTCTATTCTTATTTAGGTATTAGAGGCAGTGCATACAGATACATTTAATGCAATTAATTCATGATAAACCCTTTCTCTTGTTGAATTCTTATACTGGTTAGAGTACATATAGTTCCTGGATTTTTGGATCTAATGCTTACTCTGTTTTTGAACCAGTACTACACTACTGTAATTACTGTTGAATTATTAAGTTTTATCACCTGGCTTTATTTCCCACATCCCTAATTATGATTCTTTTTTACATTCCAAATATTCTTTGATGGTCTTCCAGATAAATTTTTAATTGTCAAGTTTTAAGAAAAATCCTATTGGAATTTCATTACAATGGCAATAAACTTATAAATTATTTTGAAGGAACACTGACATTATAATATACTGATTTTCCACTTAGGATAATAATAACCTTAATTCCAATAACATCCCTTCTTTATTTCTCTCTTTGTAGTTTTCCTCAGGTAGGTCACCCCCATTCTTCTTGTCCTTCAGTGCCTTAATTTTGTTGCTGTGTGATCGGATTTTGAGCTATTGTCTTATCCTCCACTCCCTTGCACTCAAATCTCAGATGGCTCATATAAAACCATAAAACTATTGAGATATCATGCACGATGGATGAAAGTAAAGAAGAAGAAGAGCCATAAAGAAGAAGTAATTCTTAAGTGAAAATACAAAGAAGCCAAAGAGGACTTAAATGTTATGGGATAAAAGACTAGAAAATGGCAATGGAAGGAATTACCTATTCAAAAGATGCACATCCAGAAGATGGAAGAACTAGCACCAAACATGAAAAACTATGCCCCTTTTCAGAAATCCAAGATTTTGAAAGAGATTTTAGGTAAGGATAAAAGGGAAGGAAAACACAAAGGATACTGTCAAGAAAGTATATTAGGATAAGGGTAGGACAGATATATGTCCTAATATAGGTGATCCAGGTAATAATATAGGTAATAAACCTGATCCAGGGACAAAATACACAAGTGTTGTAAAACTTAAAATATCCAGATACCTAGTAAAACGTGCCAGATGAATTCCAAAACTGGCATAGAACTATTTTATTTCTCTAAAATTCGAGAAATTAAAAATAAATATTTAAGTTTGAATATAACCAAAACAACGGGTTGGTAAGGTAATATGATAGAAAATATAAGAAAGTAATCGTGTGATACTAGAATCTGAAACAGTCAAGGAAGGAAGAAAATGGCCCAAAGTCAGACATGTGCTTTGTAACCAGCACTGTCCAATAAAACTTTTCTGTGTTGATGGAAATATTCTGTCTGTACTATCTGATACGGCTGCCATTAGCCACATGGAGCTATTAAGCACTTTAAATGTAGCTAATGAAACTGAAGAACTGAATTTTAATTTAATTAAGAAATTTTTAATTTTTACATTATTTTAGATTAGAAGAAGTTGCAAAAATAGTATAGAGTTCCTGGGTACCTTTGCTCCAGTTTCCTCTACATTACCATAGTACAATGATCAAAACCAGGGAACTGACACTGGTAACTATTAACTGAGCTACAGTTTTACATGTACTCACTCCTTCATTTTACATCCTTCCTCTCTTCCTGTTATAGTAACTACTACCATGATCAGAATACAGAACTGTCCCAATGACTCCAAAAATACTCCTCATACTACCTTTTTGTAGTCACATAGTCATCCCAATCTTAATCTCCGGCAACCACTGATCTGTTTTCTACTGTTATAATTTTGTCATTTCAGATACTTTATGTATAGAATCATACAGTATATAAACTTTTGAGACTGGCTTCTCTCACTTACAATTATTTTGAGAGTCATTCACTTTATAACAAGCTTGTCCAAACAGCAGCTCAGGATGGCTTTGAACACAGCCCGACACAAATTCATAAACTTTCTTAAAACATTATGAAAATCATGCAGACTTTTTTTTTCAGTTCATCAGCTTTCATTAGTGTTAGTGTATTTAATGTGTGGCCCAAGATAATTCTTCTTCCAGAGTGGCCCAGGGAAGCCGAAAGGTTGGACACCAGCTTTATAGTATGTATCACCAGTTCATGCTTGTTTTGGGGGCAGGGGCGGGCAGTTCCCTGGCTGGGAACAGTTCGTTCTTTTTTATTGCTGAGTAGTATTTCATTGTGTAGATGTATCCCATTTTGTTTACCCACTCACCCATTAAAGGATATTTATGCCATTTTGTCTTTGGCTATTACAAATAGCTGCTGTGAATATCAGTGCACAGGTTTTTGTGTGCACATTTTTTTAGGGTAAAACCTAAGAGGTGTGATTGCTGGGTTATGTGGATAACGTTTTTTATAAGAAACTGCCAAACTTTTTACCTGAGTAGCAATACCACTTTACATTCCATTCCCACCAACAAAGTATGAGACACATGGTTGATGCCACAGCCTCTTCAGCATTTGGGATTGTATTTTTTAATTTTAGCTATTCTAATAGATATGTATTAATAGTGTTATTATCTCATTGTGGCTTTAACTTATTTTTCCCTAAGGACTAATGATGTTGAACATCCTTTCCTATGCTTATCATATAGCCCCATACCTTCTTTGGAGAAACACTGTTTAAATCTTTTGCCCATTCTAATTAAATTTAACTTAAATGGAGTTACCATATGACCCATTAAAAAACATCTAGCTTACATGTACTCACTCTAGTGGCCACCATACTAAACAGCATAGTTTCAGATAATGGGAATGCCGCTTCCACAAATTCTGACTTTAAAAAAACATACAGAGGAAAAGAAGGCAAAAATGAAGCCTGGTAGGCCTTCAAAATGAAATCTGATGAACTAGTCACAACTAAACTTACTGAGAAAGAAAAGTGGTGGGAAGAAGAGATAAAGAACTCTAAATTACAAATTTAGGTCTTTAAGTTTTGAAGGGATATGAATAGCAGAGAGAAGGAGCATCTAACAAAGCCAAATGCCAGGAGTGGAGCTAATTTCAATGAGAAATTTACAATCTAAAATGATTTGAGCTTTTTAGTTTTTTGCTTTTGATGCCAAAGAAACAAAGATCACTTCCCTGGTATTTGGTTCAGATCTGTGGGTTTCAAATTCTGCCTTTTTATTCAGACCATGATTTAACTGATGCCCAAATGTCTATTGGAATTCTAGACACGGAATCTAATCCAAATATTCTCAATCAGGGATACAATCTAACTTGGAACCACGATGCTATCTAATGTCTCCAAGTGAAAGCCAGGCTGCATTGGGTTTGAATCCCCACCTTGCCACTTACAGTTGTGAGGCCTTACAAAACAACCTGGTTAACTTCTGAAGCCTGTTTCATCGGCAAAATGGAGAGAACAATAGTACCCATCTCACAAGGATTTTAAGTTAACATGTCAAATGATTAGAACACTGCGTGAGACACAGGAAATGCTCACTAACTGTTAGCGGTTATTGGTATAATTTACTTTTCCAGTGTTTTCTACTCTGAGGTAGGGCCTGGGAGAATAATGCTGAATAAGTCATTATGATGGCTCTCAGTACATTTATTGTTTCTTTTTTTTCTTTTTATTGTTAAATTTATTGGGGTGACATTGGTTAGTAAAAATTGCATAGGTTCCAGGTGTACAATTCTACATCATCTATGTATTGTATTTATATTTACTGTTTAATGGAGCCATGAAAGAAGCAAGCATAGCAAGTATCAGGAGTACTAGGGTGGGGCTTCTGTTTTCTCCTATTTTGCTCTCACAATTAATACATATTCTTTTTAGAAAAGTTAGAAATAATACAAAGCATTTTAATTACCCATATCGCCATTCAGAAATAGCCACTGTTAATGTTTTTACGGCTATACATCCTGACATTTCCTTATGAAAATTTATAAATGTAAATTTTTTACAAAAATTGGACCACACTATGTATTTTATAACTTAACTTTAAACTAGCAATATCTTATGAAAATACTTTCATGTCCAAATAGATGAAGATCATTTTAATGAAAATAATATTCTATCATATGGATAAAATAATTTACCCATCTGCTATTGCTGGAAATTCAGGTTATTTACTATTTTTGTTTTAAAATAAACAGTGATAAAGCATACGCCTTACATAGTTGTCCAGTTACTTTCTTAGGATACATTCCAAGTAGTAAAATGCTGCGTCAAAAGGGGTCTGTGTATGAATGCATACACTTTTGAGGTATACAGAGTCAAGTGTCCTCCAAAAAAATTACAAATTTATACTGTCACTATCAGGGTAGGAATGGGCTCATTTCCCCATTCTCCTTGCTAATTTGATATAAAATGGAAGTGCTTTAATCTGCTTGTTTTAATCTGCACCTAAAATCTTTTTATTTACCTTGCAGACATTTTATGTTGTTTATTTCTGAAGACTTTCTTCATGGTCTTTGTCCATACTGAAAGAGAGCATTTAAATCAGACTAAAGAGTCATTAAAAGCTTCCAAAAATAAGGGATGTATGTACCTAGTGTGGAAGGATTGATGAGGATTAGACAAAAAGGAAGGGAAGATTGCTCTAGGCCAGCAGTGTCCAACCTTTTGGCTTCCCTGAACCACATTGGAAGAATGGTCTTGGGCCACACATAAAATACACTAACACTAACAATAGCTGACGAGCTAAAAAAAAAAAAAAAAAAAAGGTTGCAAAAAAATCTCGTAATGTTTTAAGAATTTGTGTTGGTCCACATTCAAAGCCATCCTGGGCCGTGAGTTGGACATTCCTGTTCTGGGCAGAGGGAAACATACTCGTGTGCATGAAGGCTCAGAGGCCTAACATGGCACAGTGAGTTCAGAACTACAAGTAGTTCCAACTAAGTTCACTGGGGGAAGTATACAGATAAGCAAGAGGGGAGAAAAGCAGAGAATAGTAGGAACTAGACCACAGACTGCCTTGTATGCTAATTGAAGGGTCTGAGCTTTATTTGACCACGATGTGAAAAACAGAAATGTTTAGGTTGGGAAGTAACATGATGAGATGTTTTAGAAAGACCATTTTAGTAGATGAGTAGAGGCATGGAAATCAATTATAATAATCCATGTAAGAAGAGGTGAGAACCTAAACCAAGTAGGTGACAGTAGTTAACAAAGGGGAGGGTACTGATTAGTTAAGAAGAATTCACAGAACAAAAAGACAAAGTGAGAATGTAGAATCTTGGGTTTCTGGCTTGGGTGTTGAGGAACTAGTGTTGCTACTCCCAACACAGACTTATTATTTATTTTTGTTTTATGGGAGTGGTCATAAAAAATATAAAGAGTTTTATTCTGAATGTGTTGTTTGAAGAGGTACCTGAGCAAAATCCAAGTGAATGAAATATGAATATAAAAACCTGGAGGTCAGTAGAAAGATCTGGATTGGAGATGAAGCCCTGAGGGGTTACACAGGGTGAGAACTCTGGGCTGAGGACAGAGCTGGGGATCACTGACATTTCTGGGTTAAAGACAGGAATAGAATTCTTAGAGGGATGCTAAGAAGAGTCAATAAGGTAACATGGAAACCAGGAGAAAGCAGTTTCATGGAGCCTTGAAAGAGACACTCTCAAAATGGAGGCCACTAGTATTGGATGTTGCTGAGAGGTCAAGGAAACACAAAATTACCCACTGGAATTGCCAATATGAAAATAACTTTTTATTGGCAAATGGTAACCTTAGCAAGTATGATTTAAAAAAAAAAATCTCAGACTAGGGGATAGTCCCAAAGATTAGGTATATATAAGAGTGATATATAATTTAAAATGTCTGTCAATATAAGCCTAAAAGAACTCTTTTAATTAGTAAAAAAGTTATGAATGATAAGAAAGCAATGTATCATAGTTCGAGTTTTTTTTTCTTTAATGGCATATGAAATAATGAGTTTTACAATCTTTGATTTAATGAAATGTGGTAAAAATTTTCAATCAGTCTAAACATCTATTGTATCAGGGTACAAAGCAGAATATAATAAATTTCTTGAAAAATTGTATTTAATATTCTGAATGTTTACATTTAGCCCACTTCAGGTCTTGTTGCCTGCTGCCTGCCCATTCCCCAAGACTTTTTATCTATCCTGGTTCCTTCATCCCTGCAAAGGGCTAGAGTCTCTTACCCTAATTTCTGCATTTGTGGTTCATAAGCAACTCTGAGTTAGTTGCATCTTAGTCTGACTTCCACAGTGAGCAGTTTATTGTTTCTAACAAGTATTTTCCATGGACTCCTCATGCTCCTCCACAGCAAAATGCTATAAGGCTACTGCTGATAAAGTGGAATAGAAACAGCAGACAAGAAAAGTTAGGAGGGAGAGGACTGAATTTTGAAAGATAAGAGCCTTACAGGTGAAGAGGGATTAAATTGGACCTTATAAGCAAAAAGAAATTCTACAAAGGCTCAGAGATATAAAAAGGCCTTGTATGTTTGGAGAATTATAAGGAGTTTGGTACTGCTAAAGTTGAAAGTGTGTGGTATGGATTTTAGTTTTAAGGTCTCTTCCAAACAGTAAGAACAAAAATAAGAATGTAATACTTAACAAACCTAGGAGACACCTGTAACCCCAAATCTCAATATGTGACAATAGAAAACAGAGGCAGGAATGGTAAATGACTTAGCAGAGTAGAAGGGACACTAATGGTAAGCAAATTAGTTCAGCCTGCACAACCCGCAAAGGTCCAGGTTTGGAGGTATCAGGTACCATACAAAATGGGCTACAGTAGAATATTGAACATAGGGAAATTGTTTGAAATTCTACAAAGGAAATAGACCTTCCCACTCCAACTCCACAAACTAAAAAAAAATCATCCTTCCTTCACCTGTTGAAGACAGGAAATTTATTTGATGGTTCAAAAAAAAAAAAGAACTGAATCAGAAAAGCAGCAACTCCAGGGGCATCATACACAGAAGGTGGTAAAGGACTGAAAAATGAATAAATACATTCTTGACTTATTACATTCTGATTAATAAGCCCACCAGCCCCCCTTTCCCCATGCTCAGGTCAAGGTCACAAGAAACCAGACATATTACTTCCAACTTTCAGCCCCCACTGTGAATTAGAATCATTTTCTGGAGATTAGAAATCACACCCATTAAAATCTCAGCTTTTTCAGAGTCTCACTTTCATTTTAAATCAGTTTTGTTAATGTGAAATTTACATACAATAAAAATGTACATATTAAGCATACAGTTCAATGCAATTTAATAAGAACCATGTAACCACTGCCCTAAAAAAGACAGAGCATTTATATCCCTGTGACCTTTCCCTATCAATTCCCCTAACCCACAATATGTCAATAACTGATCTGACTCCTATCACTATAATTTTGCCAGTTCTAGATCTTCATATGAAAGTAATCATAAAATAAACACTCTCCGCCCCCCCTCCCCCCCACGGAGCTGTCTGGAAAGTATCCAGCCATGTACTATGAAAAACAGAGGCATTTATCCAGACAGCCACTTCTCTTAGCACAATGGTTTTGAGATTCATCCACGTTTTTGCATACATTAGTTGCATAATTCTTTATATTGCTTAGTAGGTAGGTATTCTACTATATGAATACACCAAAATTTGTCTTATCCATGAGTTGATGGGTTGTTTCTAGTTGGAGCTATCATGAATCAAAGCTGTTACAAACAATCAAGTAAGTCGTTTTGTGGATTGTGTTCATTTCGTTTGGGTAATGAAAAATTACTGAGTCATAATAAGTATAAATTTAACTTTATAAAAACCTGTAAAACTGTTTTCTAAAGTGGTTCTATCATTTTATACTCTCATCAACACCTGAGAGCTTTAGTGGCTCTATATCCTTTTGGATACTTGTCAGTTTCTTTAATTTTAACCATTTTAGTGGGTATAAAGTGGTATCCCATTGTGACTTTAATTTACATTTCCCTGAAGACTAATGATGTTGATCATTTTTTCATAGGCTTATTAGCAAGTCATAGGTATCTCTTGTGAAGTGTCTACTCAAATCTTTTGGGTTGTCTTTCATTGTTGAGTTTTAAGAGTTGAATTATATATATATATATATATTAGATATAGATATTTCCTCCTGGTCTGTGGTTTCTTCCCATTTTCTTAGCAGTAGGTTTCAAAGAGTAGAAAATTTTAATCCTTCTAATTTTTATTAATCAAATTAATCAATTTTTCTTTTATAGTCCTGTCTTAAGATCTTTGCCTATGCTAAGATCATGAAGATTTTCTCTTAAGGTTATTTTTGGGTACTTCTATAGTTCCAACTTACATGTTTAGGTCTATGACCTATTTTGAATTAGTTTATATGTATAGTATAAGGCTGAGTTTCAAGATCATCCACCCATTTGTTCAAAAGACTGTGTCCACTGAATTATGCTAGAACCTTCATTAAAAAAAAAAGCCATATATATGGGTTTATTTCTAAATTCTCTACTCTTAATTATTAAAGTCTTAAAATACTAATGTAACTCTTGCAATTTTTTTCTTTTTCAGAATTGTTCTGGCTGTCCTAGGTCCTTTATACTTCTTTATCAATATTGGAAACAGGGGGTTCCCTGGTGGTGTAGTGGCTAGGCTTCAGCGCTCTCAACCCCGCGGCCTGGGTTCAATTCCCAGCCAGGGAATCACCAAAAAAAAAAAAAAAAAAAAAAAAAAAAAAAAAAAAAAAAAAAAAAAAAAAAAAAAAAAAAAAAAAAAAAAAAAAAAAAAAAAAAAAAAAGAAAAAAAAGAAAAAAAAAATACTGGAAGCAGAATGCCAATTATCACAAAGAAAACCTGAAATTTTTATTTTTTTATTTTTTTTGTATGTGGTTAGTTCTCTGGCTGGGAATCGAACCCAGGCTGCAGCGTTGACAGCGCCAGTGCCGAAGCCTTAAGCCACTACACCACCAGGGAACTCCAAAACCTGCTGAAATTTTGATGAAAATTTCAATGAATTTAAATCTCTATTTGGTGATAATGGCGATCTTAATATCATGTCTAATCCATGCAATCCATGAACACAGAATATGTCTCCATTTAGATGACCTTTAATTTCTCTCATCAATGTTTATAGCCTTTCATTAAATTTATTACCAAGTATTTTATGGTTTTTTATGCTAATGCAAATGGCATTGTTATTTTCATTTCATTTTCCATTGTGTTTGTTGCTGATATATAAATAAAACAGCTGACTTAACGTATATTGTTCTTGTTGTTTGCCACTTTGCTAAATTCACTTATTAAGTATAGTAGACTTCTGGCAAATTTCTTAAGATTTTCTATAGGAGTGTTCCCTGGTGGTGCAGTGGCTAAGGCTTCAGCGCTGTCAACGCTGCGCCTGAGTTCAATTCCCAGCCAGGGAACTACCCACATAAAAAAAAAAAAAAAAAAAAGATTTTCTATATAGACAATCAAGTTGTCTGAAAACAGGTAGTTTTACTTTTTCCTTTCCAATATTTACTGCTTTACTGCCTATTGCACTGGCTAGGATCTCCAGAACAATATTGAATAGAAGTGGTGAGTTCAAAAATCCTTGCCTTGTACCTGATTTTAGAGCAAAAGTATTCAGTTTCATCATAAAGTATAATGAGAGCTGTAGTTTTTCTGGTAGATACCCTTATCAGATTAAGAAAATTCTCATGTATTTCTAGATTGTTGAGAGTTTTAAAAAATTTCATATGGTTAATTTTGTCAAATACTTATTATGCATCCATTGAAATGATCAAATAATTTTGACCCTTTATTATGTTAATGTGGTAGAATAGGGTGAGAGAACTAAAATTCATTAGGAAGGCAAGACTTAGTGGTTAAAATTTATGAATGATGAATTTACAATATATATGCATTTATAAATATGGAGGTAAGTAACAGAAAAAAAAACTTTACAAAATTGGTTGTCTCTGAGGAGCAAGACCTAGTTGGGAGTGGAAAGTGATTATTTTTAAAAAGCCTTTTAAACACTGGCACTTTAAATATGAGAATATGTAATATTGATAAATTTTTAAAAATTAGAAATGGGTTCTAGGGAGATGTGAAAATAAGGCTGGGGCTGATTTTTGTGTGCTAAGGTTTGGGGGCAAAGGTGTAGGAGAGATGAATTCAGCTATAGGCATGGGTTGTTTCAGTGGAGCATCTAGAAGATATTTCTCATGCACATGGATATATGTGGCAGTGAAGAGAGAGTTGAGAATAAAAGTTTGGGAGCAAGCACCAGATAAAGGTTTTAAAGACACAAAAGTGGATAAGACTGAACATGCATAGGTTGAGAGAAAGTCAAGGACAAAATTCTGAGGAAGGCTGGCATGTATGGGGCGAGGAGAAGGATGATAGGAAGGAGAGAGAGAATTGAGAATTAATTTTCAAAGGGTAGAAAGAAAACCAGCCAAACATGACACAGAAGTCAAGGAAGGAAAGTGTTTCATTCTCTCAACATGGTGAATTCCAAATATTTTGTGTACCAGCAAACATTCAAGCTATAGTTTTCTTTTATAGATGTTTCTCAATTTCATGGAGAAAATTGGGAAGTTAATAAAACCTTAAACAACATAAACGTAATGATGGAAAACAGAGTACGGTGGTACACATAATTTTTATGTTGCTATTTATGTGTTCTATTTCAGGAAACATCTGGAAAAGAAAGTATGAGGTAAAGAATTTCCACTGCTTTATCTCAACTGATGAAAGAATTCAAGAAGAAAATGATCAACATAAATTGCAGACGTAAGAGAAAATGGGCTGAATATCCAGCCAATTAGATGGGATATCTGAAGACTAGGAAAAGGAAAAATTGTAGAAAATGCCTAAAAATGTTTTATTTAACACATAAACAAGGTGTGATGATTCAGAAGTAATGAGTCATCTAGAAATAATAAAACTATTAGTCTGCCTGGAAAACACTGGGACTCTTTGGTGGATGACTCAGCATGGAAACTGATCCCAAGAGAACCAAGTAGAGGAATATAAAAACATATACCATAGAACTACTTGTAGGAAAAAAAGGAGACCTGGGATATTTTATTTGTTGTATTCACTTCAAAAATAATTCAGAAAATAAATTAAGAAGTCTCTTAGAAGGGAAGATTTTTCTAATGTGCAAAGAAATTGTATACATGAATATGAAAGAACAGTGTTTTAGGTTTAGGGCTAATGTCTTAATGAGACTAAAAATAAAATAAGAACATCTCAGCAGCAGGCCTGTTTTGAGCACAAGGGCATTAGGAAATACTTAAAAACTTAATTTTATTTTTACTCCAGTGGAGAAACAGGAAACATGGCTACAGGGAAAAGCACCAGGTGAACAGTCATGAGCTCCTCGTCCCAGCTTCCACTTGTGCACTGATCAACTGAATAAGCTGGTCAAGTCACTTCACTCACTGTGATTTTTGCCTTCTCTTCTGGAAAAATAGGACGAAAGATGGCTTGGGATCTAGGGAACATGAAAAAAGTAAAGAGAATTTTCTTGGTTTGAATTAGAAAAAAAGTTACATTTTACCAGAGAACTATTTTCTATTATTTGATATGGGAAGTGCAGTGAACTGGGTATTAATTTTTAATGCATGTAATTTGCAAAGCTACTGATTTCCCTGAGTACTTGCTCTGAAAGGAAAATCTGGAGGCTAAATTTTACCATTTTATAATTTAAAAAATTTATCTATTGTATGTTCCAAAACATTAATAACAGTTGTCTCTGTCTGCTGGTAGTATTTTAAGTTACTTTAATTCACATATTTTCCTTTTCTAAACCTTTTTCCTATTTTTGAGGACATCATATAAAAAAATCAAATCACATTCTCTATATAGAAATCATTGGGACAGTTGGGAAGATAATACATATAACACAGTTTAATAAACATTTCAGTGCCACTATTAAGTCAGGTACTCTTCAAGACAAGGGAACTACAAATTCTATGATTTTTGTCTCCAGGAGCTTACAACATGAGAGGGCAGAGAAAGAGGATATCTAACCTTTATATTAAGGAAGACATCCAGAGAGGATGAATGCTAAGCCCAGTCCTGGAGTAGAGCAGAAGTAGTTGGTTACAAGAAGAAAGGGAAAAAATGCCTTGTAGACAAAGGGAGCAAGGAAGGAGGTGGCATGGGAAGTGTAAGGAGCTACCACCAGTTTGGTATTATTACAGTGTCAAGTTTGAAGAAAGGCTTCTAGGAGCTACAGCTCAAGGGGTTGGGGCAGAGGCAATAGCATCAGAGAGCCCCTGAAGGTTCAACAGAATTGGAGGGGACAAGGTCATATTTATATTGCAGGTGTAGCACTGCAGAAGGCAGAACAACAAAGATCACATCTAGAGATAATATCAATGTGAACATTTTTTGTAAATGTCCTTTTTGGCTTTAAACACACACATACATAGACATAGGATTTTTATGAACATTTATTTATTTATTTATTTAACAAAAGTGAGATTCAATTAATTAGTTTATGATTCTTTTTCCTCTTTCCATGAGAACAAAAATCTACATCATATATCTGTGTGTGGATACATCAAATTTACTTATTCAATTCTCTACTAAGGCACATTAGGTTGTATGATACGTAAGGTGCAGGAAGGAAGCAAGCAAATAATAAAACGGACTTTAGCTGTAACAGTATTTTGAATATTCTAAAGGTGGAAGAGGTAAGACATGTGAAAGCTCATGAGATTTTAGGTTCCAGACATAAGATGAATAATGTCTGAGTCTGGAATTCCTTGTGGATGAAGAGGAATTTCCAAAAGGGAAACAAAAAAAAAAAAAAAAGGAAGAAGAAAAAAAAAGACTGCAACTAACACACTCTAAAAGTGAAGTAATTTCAAATCTTCACATCTGCAAAACAGACAGAATGTCAAAGAAAGCACTCAAACTTTTAAACAGTGGATACACTGCCAGGGAAAAACTAAGTGCCATTCTAGTGATAATTCACAACCACAGCTTTCCAAGGAAGTGACAGCACTCTCCAAATTGTGTCTAACAGAAAGTGCACTGAAACTCTCCTGTGAGATGCTAGGTAGTCTTTAAGACTTCATGTATTCTCTCTGGGCCTCTGTTCTTTGGGCGAGCTCTGTGAGTTACAAATTGTGCTTGTTAGAGTTACTGTGGAAGCTGCCAATACTAGACATTGTCCACTGCAACCAGAATAGCTGTGCCTTTATCTATTTTATATATTAGATCTCCAGAAAATATTTTATTTGGAAAAAAAACCAGGGCTCCACAGCTAAACAATATTCTTAAAACCAAAGGATTTTTAAAAATCGCATTCACCCTTCAGATATTTGTTAATCACAAAGATAAAAATATAAATGTATAATGAAGGGACATGAAAGTAACCACCTTAACACCATAGTTAAATTTAGCATTACTAATGATGAGACAATCAGATAATAGGTATCTCCCAATATGATGTAATATGAAGATCAAAGTATCATTTATGGAATTTTATTGCCAAAAATATTTCACTTTAATCAATTTTTTTTAGAGCTAATGTCCAATTACAGGCAATACAGGCAATAAATATGTCAATACCATGAAGAAACAGAAATTCATGATGCAGATCATTCTATAAGCTAATTAGCCTAGTCTCTTCAATAAGACAACATCATGAGGGAAAAAGTACATATGTGGTGGTGAGGGTAGATTGAAAGGAACACCAACTATAAAGGCTCTGAGGTAGAAGTATGTTTTAGCAAGAGTGAGAACAGCAGTGACTAGACTGACTTTTACTGAGATGGGAAGCTATTGAAAAATTTTGAACAGAGAAATGACATGATCTGACCTACTTTTTAACAAGATCATTCTGGTTGCTGTGATGAAAAGAGACTATAGGGAATAAGAGTGGAAACAGGAATACTAAAAAGGGGACCAAATTTGCCTGGAATAATCAAGGTAAAAGAGAATGCTGACTTGGATCAGGCAGTAGCAGGGGAAGAGTAAGAAGTATTATAGATTCTGGATATATTTTGAAACAAGAGTCAATGGGACAAGATGTGTGGTTTTTGTGAAAGGAGTAGGGGTCAAGGATAAATCTAAGGGTTGGTTTTTAAAATTGTTGGTTGGTTTGTTTTTTTGCTTGAACAACTAGAAGAAGAGAATTGATAATGAGACTTGGACAACTTCAGGATTTGTTGGTGTGAAAGTGGTGGTGGGAGGAAGGCGAGTAATTCAGTTCTGAAAATTACTTTGGACATGCTTATTAGACGTTTAGGTAAAGATGTGAAGAATGCTCTTGGATAATCAAGTCTGGACTTTAGGGGAGAGATTTGGGTTGATACAAATTTGAGTCATGTTTATTTAAAGCCTTGAGACTAGATGAGATCACCAAAGGAGAGAAAACAGAAAGAAAAGGTAAAGAAATATGTAGAAATATTTATTCTATAATAAATCTTATTCTATAAAATTCTATAGAAATATGTATTTCTATATAGGAATATAAAAAGAAACATCCAAAGGCTGAGGCCTGGGGCATTCAAACATACAGAGCAGCAGTGCTGTCCAATGCAGCTTCCTGTGATGATGAAACATTTATGTATCTGTGCTATTCAATAGGTAGCTGTTACCCATGTGGCAACTGAACACTTGAAATAATGGTACTTGCAAATGAATAACTGAAAATTTAATTTAAACAGTTATATGTAGCTAGTGGCTACCGTTTTGTACAATACGGTAGATCTAGAGTTTGGGGAAGAGAAGAGGAAATCAGCAGAAGAGACTGAAAAGAAGTACCAGAGAGGAAGGAACTGTGAGACAATTCTCCATGGGTCTTTCATGTTTCTGCATACAATGCAAGAAAGGCACTGACCGTCTTGATAGTCAATAATATGGTATGAGAGTTCTGGGCTATCTTTTCAAGAATGTTTGTATAGCAACAGTCTTGAAAGACTTGGTAGTGTCTCCCCCCAGAGCAAAGGGTCAGTGTCCAGTATAATAATGTTTCCCTCTAGAACAAAAGAGGACATGTTTATTGCCCATTATATAAGATTTGGATTCTCTAAGACAGGTTTCCTTTTTAATAACACAACCTACCATATGTGCAGGGGTAATATGGCCCCCTTCACATTGCCTCAGAGCTAACTGAGGCTCAGAGAACCAGTACAAATATACTGGTACTCTGGCTATTGCTACTGCTATAAGTAATAAACTGTCTTCTGTCTCTGATTCAGAAGTCTTGTATCTTCCACTACTATTCATGAAACTGTGGCAGGCTAACTTGTTAGCTTACAAAAAGAGTACAATTTTAGATCCTTCCTAGTTCTTGACAAGTATCTCAGAAGCCAAGTGAAAAAGCTGTTTCAAAGAAAAGGGAGTGATAACTCTGCTGCTGAATGTATGACAAATACGTACTGAGAAATGACAGATGTGGACATGACTGGTAACTGGTGAGAGTGGTTTTAATGGAATGGTGGGGGCAAAAATCTGACTGGCCAAGTACAAAAAAGAATGAGAAGAGAAATAGCAATAGAATATAGACAACTCTTTAAAGAAGTTTTGCTGCGAAGTTTCAGTGAAACAAGGCAATAGTTGGAGAGGAAGGTGGAGTCAAGGAGAATTATTTTTAAGATGGGATAAATAAAAACATTTTCACATATAAAACAATGATTGAGAAGAGGGGAAAACTGACACAAGAGAAAGAATTAAGAAGCACTTAGGTTAGTTCTTTCATAGTAACAAAACAGAAAGCACAGTGCATGGATACCACTGCAGGTAGTGAGTAGCTGTGGTGGTGAAAGCCTGTGAAAGCTTTTTTCTTTTTTGTTCTGAAATATGAAGCAACGTCATCAATTAAAAATGGAGAGTGGGGAGGAGATAGTGAACATGTGAGGAGAACTGAAGACTTACAAAAGTCATCTAAGGGGAGATGAAACAGTGACTGAGGGAAATCTAGTATGATTGTAAGGCAACATTATGGATCCACTTGAGCTTAGGATCATTAATTTAATGTAAGCTCAGCAGATGGTTTTATAGGCATGGAATAGGCAAAGAAATGGATTTAGGGAGTTCCCTGGTGGTGCAGTGGCTTAAGGTTTTGGCGCTGGTGCTGTCAACACTGTGGCCTGGGTTCGGGTTCGATTCCCAGCCAGGGAACTACCCACATACCAAAAAAAAAAAAAAAAAAAAAAAAAAAAGAAAAGAAAGAAATGGATTTAATCAGCACTGTGGTTTAGCCAGGTAAGGTTACTGAAGTGAGAGAGAGGCAAAAGAACTGATGATGTATGCACAGGACAGATGATAGTAACAGATGATGACGTCTATCACTACATTCCATTTTCTAAAATCTTAACCCTTCCACTGAGTCTTAATGGAACTCATGGGTAGATATCAGCAAAATCCCCATATCCTGGACCTTTTCTCTGAAGATTTCCTCAACTCCTTTACCTTCTTATTTAAATAAATCTTATTTAAATGCAGACTGGGTTCTTCCCCTGAGAATGCTGCTTTCCATGGAGCCCTCTTAGATGATGATTCTTTTCCTCCTTCAAGCATAAGGCCTAGGTTAAGTGTCCTCTTGTTCCTCATTGATACTTCCAGTCCATTCTTCCTCTGCCCTCTCCAAAAATACCCTGCTTTGAGTCACACATATCATTATACTCTACCATCCTTCCTTACTGCATTATTTAAGTCTCCCAAGGTCATTCCCTTTCATTCCTTGATGATTTTGGCTTTTGGCTCACGGTCACTTCAACACTTTTTCTATTATAATTCTTATTGATTTTGACATCCAAATACATAAATAATCCATCTGAAATCCTGGCCTCTTACTTTCTTGACCTTTCTTCCACAATAGTAATTATGTTGATCTTGTTTTCTTCCTTGTCTCAGCCACGTTCTTGCATGACAATATCCTAACCCTTTAGAACATCTAAAAGTATATTTTAATAACCATACATCTGAAGAAGTATCATTTACCAAAATTTTACCAGTGAGTTCAGAGTAAGACCACCCCTCTGCAGGCCTCCACTGGCAGTGCTGAGATTATTCTCTGCAGGAATTCATGCTACCATCAAGAGATAATAAGAGAGAGTAAGAAGAGGAGAACTGGACATGCTTCTCTTCCTTGAAGCCTCTTAGCTTGGGCTTATATTCCTTAGTTATGGGGAGAGTTGTGTGTGTGAAGGGCTAGGGCAGAGACATGCTGCTATGCTGACTGATCCTTCTTACACTGGGCTCTCAAAGGGAAGATTAATATTACACTGTCATTTTTTTAAAATTTATTTTTATTGTTAGACTTATTGGGGTGACATCTGTTAGCAAGGATTACACAGGTTTCAGGCATACACTTTTTTATTTTTAAAGTACGTACATGCTGGGCATTATGCTGAGCACTTAAATGCATTATTTAACTTAATTCTTATGCCAATATTGAGTTTGTGTTATCTTCATTTTCCAAAAGAGGAAACAGAGGCTAAGATAGTTTTTAAAAACTTGCTCATATTACACATTTAGAAAGTGGAAAAACCGATTTGAGCCCAGGTAACATTAAAACCCCTCTGTGCTATATTAAGGTTAAAGTAGCTGAGGTAGTCAGTACCTGAGTCCCTGCCATTTTTGAGAAATCCCAGATTTCTCAACTTCCAGGGAAGGAACTGTCTCACATTAGTAGGCATAAGAAAAAGAACGAAGGACAGAAGTAAGAATGAAAGAACAGAAGGACAGAAGAAGGACAGAAAAAAGGAGATAAGAAACCTATAGAGTATTGAAGTCATTGTAGTAAGCTGGGTAGATAGAACAAAAACAGCTTTTTAACCCCAAATTGTTTTTCAGAAAGCTTAAAAAAATTAGTGATTGATGAAGTTGTGACATACAAAATAGCCATATAAAAAGATAATTCTTTTTTTTTTTTAATTTATTAGGCTACAATTCTACAGTGCATTGTCAACTTGATGTGTAATAAGTTCACCACCTAATGTGACTTCTCTTCCCAAAAAGATAATTCTAACAGATAAAGTTAGGAGTAAAATTTTATATTATACTCTTAAAAAACAAAAAATAATGTTAATGCTAACTATCTGAACTTCAGACTATGAGAATACAAGGGCTGTCAGGAAAAAATCCAGCCATAAATGCCTCTATTTTTTATATTACATGGCTGGATACTTTTCAGACAGCCCTTGTATTACCCAACTTCATTAATGCTTTATAAATTAAAACAATGAGCTTTTCAACAATAACACTTACTAGGACATATTAAAAGTATATTCACAAAATGGCATAATATCCAGGAGCAGAATTATATACAAGACATGACATAAGGCCAAGCATAAAGCTTAAGTTTTTTAGAACGAGTGATCTGTGAGATTACATCAACAGGAGGGAAATGGGAAATGGAAAATGCAGAAGACTCTAAATGCAGAGACCTGCAAATATCAGGGCATGGAAAAATATTAACAGAAGAATGAAACATGAGATTTGACTTGGAGAAAACATAAATACAAAAGTGCAAAGATTCTCAGAAGAAACTTATAAATTATTTCCATTTATTCACAAAGTATTCATTCAGCATTTATAGCACTGTTACAGTTTCTCAGGAAGAGGGAAGATGGGATTTAGGTGGAAGCAGAGATGAATGAGAAAGCTACTGCAATTTATGCATCCTCATATTCCCAGCATGTAGCCAGTGCACAACATAAAATAGGAATTTAATAACATTTTCTTAACGCATGAACTGCTGGATGGTGTGGAGCACCTAAAAATTCAACTGGGATAAGGGAACAGGGCAAAAGTCCAATGGAAATATCTCCAGATAAGAAGGAAATGCAGATTATTTTGAGCTGACAACCTTCACAGTTTTCATGTGTCCCTCTAGGTCTCACATGTGTTCCTCAGCAGAACCCACTGCTTCCTTGTTTCTTAGTTTCCATCCTGGATACAGCTTTGGTATCCTATTTCTTGGCCCCACTGATGCCCTCTATTTAATCAATCTTGACATATCATATGTGAGGTCTTACACAAATAAGATCATTAGTCCATTTTTGGACTGATCCAGAGAATCTCTGAGCTTGCCCACTAGAAGAGCACATGAAGCATTTGTTTGTCTACAAGACAATTTTAGGCAAAAGGTTGTGGTCCTGATTGCTCAAGAGTAATATCTAACTAAACGAAACAACCCTCGGGGCACAAGTCTGAATCACCACCTCTAGAGAGGCTCTGTGGTCACAATTTCAACAGTAAATTTTTCATTCACTATCATAAGTTTTGGGGAGGGGAGGGCGCTGGGAAAGAGGATGCTGAGATCAGACAGGAAAGCAAAGCTGAGATAAAGTTCAACTGCAAGAAGCCAAAAGAAAGACATGATGGGGGTCCAAACCAAAAGGCCAGAAGCAGGTATGGAGGTTGAGCATAGCATGTCAAACATTTGAAAGCAAGAAGGTTAAGAATAAACAAAAAGCTATCTGCTGTAATAGAATAAGTGAAGTTGTTCATGAGTTTTATTTGCTGATCATACATGTGGAACATCAGACTGAGCTGATGGATCCAAGCCTAGGGTCAGGAGGGCCACCAAACCTATCTCACCAACTTATAACTGTCACTCATGACTGTAATTTATATCCTAAGGAATGTAAGGAGAACCCTGAAACATTCCCAAAGTTTTTTATTCACCTGACATTCAACATGTGAGACTGAGGGATCTTTTTATTTGGCAGATGAGGGCTTATTCATTATTACTTACTATACAGACAGGTAACCTGTTAGCCTGGTACATACGCAACCAGAATATCTTATTAAGGCAAGAGAATTTTTACAAGGTATCTTGTTAGGTATTTGGAAGTCTGTAAAAGTAGATGGCTATCTGCCATATTTGCAGGCCATACTCAGAATATAAATTCAGTAAGGCCTGTCAATACTATCTCCAAAATCTCTCAATTCTCACTTCTCATTACCTACACTGCTAAAATGCTGGCCCAAATTATCATCCTCTATCACCTGCACTACTGTCATAGCCTCTAATCAGTCTTTCTGCTTCCAGTCTTGCCTCTACATACTCTAGTAGTCATTCTCCAAATAGCATAACCAGAGTAATATAAATCAGAGGAAAGTGAGCTACTTTCAGATGCTCTAACGGTTTTACCTGTCCATTTTGAACAAAATCTAAACTCATCTACCTAATATACCTCTAGAATTTCCCTACCACCTCCCTGACCTCATCTTGTACTGCTCTCCCTCAGCTGTTTCTTTTTTGTTTCTTTGTTTGTTTGTTTGTTTGGGGGGGGGGGTAGTTCCCTGGCTGGGAATCGAACCCAGGCCACAGCGTTGAGAGCGCTGAAGCCTAGCCACTACATCACCAGGGAACCCCCACTCAGCTGTTTTTTCATTCCTCCAACAACAGCCTCTTCTCTCTTGACCAAAGCTCTCATTACTTTCTATCCCATTATCGATTTTAATGTCTACATAGCACTTATCAGTATGTGAAATTAATTTACTCATTGCTTACACATTTACTGTATTTACACATCCCTGAAATAGAACGTACACTACATGAAGGCAAGGATTGTGTTTGCCTTGTTTAACCACTGTGTCCGAATACCTGGACAATGCCTGGCACAAAGGAAGCACTTAATAAAGAAAGGGAAGGAAGAAAGGAGGGTGAAAATTTGCTAATAATACATTACCATTTATATTTTCTTGGCCAAGATCTAGACTAGGAAAAAGTCACTTTTTATAACCAGTTTAAGGAGGGACTGATTGACTGGCACTCTTGGACATTTCCGATAACTGCTCAGCTTACTCATAATCAACAGTGTAATCGTGAAACCCCACCAAAGCAGATGTTAAAATGACGTTGGGTGGAGGTCATGATCACATTTAACCATTATCTCCTAACCACTGTTCACATCACATCACTCAAATTCTTGTGTTTAAATGGGAAAAACATTTAAATGATTAGTTTATTAATTTTCAAAAAGCAGTTATTGATAGAAACTATAATTGCCTTCAATGATAGAAAGTGATTCTAAGATCAGTGTATAAGCTAACTCTAAAATTGCACATGGATAAAAAAATGTGCAAGAACAATCAAGACAACTTTAGGGTGATGGTCAAATACAAAGTAATAGCAGTATTTTCCCCTTAAACTGAGCAATGGGTAATAAATGTTCATTGTACTGCTATGTGTTACACTTTAAATGTTTGATAAATATTGTGCTATAGTAATTTAATATTTGATTTTTAAAAAAGAACAAAGAAAGAAGACCTTGCCAAGAATCACAATATATTAAAGTTATGGTAATGAAGTGTAATAATAGCACAGAAATAAAGATCAATGGAAGTCCTAAAGGATCTAAAACCAAACTATGCATATGAGAATATATTAACTGATAATTTGACATGCCACTTATTATAAAAATTATTCCAAATGGATAGCCAACTGAAGAAGATTCTTCCATTACAATACTCACAAAAATAAATTCCAGATGAATTAAAGACCTAAATTTTATATAAAAATATAAGATTCTATGTTCATATTTTCAGGCAGGAAAGACATCCATTTACAAGTTAGTTTTAAAAGTCAGTAAAATAAATAGCCATAAAAACTATTACAGGGAGTTCCCTGGTGGTGTAGTGGCTAGGCTTCAGCGCTGTCAACGCTGTGGCCTGGGTTCGATTCCCAGCCAGGGAACTATCCACATATTAACCACCATCCCCCCAAAAAAACCAAACTAGTACAAAGGGGACACCAACAGATTAAAGAAAAATGTGCAATTTTTATAATAATGATTATCTAGAACACAAAGAATTCATAAATAAATGGAACAAGTATTTTTATGCTATATATAATAAAAAACAGAAAACAAGAGTGCTTAAACAAGATAAAAGTTAAATTCCTCTCTTATGTAAAAGAAGTTGAAGGGGAGTTCCCTGATGGTGTAGTGGCTTAAGGCTTCGGCGCTGGTGCTGTCAGTGCTGTGGCCTGGGTTCGATTCCCAGCCAGGGAGCTACCCACATACCAAAAGCAAAAAAATAAATAAATAAATAAAAAATAAAAAAATAAAAGAAGTTGAGGGCTAGTGCAGCAGCTCCACGAAATGCAGAGACCCAGGCTTTCTGGCTCACTGAACTACCACAATGGTCCTCATGGTCTAGGATGGCTCAGTCTTGAGGGGTGAGGAAGAATACCCAGAGTCCTAAGAGCTCTAGGAAGCAGAGTTTGAAAAGGAAGGGAAATAGGGAAAGTTGGGAAAAGTGAACTTCAGCAAAGACCTGAGGGAGGTGAGGGAAAGAGCTCTGTAGATATTACAGGAAAACAAAAGTCCTGAGGCAGAAACATAGCTAATTTATTGTAGGAAGAACAAGATACCCTTTGTGACTGGGACAAGGTAAGTGCAGGGAGAATAGTAGGAGATGAGGTCAGAGAGGTAAAAGGAGGATTTAGATTATGGAGTAATTTGTAGGCAAATATAAAGCCTATGAACTGAGAACTTAATTAACAGGGTCCCTTTAGCTGTTGTGTTGAAAATGGGCTCTAGGAGAGCAAACACAGGAGCAAGGAGAGGCTACGGCAATAATCCAGGTGAGATACAATGGTGGTTTGGATACCATTTATATTTGGAAGTTTGTAACTTTTGACCACCTTCACCAATTTTGCACACCTTCCATCCCCTGCCTCTGGCAGCCACCAGACTGTTCTCTGTATCTATGAATTTTGTTTGGTTTTTTTAGATTCCATATCTAAGTGGGTAGAGATAGTAGGATGTGACCAATTCTAGATACATTCTGAAGGTAGAGCCAATAGAGTCTGCTGATGGACTGAATGTGGAATGAAAGAGAGTCAAGGATAACTCCAATGTTTTTTTTCTGAACTAGTGGAAGAAAGGAGCTGCTATTTACTGAGATGAAACAGGCTGTATGATGAGCAGGTTTTGGAGGTTATAATCAGAGTTCAGTTTTGAGATGACCATGAGATATCCAAATGGAGATGTCAAGTAGGCACTTTGATATCAGAGTATGAGATTCAGAGGAGAGGTTTTAAACTTGAAAATAAAATAGTTATTGGTGGATAGGGATTGCTGTACAGGTGGCATTTAAAGTCATGAGACTGGTTGAAATGCCAAGAAAATAGGGTTGGTAAGGAAAAACAGAGATTTGAGGAGTAAGCAGCACTCCAGGTTTGGAGGTCAGGAAGATGATGAGGAACTAGCAAAAAAACTAAGAAAGAACCTCTAGTAAGGTAGAAGGAAATCCAGAGAATGTAGTGTCCTGGAAGCTAAGTGAAGAAAGCATTTCAAAGAAAGAGGAATAATCAACTGCTGAAAGGTCAAGTAAAAGAAAGACTGAGAACTGACTCAATAGATTTAGCAATGTTGGGGAGTAAAGGCCTGATTAATGGACTCAAGAGAGACTGGGGAAAGGAACTACACTCAATGAGTTAGACAACTGTGGGGAGGAACAAATTTAGAGGGGGATGCAGAATCAAGAGAGAGTATAGTCTTGTATGACAAGGCACTGTCTCTCTAATATCTAGTATAGTGTCTGCCACATAGTGGTAACTCAATAAATATTTGTTGACTGAACTAAGTCAGGTCACTAACCACTGAATCAGGAACCAGTCTTAGGTCTAGAGTAGTGGTTCCCAACCTTTTTCTACTTGTGTACCCCTTTTAAGCCTATTTCTATGAATTATAACCCTTGTTTATAAAACAGCTGTTTTTAAATACTGAAACTTTTGTTAGTGCCTATCTCAACGTAAAACCGTGGAAATGAGGTAATAAGTTAGGAAAGAAAAATTACTACACTTAAAGTACAAACTACAGATTTAATTTTACAATATTTGTAACACAGTTAAATACTGATGATGATCAAGTATTTAAATATTAAATAAAACAACTACTTGAAAAGAATCACGATAAAAGACAACACACTTTTATTCAATTATTGACTAACTAAACTGATCAGTCTGGATACAGATGTATTTATATGTTTGGGGAAGTTCTAGAAACATTGCAAATGGATTGTTCTGAAATTGTGTGTAATGACTGGGAGAAAAGTGGTTTGGGGGAAGGGTTCATAGTCATGCCCTCACCAATCATCATTTGCTAAGGTGATCTAATTTTGAAATGTTTCCATTAACGGTAATTCAAACTTAACATTTATTGTTCCATAACTAACGTTTTAAATTTTTTTACTTTACTTGTTTTCTTGCATTTCTGATTATTTTTCACGTGCCCTTGAATGGCCCAGCCTATACCGCTGTGGGTACACATACCACCACTTGGGAAGCGATGTTCTAGAGGATTAAAAGCTGATACAGTGAAATGTGAGGATTCTTGGTCCAATAAAAAGAACTGCTTTTATTCTCCTAGTATTCCTGAAAACTCATTAGTTTTGAAAAATATGCCTTATACATCTTGAACAGGTATCCCCAAATTTGAGAGGACTAGCAACAGAATTTGACAAACACAGGTCCTACAAGAAAAAACACTTTCA
Source organism: Lyroderma lyra (assembly GCA_004026885.1). Lineage (NCBI taxonomy): Eukaryota > Metazoa > Chordata > Mammalia > Chiroptera > Megadermatidae > Lyroderma > Lyroderma lyra. The sequence goes on along the minus strand of PVJL010001179.1, from coordinate 115,843 downwards.
ATTCTGGATGGGTACAATCTCTCCAACTACCTCTTGCAACTGGGGCCCTGTGACTTTGTACCCAAGGGTACAATAAGGATCCCAGACCTCTAGCTATGTCATGACTCACATGAAATAGAATAGAAGACTTTTGGTGTTTGCTGAAGGACACTAACTTACAGAGGCACTGTACAACTGAAAGCTCTCTGTGGCAAATCAATAATCATCACAAGTGTTTGTTTAGTTGACTTATACATACATCCTCTCTTTGTAATCTCACAACAACTTTGCGAAGCAAGTATTTTTATCACTTTCATTTCACAAAAGAGAAAACTCAGAGTCTGAGACTTGCATAAAAACACACATTTCTTTTAACAAATGGTGCTGGGACAACTTGATAGCCACATTCAAAAGAATGGAGTTGGACACTTATCTCACTCAAAAAAATTAACTCAAAATGAATCAAAGACTTAAATGTAAAATCTAAAACTGTAAACTCTTAGAAGAAAACAGCAGTAAATTGATATGACCTTGGATCTGGCCGTGGATTCTTTGGTGTGATACCAAAAGTATAAGCAACAAAAACAAAAATAAAAAACACCATAAATTAGACTTTATTACAATTAAAAGTTTTTGTGCAAAGGACACTATCAAGAAAGTGAAAAAGCAGCCTACAATATGGGAGAAAATATTTGCAAATCATATATCTAACAATGGTCTAGTAACTGGAATATATAAAGAACTACTCAACAACAAAAAGACAAACAGCCCAATTAAAAAATGGGTAAAGGACTTGAATAGACATTTCTCCAAAGAAGATATGCAAATGGCTAATAAGCACATGAAAAGATGCAGAACATCATTAGTCATTAGGGAAATGCAAATCAAAATCACAATGGATATTACTTCACAACCACGAGAATGGCTATAACCAAAAAATCCAAAACACAGAAAACAAGTGCTGACAAGGACGTGGAGAAACTGGAGCGTTTGAATATTGCTAGTAGAAATGTAAAATGGTGCAGCTGCTGTGGAAAAGTCTGGTGGTTTCTTAAAAAGTTAAACATGGAATTACCATATGATCCATCAGTCCCACTCCTAGTTACATACATAAAAGAAGAGAAACAGGTATTCAAGTAAAAACTTGTACACAAATGCTCTTAACAGCACTATTTACAATTGCCAAAAGGTAGACCCAAATGTCCATCAATTGATGAGTGGCTAAACAAATGTGGTATACTCATACAATGGAATTATTATTCAAAGAAAGGGACAAATATAATTCAAAGAAAGAAACACATGCTACAACATGAATGAACCTTGTAAATATTGCTAAACGAAAGCAGCCAGATACAAAAGTCACACATTGTGTGATTCTATTTACATGAAATGTTCAGAATAGGCAAATCCACAGAGACAGAAAGTAGATTGGTGGCTTCTAGGGGATAGAGGGAGAGAGGAATGGGGAGTGACTGCTTATGGGTAAAAGGTTTTCTTTTGGGATGATAAAAATGTTCTCAAATTTAGATAGTGGAGATAGCTGCACAATACTGTGAATGTATTGAGAGTCAATGAATTGCACGCCTTATTTATGTTATGTGAATTTTAACTCAATTAAAATAAATCACACAGGTGGTGAACTTATTATACATCAAGTTGACAATGCACTGTTGAATTGTATGCCTGAAACCTATGTAATCCTTGCTAACAGATGTCACCCCAATAAGTCTAACAATAAAAATGAATTAAAAAAAAAATAAATCACACAGCTCACACTTGACAGATCAAAGCTTTGCATCCAAGAACTAATTCTAAGTCCTATGCCCACTCAACCATCCTGTCTCCTCTACAACCCAAAGGAGCTCTGGACCACCTTGGTAATGAATTTTCCCCTTTATTCACCACCATCCAGGCATAGTACTTAACTATACTTGTGAGGTGGAATTCTTATAATTGCCCAAGCACATATAAGTTTCTAAACAAAGTATTTTCTTATCATAGACTGTCAGTACAAACCACAGAACAAGGTTTACTATTCATGTCACAAAGTCATCTATCATACAGAAGTTAACCATCATCCACCTAACTGATGAACCAATGGCAGCTATGAAGCCTAATCCCAAATGAGATAATGTTCCTGTTTGCAAAAGGAGTATAGCAATGGGACCTAAACCTGTATAATAAATACTATGCTTCACTAATAATCCTTGGCATTTTCCAACCCCTATAGTTTTCATTCTGTTGGTAGATCACAACTCTTAGAAACTTAAGTGCAAAACTGACCTTTTAGCCCTTCTGTGCCAAATTAAGGCTGCCAAGGAGGCAGGGATGGATAAGAGACAGACTGGTAGTGACCATGTGCATGACAACCCAATTTAGACAGTCTAATCCAAGGTCTTCAAGGTAACAGCATTTATACAACCTTTTGGAAATCAAAGTTCATTCAAAGTTCTCTTCTCTCTGAGCTCAATGAGGTTCTACTCCAACTTACATCCATACACTTTAATCATTGTCAATGAAAAAGGTTTCAAAGTATGAGAAATTTTATGTGCATGCAAATGGAAAACCAAGCTATAATATCAAGTTATTTGGAAAAAATACAGCTGCAAAAAATATTCCTGAAAATCTGACAGCTAGAAATGTATTCCCTGACATAGCCAAGAATTCCATTTTCAAAATGTCAACGATTTGGTCTTTGTTCATCAGTTCAATGGGAGGATGATGTCAGGGTCACTGGAGCCCAGACACTGTTGACCTTTAGGAGCTCTATGGCTTTCCAGATAAGAAAGAGACTAAGTGCCTAATTTTCAACATGAGTCTCTAGGGTCCTGGCAAAATATCTCCTTAGTGAAAAGCACAAAGTCTCCAAAACAAATATAAGCAAGATCCCTCTAAAATGGGGGACAGGGTAATCAAGCACCACTGAGATACCTCCCTAGGAGAAGCATTTGGGTAACCAACACAGTTTGAACATCTATCATACAGACATATAAGGACACCTGTCACTCCCTCACCGGGTAAACTTCTCAAAAGATTTTTCCAACATTCACTTACTTCCATCTCCTTACTTTTTACCCATCTCAATCTGGTTTCTGCCTCTTCCAATCTAAAATGGTTCTTGCTGAGGTCAAAGACTTTATCTTGCTAAATTCAACAACTCATTTTCAGTCTACATCTTTACTTGAGGACTCCTCTCTTTTTGAAATACCCTCTTTTCTTGCCTTTTATGACACATTTTAAACTGGAATTAGATTCTAAAGTAAGACTAAAATAAGTATAGTTTAAGTTACTCTTGAAAATCCTTTAAATGGCCCATTAAGTAAAGCATACCTGTTTTTGTGCACATAACTCTACACAGTAATGAACAGCATAAAAATATATACATTCAAACAAACAGTGAGTTGAGATGTAAAATAAAACCTCGCTCTCATGCATCTAATTAAAAACACTTTCAGGTGTACTGGCTTAAGTTTGTATACTTTAACTGTAAGTAAGGTGCCATACCACTGTATCTCTCTGACCAACCTCCTTTACTCAACTTTGAAATGCTGGGCCTGAGCCCTCTTTTCTGAATCTCTATCAATAGTTGTTAACTTCAACTGCTCGGTGGAATCACCTGAGGAGCTTTTAAAACTCTCAGGCTACAATTCAGACCCAAGTAAACAGAAACAGAATTTCTGGGGTGGGCCCCATCATCAGTATTTTTTAATCATCCAATGTTTCCAATGTGTAGTCAAGATGAGAATCACTGTTCTATACTCTTTTCCTAGAGCAGGGATCACACACTCAAATGCCTACAGGGTCAGAGAAGTAAATGAGCCAAGAAGGCCCAGCATACATTTTAGGGAGTGGTAGGTCCTTTGGTGAACTAGAAAGTAGATGGGATCAGTTGTGACTTAGCTCCAATCAATTGTTGTCACATGGGAAGGCCAGCACAGTAGTGCTACATCTTCTCATTTTTAAAGAAAAACCCCAAATCTGGATTTTCATGGGAAATCTTCAGATTTTAAATTATTGGCAACTAACTCAAAATTAAACAAAAAAAAAAACCACTGTATTGGAAAAACAAAACACATCTGTAGGCCAGATTCAGCTGTGGGCTGTAGGTTTGCAACTTCTGCCCTAGGTAATTCCATCCACATCTCTCAATTTACACCTAAAAACTTGTGTCCCCAGTTCAGCCCACTACTCTGGGCTCTGGATTTGAATTATCAGATGCTTATTATGACAGCTCCACTTGAAGGTTTCACCAGTCTCAAAGTGAAATGTGATTTAAACCCACCTCAAAACTATTTATCCTTCCAGTGTTCTCTATCTCAGGTAACAACGCCACCATTCACTTGGTTGGGCAAGCCAAGTGAGTTATCCTAAACATTTACTTCTTCCTCTCATTGTTTGTGCCATATCACTCATCAAAACCTATCAATTACGCCTCCTAAATAAATCTCCTGTATCCATCTATTAATAGTTCTCTCCATCTTCTCTGCAACCACTTTCCTTTGTCTCAGCTACCATCTTTTCTCTACCTTTCCATAGTATATTTGTTAGCTCAGGCTGCCATAATAAAATACTATAAACTGGGTGGCTTAAACAATAGAAATTTATAGAATTTCCAGAAATTTACGTAAGTCCCAGATTAAGATCCAGCAGGCTCAGTTTCTAGTGAGGATTTTGTTCCTGGCTTGCAGATAGCCACCTTCTCACTGTATGCTCACTCACATGGCTTCTCCTGCCACCTCTTATTAAAAGGCCACCAATTTTTTCAGATTAGGGTCCCACCCTTTTGTCCTCTTTTAACCTTAATTAACCTCCTAAAGATTCTATCTCCAAATACAGTCAAGACTGGCAGCTAGAGCTTCAAAATATCAATTTTTTTTGGTAGGGGGACACAGTAACTATAATTAGGGTCAGTTGCCCCCCACATTCATTCTTGTTTTCTTCTAAACCATTTTCTCCAATATGACCAGAGTAATCTTTTATAAACACAAATCTTTATAAATACGTGTGTGTACATATGTGACCCAACAATTCCACCTTTAGGAATCTATCTTACAAATATAGTCACACACTTAAACTGGAATAAGCATACTACTGTTTATTATAGTAAATTACTAGAAATAATTTAAATGTCCATTAATAGAGTGGTTAAATAATCTGTGGTATAACCATACAATGGAATACCATACAGTAATTCAAAATAAGGAAACTATACATTAAAATGGAAAGAATTCCAAGACATTGTTCAGAGAACAAAACAAGGAATAGAACAGTGAGTACAGCATGCTACCATTTGTGTAAAGAAGAGGAAAGAAGATGCATTTGCCTGAATGCCCATAGAAAATGTCTAGATATATGCCTCCTAAATATGTGTATCTCCTGTATCAATCTACTTCTCTCCATCTCCTCCACTACCACCCTGGTCCCAGCTGTTCGTTATAGTAAACTACTGGAAATTAGTTAACCTTTGGAAGGTGTGGGGAAAATGGCAGTTGGGGAGGGAATAGGACCACTGCACACATTCTGATTTAATTGTCTTAGAGAATGGCCCAGCACCAGTTTTAAGTTGCTCCTGTGATTTTGATGAGCAGGCAGACTGAGAACTGCTGCCCTTCACTTACTTTCCCAGACTCATTTAATATCATCCTGCCCCTATCACTCTCCTTGTTCATCACACTGGCTTCTGCATTCCTCAGAAAAGGTCCTGTTCCTTTTGCTGGAATATTGTCCCCCTAAGCTTCACTTTATAACTTTTATTTATCCTGCAGAGTCCACCTCACCTTAAAGTTCATTTCCCAAGGGAACTTTCCTGATTTCCAAACTAGGTCAGGACCCGTTTTATGTACTCACAGCATCCTGTACTTTTCCTAGAATTTATCACACTTGTATCAGTGAATATGTATGCATTTATTACTCTCTTTAGACTGTAATGTCCAGGATTGCAGACGTACCAGTTGCTTTTACCACCAGATTCCCAGACCTAATAGTGTCTGGCTGGCAAAATAGGCCCTCCCTCAAATATCTGTCAAATAAATGAATGACTGCTCCTGTCCTCAAGATTAGCATAGTAGATAAAATCAACACATAAGCAAATAAGGACAATGCAGTGTCACTCATGTTAAGGTAGTATCTGTTTAGAACAGTGGTTCTTAGGTGGGGGTGAAATGGGCCCTCCCAGGGGACTCCTGGCAATGTCTGGAGGCATTTCTAATTGACACAACTGTGCAGGTTGTATAACTGTTTGACTGTCACAACTAGGGGTGGGGGTAATACTGGTATCTGTTAAGCAGAGTAATGCTGCTAAACATCCTCTTATGCACAGGATAGTCCCCTACAACAAATAATTATCTGGTCCAAATGTTAACAGTACCGCAGACAAAAACTCCTAATTTAGAGGATGGTAATGTCCATAAGGATGACCAATTCTACTTCATGTGGTGGGATTTTTTGGGGGGTAGGAGGGGAGTTAAATGTCTAGAAAAGATTCAGAGAGGAGGTATACATAGGTTTAGCTTACAGTTGAAAGGTGGCAGGGGCCATGTCCATGGATGTTATGTTTGTCAGAGGTAGTGAGGGGCCTCTAAAGAGTTTAAAAGCAGAGTTATGGTTTGAAGAGTACCCCATACTCTAAAATTACTCATCTCCTTTATTCCCTTGTTGCTGAAACAAAACTTTCATTCTCTTAGGGCAGCTGGTTTCATAACATTAAGGCCAAGCTAATTAAAGCTATGATAAAGTCAGATAGCCCCTTCACAGTCCAGAGGTTAAGTTGCATTTTAAAATATGCAAATATTAATGCTACAAATAAATCTTTAACTGCTTAATGTTCAGGTTCAAATTGTTAGGGGATAAAGCTATTTATGAACCCAACAGCCAGGCTGGTCCTGGCAGAGACTTCTCCAAAGTTTTCTGTTTTTAAAAAAACTTAACTTTGTTTTCCCTGTCTTCAATTTCTTAGCTCCCAGATTTATGAAAGATCTAAGTTTTCCCCACAAGTATCTCATGTTATAAGGTGGTCCTTCTGTCAGAGACAGAAGAGCCACTTGGATGCAATAAATGTGAATAAATTGTATGCATAAATTAGGTCTATCGGTTTTTTAAAAGGCTTTCGCTAAGTCATGGATACAAGTGAAAGAAATGAAATTGAGATAATTTTAATGGCATCACCAAGAAAGAAAACCGTGTTTTTCTATAACACAAGCCGGCTGCTTGCTGAGCTGAATGCACATGCTCTGACCTAGTATGGCAATTCTTAGGGTCTCAGCACTGGGTGCTCTGTTTACAAGAAACTGAGGCCCGAGACTAATGAAGAACAAAGAAAAATGCCTGGCACCGAAGGTTTGGGGGCTGTTTGAACATGAATGATTTGAGGAGGAACACTTCCTCACATTTTGGACAGCATTACAAAATGCTTGCGTGTTAAGAATTTTTATTTCGTGCTTTCAGACTATCTCCTAATAAGAAAATACCTTATAATTTACAAGCAGCAATTTATACTCCCTTACATTTGCTGACCACTAAAACTGGATAAAATTTCCTTAAGCTTTACCAGAGTCGAAGGACTGGGAATAATGTGAGCACAACAGAGTTCAGATGCAACATGAACTCCAAGCCTGGCCAGCTGGTTTCTATCCAAAGGTCCCCCAAGAGAAAGCCCCTCTGAGGCGGCGGCCGGGAGCGGCGCAGGAGCGAGACCCTGCGGGGCGGTGAGGGGTCGGCGGCAGGGCTGGGTTGTGCCCGGCCTCCGTTTACCTTTGTTTCAGGTACTCCCGCTCCCAGCCCGGTCGGGGATCGCGCCCAAAGCCTCGAGCTGGTGACACATCCTTCTTTGGCCAAGTCGGGCCGAGGTTGGGCAGGGGCGGGGAAGGAAAATAAAGCCTCAGCGCCTAACGACGTGACTCTCAGTTCTTCCAAAACGTTGGCATTTGTTTCTCTGCCAAGCTTTCCGGTTAACAAGTTCCCGAGGGCTACGCGGGTTAACTGGCCTAGGAACCCCGCAGGTGGGAGGGAGCAGGCCGTTCCCCGCCTTCCTTCCTCCATGGGCGCCCGCGGGGCAGGCGGTTTCCACACCTCCCAGGCTGCCACGGCCTGGGACCGAGCTGGATGTGCAAAAGCGCCCGCACTGCCTCGAACCCCGACTTCCACAGTTCTGCCAGCCTGGTCAACGCAACGCGACCGCAGCAACCCCTCCGGCCAGGCCGGTCCCCGCCCCTAGGCTCCGGCCCCGCCCGCCTGGGCCTCCGTGTACCGCCCCCCGGCCTCACCACAGCCCTCGGGCCCGGCCCGGGGAGCTTGGGCTTCAGGCCGAGCCGCGGACGTGCCTGCTCCTACCTTAGCGCCCGCGGCTCCTCCTCCGGCTGCTGACTCTGCTCACGCACGGCGCTTGCCGCCACAACTCGCGGCGGCGCGGGATACGGTGCTGCGAACGCGGCGCGTGAGGAGCTGAGGCCCGACCGCGCCCCGCCCAGCCGCCTGCCCGTCCCCTTCGCCCCCTCGTCCCCACCCTCGGCCGCGGCCTCAGCGCCCCGCCCCGCCCACCAGGCTCCGCCCCGCCCACTAGGCCCCGCCCCGCCCAGCGGGCCCGGCCCTCAAGGTTCCGCCCACTCCACCGCCCCACACTACGAAGGGGGTCGCCAGGGGCGCCGCGAGAGCCGCCGGGCACACGCCGAGGCCGCTGTGCCGGAAGTCCTCTGGGTGGCGCCTCCTCGGAGACGTGATTCGTAGTACTTACTACTATTTGACAGTTGCTTTTCTCGGATTTGTTATTATTGTGATTGTGATTGTGATTGTTATCGTTGCTGTTTTATAATCTTCCTTGTTTTGTCCTTCTTCAGCTGACTCGTAGCCCTCGCCGCTGACTGGACACTCTCGGTCACTCTAGCTCTCCCAGTGGCCGGCAAATGGTCACTTTTCGTTATTAAGTAGTGAACAAGTTGTAAGAGATATTTATGTTTAACTGTTACATTGTTAAATATAACACAAACACAGAAAGCCATATAAAACCAATTCACAACTTAAAGAGTTATTGTGAGACATACACCCTTATAACCACTCCCCATCTAACGCCGTGTAAAATGGTCTGACTTAAAACTTCATCAATAACTGGGAGCACACAGCCTGGAAAGGGCCTCCTGAAATTGCCCTCCTCCTTAACTGCCACAGGAACTCAAAGGCCACCTGTCCATAATCATAAACTCTCCAAGAACACATTTGTAAGACGGAGATTTTCCCAGAATTAGGAACTTCCAATTGAGAGTGTATCTGTAAAATTCTTAATGAAAAGTGTAAGTAATAAACATATATGCATTTAAATAATTTAGTAAGTTAATCATGAGATTGAATAGCATGAGTAAGGAGCACCCAGGGGTGGGGGTTAGGAGGTATGCAAAGACTTAAAAATAAACCAAATATTAGGTGGCTTGTGAAGATTGTTCTTGAGCACCTAGGCTGTCCTCACTCTGTGTCACTAGCACCTAGCATAGTACCAGGCATATAGTAGGTGCCATGTGTGTATTTATAGTGTAAGGAAAGAAAAATAGGTAATCACCCCAAACAGGTTTTGTCTGAACAATTTCATCTCCGGTCAATATTTCTTTATTTTGACCTGTGGCATTGAGAATGCTGAAGCCTAGCCACTACACCACCAGGGCACCCCCTCCTCAATATTTCTAATGGTTAAAATGATGAGCTGAGATACGGTTATACTTAATACTGCTTTGCAGTTTTAAAAAGACCTTTCACATGCATTAGAGTATCTTATTTGACACTGCCAACGAAAGTTTGCTGTCACTGATCTAATGCAAACAGGAGTCCCCAATCAGGGATGCCGTAAAAGGAGAAGCTTTATTCAGGTAAACTGCTTGCAAACTGAGGAAAATGGCCTCTGGTGGAAACATCGGGGGACAGAGGGAGTGCCACCTTTTACAGACAAAACACCCGTCTTAGTACCCTATTTTATGCAAACAAAGAATCCAAATTTGCACACTTAGATTGATTGAAATATCACTGCCTGGATGGGTCAGAATCATGCATCCTGATTGGTCATTATGGAATTGCTCTGATAGGTCAGTAAATAAGCAAATAAAGATATAGTTGCACAACTAGGATTAAAAAAGGGCAGGTCTCAGCCCATTGATGGAGCGACAATTCCAGGAACTTCTTTATAAGGGTCTGCCCAGCTGGCAGCAATGAGGTACAGGAGGTTTGCCAATTCAGCCTGTGGCTTTTCCTTGACAATGTAGTTTAGTGAGAGGACTCTATTGGCAATGGCTGCTAGACTGTAGTTATGATTTTGGGCCCAGTTAATGAAAGAGTGCTCTTTGGCAGACATGCTCTTTCTTGGGTTCATAAGACTTAGAGTCATCCAGTGAGAAAGGTGGGGCAGGACAGAAGGACTTTGCAAAGGTCATAGTGCATTACATACTGAGAAGTATATAATGAACTATAGAACAGTTTCAATATTGCTGACCCTTCTCATCCCTGTTGGATTCTTAGTTTGTCTTGACAGCTTTATTGCCTGAGTTTTTACATCAAGGCTCCTTTTTTGCATACATTTATATAAAGTATACAACACCTATCTGGATATTTGATTCAGTACGTATGATGGAGTCAGCCTCTTTATCATTGAGCACTTTGGTGAATAAGGGCTAGAAAGCTGCCAAATTTCCACCATTTATTGAGCACCCTGGCTCTGTGGCTGGTGGTGGAAACAAAGAACATAAAATGAATAAGACACAATCTTTGTTCTCAATGGTTTATGGCTGAATTAGGGAGAAAGATTTGGCAATAAATGAATTTTTAATTTATTTGAGTGGTAGGGCAACAGTCCTGAGTACAATTAATTCCATTAGGTATAGGGAGAGGGTAAGGCAAGTTTTCTCCAGGAAAAGGACATCTAATTTTTTTAATTATGAAAAGTTATCAAATATTGCAAAAGTATAGAGAATCATATAATGAACTACTATGTATTCATTACTTAGTTTCAGCAATTATCATTCTCATGGACCATTTGCTCCATCTGTATCTCACCTTCTCTTTCCCACCCTAGATATTTTGAAACAAATCACAAGCAGCATATTATTTCACCCATAAATATTTCACTAGGTATCTCAAGAAAAAGTTCTCTTTCTAAAAACAACCACAAAAATCATTAAAATAGCTGTAAAAATTAACAATTATTAAACATCTATTAAGTGTTCAAATTTCCCCAATTTCCTTAGAAATGTTTTTTACTGGGGTGCCAAAAAAAAAAGGTGCACACATTTTAAGAAATTTTATCTATGTATATTACTTTTTGAAGTTGAATTGAATTATGGTAGCAATGTTTAGTATGATGTTTGCTCAATAGAGGGTGTTAATCAAATGAATGCTAGCATCACCATGCGATTGGCAGGACAGTAAAAGAAAATGGCAGAACCACGGTTGTTGTTCGAGGAGTGCAAGATCATTTTGAAGTGGTATTTGAAATCTGAGTATATTGTTTGAGTTTCCCCATATTCTCCTGACTTAACACCCTTGACTGCTACTGATGGGGGACCTTAAAGAATGTGGTGTACCATAGAAAACTGGCTACACTGGCAGTACTTTGGGAAGAAATTGAAATGGCATGCATAGTGGGTACTTTGGCCAACATTACTCAAGCAGTAGTTCACTGTAATCAGAAGTGTCTGGACGCTGGTGGTAACCACTTTAAGCACCTCTTGAAATCGTAGATGTTAACCTTGACTTGTATTCATCTTTTGTTATTGGTATATATTGAATATTGCAATTTTAATGCAGTTGTTTCCTTTCTTAAAATGTATATACATATTTTCGGCACCCCTCTGCATGGTTTATTTCTTCAAGTCAGGACCCAAACAAGGTCCTGAGTTGCATTTGATTAAAATGTCTTAAACCTTTTTCTTTCCTTGCACTTTATATATTGAAGAAATCGATTGCTTGTCCTGTGAAGTTTCCCACATTCTGTATTCTGCTGGTTGCATCCCTGTGGTGGTGTTTAAAATATTCTTCTATTCTTAAATTTCTTATAAAGTGATAATAGAATGAGAGACTTGATCAGATTTAGAAAGGCACAATCCATCATAAAGAAAAAAATCTATCAGTCAAAACCAGAACTGACACACATGTTAGAATTAGCAGACAAGGGCATGAAAACAGTTAGGATAACTGTATTCCAATGTTCAAAAATTTAAGCAGAGACATGTGTTATATAAAACAAACAAAATTGTACTTCATGTGATAAAGATTATAATGTTTGAATAAAATACATTGATAGGATTAATGAAGTTAGACATTGCCAAAAAAAAAAAAAAAAGAAAAAAGAAAAAGATTAGTGAACTTAAACTCACACCAATAGAAAGTGTCCAAAATAAAAAATACATAAGAAAAAAAGATTTAAAAAATGAAAATCTCATCCATGACCTGTGGGACAACTTGAAGTAGTCTAATGTATGTCTAAAGGAAAGAGATGGGGATAAAAAGTATTTGGGTAGTAATGACCAAAATTTTCTGACATTGATGAAAACTGTATACTCACATCTAAGAAGTTCAACATACCCTAAGTACAAGAAACACAAAGAAAAACACATGAAGACACATCATAATCAAATTGTTCAAAATCAGTAATAAAGAGAAAAATCTTAAAAGTAGAGAAAAATATGTGTTATACATAGAGGAACAAAGAAAGGATGATAGCAGATCTCTTGTTAGAAAAAGTGCAAGCAAGAAGACAGTGGAGCAACATCTTTAAAGTACTGAAAAAAATCTGTCGATCTAGAATGCTATTTTCATTTAAAGTATCTCTCAAAAAAGATGAAATAGACTTTTTCAGACACGTAAAAGCTAAAAGGATTCATTATAGTAGGACTGCACTAATGATATGGCTCCAGATGTTATTATGGATCTACAGAAAGGGAGGAAGGGCACAAAAATAGTAACTGCATGTATAAATATATAACATCTTAAAATTATTAAAAGCTTTAAAATATTATTGACTATTTAAAAAATAACAATATATTGTAGGTATGATTGCCAGATAATATATAGTATGCCCAGTTAAATGTGAATTTCAGATAGATAATTGTTACTTGATTAATATAAATACCTCTAAATATTGTTTGGAACATACTTATTTTATAAAGTTATTCATTATTTATCTCAATTTTAACTGGATGTCCAAAATTTTATGTGTTAGATCTGGCAACACTAATTCTGAGATCTATAACATAAATAAGTAAAATTTATGAGAAAAACAGCAAAAAAGCTAGGAGAGGAAATAAAAGTATGATGCTATAAGTTTCTTATACTCTACTTGTACATGAAATGGTATAATTTCACTTGAATGTAGATTTTGATGTGAAAGATTTATAGTATAAACCCTAAAACTACTACTAAAATAACAAAATAACAATAAGCTAATAAAGTGACAAAAGAGTTAAAGTGTAAACATAAAAATTCAATTTATCTAAAAAAAGATAGAAAAAGAGGAAAAAAGCAACAAAGAGATTCGAAACATAGAAAATAGTTGACAGGATGATAGACTGAAACCAAACCATGTCAATAATTACATTAAATGCAAATGAACTAAACACCCAAATCAAAAGTCAGAGATTGGATAAAAAAGAGACCATAGCTCTTGAGCCACTCTTAGGAGTGTACTTCCCCTTTGCCACCCGAGGCTCTTGAGCCACTCTCCTTGCTCGAGCCTGCTCCTATCTCTTTGGAGTGTACTTTCTCTTCAGTAAACTATCTTTTTGTTTCACCTCTACACATTAGAGTGTGTCTCATTCAATTCTTTGCTCGAGATACCAAGAACTTGGACAGCATGTCCACGAGGACACCCCACTTTCTGGTAACACAGCGACTGACATTAATATAAATACACGTCACAGGTCTCCTCACATCTCTGTCCTACAGAAACCTTCACACAAGTCTCCATGGTCATAATATCCATTCATGACCACTTGTTGCTTTCCAACAGTGGCACAGAATCACTAACACAAATCACTTCACACTTAAGGAAACAAAGATTCACACTGTAAAAAAAAGAGACCATAATATGCTGCCTACAAGGAATGTTTTCTTTCTTTCTTTCTTTCAAAAAAAATCTGTGGAATTTTTATTTAGTTCATTTTTTTATTGCTAAATTTATTGAGATGACTTTGGTTAGCAAAAATTACATAGTTTCCAGACATACGATGCTACAGTGCATCATCTATGTGTTGCAGTATGTGTTCACCATCCAGAGTCAATTCTCTTTCCATCACCATATATTTGACTCCCCATCCCTCTTCTCAAAGCCCCTTCCCCCATTACCCTCAGGTAACCACTAAACTATTGACTGTGTTCATGAGCTTTTGTTTTTTTCTTGCTTTCAATTTTATATTCCACTTATAAGTAAAGTCACATGGTTCTTGGTTTTTTCCATCTGGCTTATTTTGCTCAGCATGGTGATCTCAAGGTCCATCCATTTTATCGCAAATGGCAGTATTTCTTCCTTTTTTATAGCTGAGTAATATTCCATTGTGTAGATGTACCACAGCTTCTTTATCCAGATCTTTTGTTCCAATTTTAGTATATGTGCTGCCAAAGCAAGCACTATCCAGTCATCTTTTGAAGGGCACTTCAGTTGTTTCCATGACTCAGCCACTGTGAACAGCACTGTGATGGACATTGGGGTATAAAAGTCTTTGAGGACTAAGGTTTTCAAATTTTGGGGGGTAGATACCTAGAAAGGAAATTGCCAGGTCATATGGTAACTCCAAGGGAATGCACTTTAAATACATGGACACAAATAGGTTAAAAGTAAAGAATGGAAAAAGGTTTACTATGCAAACAAAACTAGTCAAAAGAAAAGATTTCAGAGCAAAGATAACGAAGGTCATCTCATAATGGTAAAGGGGTCAATTCATCAAGAGGACATACAATTCTAAATGTTTATGCACTTAATGTTACTGTAGGCTCAAAGTGTCCGTTTGCCTGTGCACACTCAAGCCAAATAATATAGGAGTCGGAGTTTGCAGCAAACAAAGTGAAGGCTTATTTAAGGAGTTGGCTCCAAGTCCAAAGACACGGGTGAGTAAGTGCTCTCAAAAACCTGACTCTCCATGGCCTCTAGTGGCTCAGTTGTATGAGGGAAGAATCATTAATCATGGTTACTATGAGACTTGGGATTGTGGGCTCTACTGATTGGTCTCAGCTAAGGCAGGGAGCAATTGATCATGGCTCAGGTCCTAATGTCAGTAATGGCATTGTTATGTCTGTTTTCCAGGTTATGCAGTCTATGCCACTATTCCACGTTCAGGAGTCTAGAGCTGAATCATAACTAAGGCCAAGGTGTTATCTTTCTTTAACTAAAACTTTATTCTAGTTTAAAGTTTATTGTATATTGGTTCATAGCCCTGAAGCTTTATCTGTTAAAGGAGTTCGATGCTGAGCAGAACCTAATGTCCTAAGGCAGCAGTTCTCAACCTGTGGGTCACGACCCCTTTGGTGGTCGAATGACCCTTTCACAGGGGTCGCCTAAGACCATCGGAAAACACATAATGTACTTATGTGGACCAATCACACGTGTAGAGAACAGCTACCAATAATTTTATGGTTGGGGGGTCACCAAAACATGAGGAACTGTATTAAAGGGTCACAGCATTAGGAAGGTTCCTCATGTCCTTAGGATCTAAGGGCTTAATGATTAAAAGAAGTGGGCATATGGTACGTGTACAAATAGGGGGATCTAGTGGCAAGAATGCAGGTGAGTCATAGCTCTATCAGGCTTAACAAAGCTAGCTTGGATTAGAGCAAAACGTATGCTAAAGAAATGAAGTTCATGTGTTGTTACAATAATAGAGTTTCAAAATACAGTGCATGAAGCAAAAATAGATAGGAGCAAAGAGAAATAGTCAAATCCACAATCATAATTGTAGATTTCAATACCATCCTCCCAGTAATTAATAAAACACATTGACAGAAAATCAGCAAATACAAAGAAGACTTGAATAACACATCAAGCAATTTCACCTAATTGACAATTGTAGGACATTCCATCCAATAACAGAATTCTTTCCTGGTGCACATGGAATATTTATTAAGATAGACTAGATTTTTTTTTTTTAACCATAAGACAAACCTCAATAAATTAAAAAAAATCAGTTCATACAAAGTATGCTTTCTGACCTCCTGAATTATATTAGAAACCAATAACATGTCTGTACTTCACTGTATTCCCTCCTACTTCTAACTTTCCAAGTTGTTCCTCCTCCATGTTCCTTTCCCATCTTAGATCAAAATCCCCTTGTCCACTCAGTCACCTAAGACAGAAATTCTTAATTCCCTATGCTCCCTCACCTCTCTTATGAAACAAGTCTTCAAGTTCTGTTGATTTCCTTTTTCAAATCTGTTTGCTCCTCTCAGCTTCTCTTAATGCTGCTTCAGCCATCAATAGTTGAGGTCATCACTATCTCTTTTTGTGGGCCTTCACCAGCCACCTAATTGGTCCGTCTGCCTCCTATCTTGCCCCACTTTAATATTTTCCACATGTGACTGAGTGTAGTGAACAGTCTGTCCCATTACTATAGTTTCTCAGGATCTGTTGAATAGCTTTCTTTTATTTATGGAATCTACTGTTAGAAGTCCTAATTCCCAATGTGAAAACCAGAACTCACTTCCCCTACGTTCTTTGCAGCTAGGGGAGGGTATGTGACCCAGGCTCAGTCAGATGTACCACACAAGATTTATATTAAGAAGAACACAATGGGGAGTTCCCTGATGGTGTAGTGGCTTAAGGCTTCGGCACTGGCGCTGTCAGTGCTGCGGCCTGGGTTCGATTCCCAGCCAGGGAACTACCCACATACCAAAAAGCAAAAAAAAAAAAAAAAAAAAAAGAAGAACACAATGTGAAGAAGCAGGATATCCATAACTGAACAAAGTTGATGAATATATAGGCAAGAAACACCAGAAATAGTGTTTCCCTGCAGGGGGAATGTGATTATTTTAGGAAATCTGGAAAGATTGAAGTTTGTGTTTGATGTTCTTTGTTTTCTTTTTGTTTTTTCTCTCCCTCTCTGCCTCCTTTCCTTGTTCCTTCCCTCCCTTCCTTCCACAACTTATTGAGACATAATTCACGTACCATATAGTTCACCTATTTAAAATTCAATGGTTTTTGGTATATTCACAGAGCTGTGAAATTATAATCAAAATAAATTTCAGGATATTTCATCAACCCCAAAAGAAACTTTATATTTGTTAAGCCCCTCTCAATTTCCACCCATCTTTCCTTCCAGTCACAGGCAACCACTGCTCAATTTCTGTAATGAGAAATATTATGAATATTTCATATAAATAGAATCATATAACATGTGGCTTTTGTGTCTGGCATCTTTCATATATGTACATTAATGTTTTCAAGGATAATCTATGTTGTACTGATCCATGTATCAGTACTTTATTCCTTTTTATTGCTGAATATTATTCTATTACTATGGTACATTTATTTATTCACCTGTTAATGGCCATTTGGATTACTTCCAATTTGTGGCTATTACAAATAAGGTTACTATGAACATTCATGTATAAATCTTTGTATGGACATATGCCTTCTTTTTTTTTTTTTTTTTTTTGTATGTGGGTGGTTCTCTGGCTGGGAATCGAACCCAGGGCACAGCATTGACAGCGCCAGAGCCGAAGCCTTAAGCCACTACACCACCAGGGAACTCCCTCATTTCTTTTTGTTACATATTTAGCAATATAATTGCTGAATCATATGGTACCTCTATGTTTAAAGTTCTTGATTTTCTTTGCTTGAAGTTTAAGGAGATGGTTTTTGTGAGAATCAAGGTATGGGAGATGTTGATTCTTTCATTATTTTATCATTTGAAATTTTTACAAGGCAAGCTTTGTAAAAAAAAAAAAATGCTTGCCTTATAAAAAATATGGAAAGAAAAAAACAAAACAAACCAAAACCACATAGAGCTACTCTTGTTTAATTAATGTCAAATTTAAAGGTATTTGGTTTTAAAATCTAGGTTATCTTAGGCTTTTAAGTTTAACTTTAAATCTTTTAATTTTATTTATAAATGTAGTATTTTGTCATAACATAATTAATTTATAAATATGATAGATTATGTTTCCTAAATATTTATTTATTAACTTGATTAAATTCTTAAGTTTTTCAAACTACAACTACAAATGTAATTTATTTGATTCTGTAACACACTTCAAACATTCAACAAGCAAGCTTACAAATCCTATAAACCAATATTCCTAAGCACTTAAACTCTATTTACAAATCTAATAACTCAAAAGCTATAGAATTAGGATGTCAGATTCTCTGAAAAATTCAAACATAGTTTATAAACATAATCAATTCAACTTTTACACATCTCAAATTTAAATCCCCAATCACTACCAATTAAATTCCTTTCGACATTTTAAATTAAAATCGCAAGTCTAAATTTATCATTTCAATTACCCTGTCAAACAAAATACACCCAAATTGCCAAGATGAATAAAAAATAACTTATTCTTGAACTCAACACACAAAAATGTGTTAAGTCTTCACTCTTATTTGGAAATTGTTTAAGTTTGGCTAGTAGAAAAAATTAGCTACAGTGAAGAATCATAAATAATAGTTCACACATAGTTTAATATTTTAAATTAAATGTTTATAACACATAAATGTTTAGTTTAGAACATATAAATATACATTCATTTGCCGTGCCTGTTCTTTAAGTATGAGTCTGTTAATTGGATTTCCAAGACTTCTTTGTTGCATAAATCACTTGCATGCTGTATCCTCTATGATCTCTGGTTTGGATTATGTTAAAATAAGCAAAAACTTAAGCCATTTGCAAAGTAATGTAATTGTGGGTTGATTTTAGATTTTTTACATTTCCCTGCAATCTTCATTAAAGGTTGTCTTGTCCACTTTTATTTTACAATTTTTTTTTCAGCAAGTTGTTATTAGCCAGTTTTTCCAAAGCATTCCTCCTAATAGAAATAACTCTTTCCACACTTATATTTCATGGGGTATATCATATTTAATTAAATTAGGTAAATATAATAATGAGCACTGCTAACATCTGTAGTTTTGGGAACAAATGCAACTGATACTTGGCATGTATTGTGCTCAACTGGTAGAAGCAGAAAATGCCAGTATACTAGAGGGGGACTAGCTGTAAGTACTGCTCTAAGTGAAGTGTCCTGGGTACCAATGGGAGAAGGATTGAAAAGGTTGGTTAATTTAGTAATTGAGCTAAGTAGAACTTGAATTTAAAAACTTCCATCATTTTTCATGTTTTTAAAATTTGAGTTACAATTTACGTACAGTAAAATCCACTCTTTTGACTGTATAGTCCAATAAATTTTGACAAACACTTGCAGTTGTGTAACCACAACTACCATGATCAGGATATAGAATATTTCTGTCACTTCCTCAGAATCTGAGCTTTTTCTTTGTAGTCAATCCTTCCCCCTTTTCCTCCAACCCCTTCTCCTGGCAACCATTGATCCCTGTATAATTTTCTGGAGATTCATCCAAGTTGTTGTGGGTATCATTAGTTTTTTTCTTTTTTATTGCTGTATATGTCCATGCTATAGATGTATCATAATTTATTTAACCATTTACCTGCTGAAGAACATCCGAATTGTTTTTAGTTTGGGGCTGTTATGAAAAAAGCTACTAGAAACATTCATGTGCAGATTTTGGTATGAACATAAGTTTGCATTTCTCTGTGTAGTGATATGTCATTGTGCTTTAGGTTTTCATTTTCCTAATGGCTGATAACATTGAACATCTTTTTATGTGCTAATAATTATTTATCATATGTATATTCTTTTGATGAAATGTCTGTTTACGTCTTTCCCATTTTTATATCAGATTGTATTTTCACTGTTGAGTTTGAGATTTCTTTATACATTCTAGATAATAGTTTTTGTCTGATAAATTGTTTGCAAATATTTTCTTCCAGTCTGTGATAGCTTGTCTTTTCATTCTCTTAATAGAGGTTTTTTTTTCAGACCAAAAGTTTCTAATTTTGATGAGGTTCAATTTATAAATTTTTTCTTTTATGGATTGCACTTTTAGTGTTAAATCTAAGAACTATTTGCTTAGTTCTAGATCCTGAAGATTTCCTGCTATGTTTTTGTCCCTAAGTTTTACAGTTTAACATTTTACATCACATCCATGATTCATTTTCAGTTAATTTTTAAACAGAATATGAGTTTTAGGTTGAGGTTTATTTTGAAAATTTTTGGCCTATGGATGTCCAACTGCTATAACACCATTTGTTAAAATGGTTATTCTCCTTCTGCTTTTGGATGTTTATGAAAAATCAGTTGAGTATTCCAGTAGCAACAAGTCTACCTAGCGCCTAGAGTGTGGTTGCTAACATCATTCACCAAAAAAAGGAATAGGGCTCCTTAGAGAAATAGTTGACTCTAGGACTGGGGCAGGAAATACATCAGATGATCCTAGAGCATCTTGTAGCATTAGAAAGTAAGGGGAAAAAAACACATTAAAAAAAAAAAAACAACTCATTAATAAGGGTTTGTGAGGGGAGCATAGGAACCAACTGGAAGCCAATAGCCAAAGTTGGAACAGTTTGAGCAACAAAATAAATAAAGTAGTATTGGATTTTAACTCAAAGTATAAAGTAAACACCTATACTGAGATAAATGATTGAATAATAAATAAATGGAGAGAATAGACAAATCTCCCTCACAGAATTACAAATAATTGATGCAGATATTCTGCCTTCAAGGAGATGGACATAACTCCTCACTCCTTAGGTCGGTGGGGAGTGAATAATGACTTCACTAATAAAGAGTAGAGTCTGGAAATAGGGGGAAAGTGACATTACTTTCACTTTTCATTTTTTTATTTTTTGTTTTTTAAATTTTTTTATGTGGGTAGTTCCCTGGCTGGGAAACAAACCCAGGCTGCAGTGTTGAGAGGGCTGAAGCCTAGCCACTACACTACCAGGGAACTCCCTACTTTTGCTTTTAAAGAAATCTGATAAACACTACCTTAGCCAAATGATCAACCTCAGCATCAACAGTCACAAATCATGCTGATAATATACTCTTGATATCATGGGACAAAAACAGCACTTTAATTCTGTGATCTGCCTTTAAATAAACTATCACCCCACCTTATCAGGAGAAAAGCATTAGACCAATTCCAGTAATGGGACATCCTACAAGATATGTGACCTGTACTGTTCAAAACTGTCAAGTTCATGAAAAATAAGGAAAGTCTGAGAAATTGTCAGAGTCAAGAGGAGCCTAGGAAAACATGACAATTAAAAACTAAGGAAATTTGAATACACTATGATCATTAGTT
The DNA here is from genome assembly GCA_004026885.1 of Lyroderma lyra. NCBI lineage: Eukaryota > Metazoa > Chordata > Mammalia > Chiroptera > Megadermatidae > Lyroderma > Lyroderma lyra. The sequence continues at coordinate 94,533 of PVJL010001179.1, read as the reverse complement.
AGTACTAATGTATTAATATTGGTTTCTTAATTGTGTCAAAGGTCCCATACTAGCGTGAGACATCAATAATAAAGTAAACTGGGTACAGGGTATATGGGAATTTTTTGCACTACCAGCTTAATTTTTTCTGTAAATCAAAAATTGTTCTAAAAAATAAAGTTTGTTTAAGAAAATTAGTTGGGCATATTTGTATGGCTCTATTTCTGGGTTCTCTGTTCTTTTTCATTGATCTATTTTGAGGTGTTTAGCAGTTGGACATCCATAGGCCAAAAATTTTCAAAATAAACCTCAACCTTCTGCCAATAACACAGTCTTGATTACTGTGTAGTATTGTCTGAGGGATAGCTATTTAGTAGACCTTAATAAGTGGGTGGTTTTTGCCCATTTTAAAATGAGTTATTTGTTTTCTTACTGAGTTCTGAGAAAGTGCCAATGTACTAAAGGGAAACCTACTGTCCGCCAGTGCTCAAGGTGCCTTGGGACCAGTTGGTAGGTTTTACAGAAGGAATGAAGAAAGTTAATTTAAGAATTTTGTTAAGTGAAAGTTGGCTATAACAGTGTCTATTATTTTTATTTCTAAGTTCTTTCTTAGGGTTGAAAGAATGCTTACCCAACTGAATTAACATCAGTTACTTGGAGATGTGAAATTACCATATAATTACAGATTTGGGTTATCTGTTTGTAGTTAGGGCACTGGACATTCCATCTAGGTTCACCTTCTAGAATTAGTCCTCCCAAACCACCCTTGACAAACTAGAACCCTACTTACATAGTTGGGCTTTTTATCAAGAGAGTCCCTAAGGCCATGGCTCTCAGCTAGAATTTAACTTGTTCCATAACCTAGTGAATTGCATAGTCCTTAGTTATAACTGTACCCATCTCCCTTCTTTTTCCCCAAAATCTTTTCTAAACATTTTTGGATTTGAGTTGATGGGATTCTTTACTTCCCAAACTTGTTTGCAACTACCTAATGAAAGGATTTCTAACCCCCTGCCCCCACAGACCCCTTTGGCAGTCTGATGAAGCCTATGGATATCTTCTTAGAATAATGTTCTAAAATCTATTTCATAAAATACATAAGATCCCATCCCAAAGGAAATCAATTGTTGAAACACAGTAATCAAAATAAAACAAATGACAATATATTTATATATAAACAGATTAAATATCAAGATCTAGTGACAAATTTAATTGCGCTCATAATTTCAAAGTAATGATGAGCAAAAATGATGCTTCAAGATATTTGTAATAGCCATAAAATTAACTGAAAATATTTGTGAATCCATTGGTGGCAAAGTCATCGGTACTACTAATACTGCTGTGGTGTATTGCCTCCACTTATAATAGACAGAAGTGCTAGATTTTTCAGTAACATGTTAGTAAAAACAAAGATGTGATTTTTTTCTCCATCTGAGTTCATGGCTAAATGGAATCCCTTTTCTGCTCTGTGAGATTCTTCACCCTTTTCACATTTTACTTGTTTAGTGGTCTCATCTGCTACCATTTTCTATTCATTTTTATTAACCCCTCTGGGAGTTGTAGAAGAAGATTGAGGAGACTGAGGGATATGAGTGAGCGCAGACTTGACTTCTGGAACTGACGCCTGTCACTCTGCCTCCCAGCCTTCTGCTACTCCCACATTGAATGTTCTGCCTCCTGGGCCCAGCTGGCTGTTATAAGCAGCTCCCCAACCATGAAAACCAGCCCTAGTCACAGAGAAGTTGGATTCTTTGTTGGTTTCTCTCTGTGTTTTGTTGATTTATCTGCAAGATCTACCCACAGCTACTTGTTCTATCCTCCGTATGCCTCTGAAGCTGTTATGTTGGAAAATAGTTTTGCTTCAGCCATCCTCAATCTGGGCTACCCCTTTAGAATGTGTGAGAGTCAAATGGTTTTCCAGTTCCACGCTTTGTAGATGCTTGAAGGCTAAACAGAACCACACATTTAAACATGACTGATAAAGCAGATTATTGAAGACTTTGCTATGGAAATGAGCAATCAAGGATATAAGCATAAGCAATGTATTGCCGGCATTGTGAAGCTAAACAATGAAGGCAATTATTTTATTAAAGTGGGGACAACTATGTAGCCTCTGCAATGTAGCATTCTCTCTTCAGTCCCAGTGCCTGGAGACAGGCAGTACAGTGGGACTTTCAGGGGATGAGAACAAGATGTGTTTTCTGCCTTTAGTGAGACTGCTGTTTTTACAGCGCTTTTATGCTGTGGGACTCTCGTTGATTTCTGCCCTAGAGGTCGAGGGCAGAGATGTTCCAGTTCTCTTGACGAGTTCCCAGGGGACTGGGAGTGGACTGGATTCTGGCCAGGGTCATTTATTCTTGAAGAAATTAGAAACCAGTGCAATATTGCTGTGCTTATTCAGAAGGAGTAAGAAATAAACCAGCATGTGACAGGGCAAGGAAGTTTATCTCCATCTAAACAAACTTTTATTTTTATAAGTCTATAGAGGCAATAAAAATGAAGGCCAGGAAAGCAGAAATGGCTGGTTGTGAAATGAGAGAGAGAGACTTATAGGCAAGTTTCTACCCAGCACAGGTTGTTTTTATGTAGTTAGGATCCTTCCTTTACTCCCTCACAGTCCTTTTTTTAAATTTTAATTGAGAAATATTTGGATATATAAAGCTTACAAGGGTTCCCAGGTGGTGTAGTGGCTAGGCTTCAGTGCTCTTAACGCCATGACCTGGGTTTGATTCCCAGCCAGGGAACCACCAAAAAAACCACACAAAAAACCAAACCAAGCCAAACTAAACAAAAACCAAAAAACAAACAAACAACAATTTAAAAATACAAAAAAACAAAACTTTACTGAAAAGTAGAATTAATTATATAATAAACATCCACGTACACACCACCCAGATGAGACAAACATTACAGATATCTGAAGGGAGAGGGAAGCTCTCATGAGCCAATGAAGATACTCAAAAGAAAAAGGGTCCCAGTTAAGAACTGGTTTATCCTCTTCCTCTCCTTGCTGCCAACCCTCTACCGTGTTGTGGGAGAATGAAACAGCAGGTATCAAGTGGGCAAGGAAGACAGGTAAGGAGAGCAGAGAGCAGAGGCTCTACTCCCTTTCCCTCCTGCAAGCTGCCAGGCCTGGGCTGGTGGAGGGGAGAAGATTTACCATTAAGTGAAACTGTGAGTTTTGATTACTTCAGAGGATTATGCATTTGTAATTGCTAAACCAAGACTATTTGTGACTTAAAATTACTGTGGGATTTGTCCGTTATTTAAGAGGGAACAGAAAAGCCATGGGGCTTACAGAGTTTTTGTTCAGGAGCATGGAAGGTGACTACCACTGAATAAATGTTTAAAGGAAACAATGGGAGACAAAGCCAAGTTGAGTTTGATAGCCAGGAGTCACACTTGTTGCACATAGAAAGCATTCAGGCAAATCTAATGTGCCATCGACACTAAGGCAAACTATAATTGTAGATGCCACCAAAAAAAATTATTGCTGCTTGTGATACATCAAAATTAAGGCAAAAATCTGTGATGAACAAATAACCAAATTTTAAATAAAGAAATGATCAGTATTATTGATCTTCCCTTCTGCCTCGGGCTTTAGTGTGTCTTGGCATGACACTGCCACTGATCTTCATTTAAAAATTTGATTATTTTTTGTTCATTGTGGGTTTTTTAAAAAAATCAAGTTTGGTATTGAAAACTATTAATTAAAATATATTTATCTTGATTTTTGAGGGGTTTTTTTGGCACCCACTTAAATATTTTATTCAAGGCAACTGCCTCACTCATCTTATCTGTCTCATCCAGCTCCTCTGGGACATAGAGATGGTGATAGGAAATAAAAGGAAGGGAAGAGAGAAAGAAAAAGATACTATTTTTCTTGTCTCTGTAATTGCAAATGGGAGAAATAGTTTCATAAATTTCCCTAAGAGGGATGTCTCTAAAGTTTTTCCTGGAAAATATCAGAGATGATCTAGTTGATAACACCAGATTAACACTGAAGAGGGGAACTCTAATCCTCTTGAGAAGACTCCAATTTACAGTCTGGGTGACAAAAGTCTGCAATAATGGATGAAACTGGTGTTCTCAATGCTGCTAATATTCAAGTATGAAGCAAAATTTTTTTGTGTTTATTTTCTCATTCCTGCCATTAAAAACAAAACAAAACCCTCTAGTACCAATGAAAGTGTGAAAGGAGATTTATTACATCTGTGTTTAAGTTAATACCTGATACATAGCTCTCTACCATTTTCATCATCTCACTTAATTCTCATAATATTCCCCACTTGATTCTCAAAACCAAGGAAGGTATTGCCCCATTTTATGCAACAAGGTATCACTGCTGCGGAATGGGAACCAGAATCCTGATCTTTTTACTTCAAGAACAGTCCCTTTTATGTACAGGGTTGTGTGCCACTGAAGACACGTGGAGAGACACTTTAAGTGGCCATGTTTGAGGGATTGCAGCTATAATCTGAGATGGTTAGCAGCTGATCTCCCTGAGGCTATATCCAGACTCCTAATGCAGTTTCATATTAAACAGGTTTGAGAGTGAGTCATTTTGGCTGGCACACACTAGCAAAGTGATTGCTTCAGCTCTGCTTTGAAAACTTGAAGTTCTCCTTTTGCCTAAGGGTATCAAACTCAATGCAAACCTCAGCTATAACATCGCAGCCGCTATGGGGCTGACTTTGGTGTTTCACTTATATAATTTCAGGCTTCATTTAGCATTCACCCATTTTCCCATTCCATGCTTATATGGTTTGGTACAGAGTTTTCTTATGCTAACACCTCAGTCTACGCATGATTTCCTTTGTTCAGGTGATACTGGAGTAGAAAAGAAGACACACTCTGGTCAGGGTGCTCTTAGTCAAAAATGGAAAGAAAGCTCTCAGCCCACATGGGCTGCTGCTTGACACATTGGTGAGCCTCAGAGGTTATGAATTTTAATCAGTTTGAGGAGAGAATTGGATTTTCTGTTGCTGCTTTTCCAGGACTTGAGGAGGTTGCTCTTGGTAATTGATTTGGGAGATTAAAAAAAAAAAATCACCTTCTAAGCTTTAGTGGTCTTGTTGAGAGAGTACCTAACTATCTTGAATAGCATATAGGGTGTAAGTAGTTGAGACAGTGAAAGCATATAGGAGATAGATTAGAATAAAATCGAGGGACCCATGGGTTACCAGTCTAAATGAGATTAAAGAGTAGTTTGTTTTCCTGGAAAGAGAACTGAAAAATGGACTGGTAATGATTTTTGGTGGGATATTAGAAGTTAAATTGGCAGAATTGAGACAGTTCTGGGTACCGATCACATTCAGGATGAAGCCACAGGAGTGACTGATGAAGTGGAGAGGAGGTGAAGGTCACTGTGACCTTGGCAGGACTCGGGGAGGAGAGTTAGACTGAGTTTTAGTGAATGTGGAGTGAGAGACCAAGAGAAGGATAGACAACCATGATGACCACAATGAAGGGGAGAGAGTTTTATAAATGAATGGAGAATAAATTTGGATATGGTGATATGGAAACAGAAGAATAAATATGTCCCTTTTCCCAAATAGCCATGGGGTGTGTAAAGAATGAAAGAATAAACATCCTCATTCTCAGGGGTTGCAGGAAAGCCAATATCCTTTAACAAAGGTCACTTTTCAGTTAAGGGTATAGGAGAAAGGAGCCCAATGGGAAAGAAATTGTAGAGAAGGGAGTTTACCAATGAGTGAAGGCTATAGAGGCCCAGCAGAAAGGGTTGGGCTGTCGGGGAGGGAAAAGTACAAGGATGAGCAAAAGAAAGTGTGGAGGTGAGAGTAATAGAAACAGACCATCAGAGAACCTAGCATTCAGAGTGGAGGCAAAGCATGCCAGTAGTGGAGAAGTAGGTCAAGCAGAATTAACTAGTCTGGAGAGTCTGTTTTGGTCTCTGGCATAAGTTTCTAAGCCCATGTAGAAAGGGTACCAGGTGGTATCTGAGGCTAGATGCTGTCAATCCTTATGATCTAGTCAGCAATGAGAAGTCTATGCTTCAGTCTCCAAAGGGATGCAACATGAGTGTAAGGTTATTCTGTGCTTCAGCAAGAACCAGCCTCACATAAGGATGGTAGAATTGTTAGACCGGAATTCAAAGGAAGAGAATTATACATGCTCCCAGGCCTTCTGAGAAAGTGCAGCTGGGCATGGGTCCTGATAAATTAGCCAGACTTCTCCCCATGTTGGTGACATGCCCTCATCCTTTGTGTCCCCTTGGAAGCATTGGGCCTCAGCCATAGTCTTTAGGATTAGGAGAGAGAATTCAGCACCTAAACTTCTTGGGGAACCCAACTTGACCTGGTGACATGAAATAAAGCCACTCCCCAGAGTCTTAATTATGATGGCATGGGTCTTCCCAATACTGCTTCCCATTGCTAGGTGCCCACACCTCATCCAACACTGTACTGGGCAGGAGGCTAGTTGTAGGCCATGTAGATATATGAAGTTGGGAACTTGGTCTAAGAGAGAAAAACTGTAAATTCAGATTTTGGGAAAACTATGATACTAAATCAAGACAGGAAAAGCAGCAGGATAAATGCAATGCTAAATCAACTGAGTGACTGATTTAATCTGTCTGTAACTCAGATATCAGATGGAGTTATCCTACCCCTTAGTATCTGTTAGGGTTGGCTCATGCTCCATCCTGGGGGAAGTACAGTGCCCTCCTCAGGTTCATGTATGGGCTCATGGACTGACAATTTTCCTAGTTCATCCTGCTCTGATTCCCTGAGTTAGACTGAGTTTTTCTCCACCCCAAAGTGGACCTAACCACAAGATCTATCTTTCTTTTTGATCTCCTCCTAAAGCACCACTCACAGCAGTTAGTAGCATGTTTTAGAACTTCTGCTGGTGGGGACTACAGAAGAGCACCAGACAGTGGATGACATAAAGTTAATATCAAATAGCCCTGTTTTTAAAAAGTCCCCTCTTGCCATTTCTGCCAACTGCCAAGACTCCAGACTCTTGCAGTGTTGCCTATCTCTCTTCCTTCTTCTTTCCTCTCTCCCCCATCTCCTTCTCTCCTTTATTCTCGTCCACTATAAGTCCTTTTTCATTTTCTTAACAGAGACATTTATCTGCTTCTTTGTTAATCCCTGCCCACTCTTGTCCCAGAACTCACCCTTTGCTCTCACCTAGCTTTTGAGGGTATTTTCCTAAACAAGATAGCCTTTTTTCTCAGAGAAATTTTGGAGCAAGCTGGATAAAAGACTTTCCTTACCTATTTTTATTGCTCCTGTCAAAAGACAGCTGGCTCCCAGAGTTTGTAAGGGGGCCTAAACTATTGGTACATTTTCAGTGGTTCCTGATACAATGGGCAGAGGAGGCAGGGATGACCTTTGGGTCAGCTCTGGGACCAGATGACCTTTTCACCCAGTGCATGGTTCCTACACCTTCTCAACATTGTGGCTCCCTGAGCAATTTTTCTCATGGAAACTTTCCAGACCAGCTGTGTGCTTACTCTTGGAAAATACATCAGCTTGTCCTCCATTCACTCTCTTTTATGTAACAGACTGGTCCTTCCTCAGCTCTCTCTCTCTCTCTCAACTCCTAGCTCAAAGGTATCTTCCTCTTTTGCCTGCAGGAAGAGGACAGACACAAAGCAGCTCTTTGTTTCAGGACTTTAAAACTCAGTGTCTGTTTTCACCCAATTAGAAGCAAGTATTTTTCCATTCACTTTATTTTCTTACTGGAATTTTCTAACTGGCACTGAGTCATTTAGTTTGCATACAACATTTTTTTTCATTAATTAACAGCCTCCAGGTCAGGTTGTCCTTATCAGGACTTAATATTTAACTCAGCACTGGCTAAACCAGAAAGAGTGCTCAAAATTGCCAGTACATTCTGCTATGATGGGACAGGACCTCCAAGGTGGTGTAGTAGCTCTCTTTTCTCCTCTGGAAGCCTTTTTGAAGACTGAGACCCTCTAAGAAGTAAAATGTTTGGGAGATTGACAGAGATGGGGGCTGGCCACCACTTTGCTAGTGTCTTATAACAATGAACTGATACAAATGACTCAAGATTTTTAGAGACAGAAAATAAACAAAAGAGCCTTTTTAAAAATTATTTTTTCCAACAAGTCTTCTTTATTTTCTACTCAAGAAATCATTAAAGTAATTGGTAGCTATGGTCTCACTCGTTTCTCCATCCTCAGGTATCTAGTTGTGATAGGTAGAATTTTGGCCCCAATATTTTCACTCCCTGATATTACTCCTGTGCTTGTGCTATATTAATTGGTAAAAGAAAGACTTTGTAGATGTAATTAAGGTTACTAATTAATTGACCTTAAAATAGGGAGATTACTTGAGTGGATCCAACATAATTATATGAGCCCTTAAAAGCTGAGGGCCAAAGAGGAAGACAGAGAGTTTCCAAGCATGAGAAGGTTTCATAGTGCTGTTGCTGGATCTGAGGTAGAGGGGTGATGTGCAAGGACCAGAGAGAGAGGGGCCTTTCAGACCTAAGGGCAGCCCTCAGGTGGCAATCAGCAATGAAACAGAGACCTCAGTCCTACAACACCAAGGAACTGAATTTTGCCAACAACCTGAATGAACTTGAAAGTGGACTCTTCCCTAGAGGCTCCAGAAAGAAGTGCAGCCCTGCAGACACCTTGAGTTGGGCCTTGTTAAGACCCTAAGCAGAGACCCCCAATTGACCTCCTTCTGTCCTACAGGAACTGTGAGATGATAAATATGTGTTGGTTTAACCTTCAAAGTTTGTGGTAACTTGTTGCAGTAATAGGATATGATCACAAGGGGTTTCTGTCTTTTGTCCAAAAGGTATGAGCAGTGGAGGTCCTCATTTCTTAGGAGGTGCTAACTGATCAGGATCTTTCATGGCAAGCTTCTGTGGGCGAACTTGGTCACAAGTTTGAACTTGAACACAAAGAAGAAAGGTGGGTTGGCCTCTTGTTTTATAATCTAGATCTACACAGTCCAATATGGGTAGTCCCTTGTGACAGACGGCTTAAATGGAAATTAAAATTAAATAAAATTTAATGTTCAGTTCCTCAGTTGTATTAGCTACACTTTAAGTGTTAACGTTTATACGTGTTTAATGGCTACTGAATTGGAAGGCATAGAGATAGGACATTTCCTTTATTGCAGCAACTTCTATTGGATGGTCTTGTCTAGATGATTAACAGTGATGACATTCAATTGTGACTGTTCTTTTTCTCATTTAGGGCACTGAGAAGTAGGATTCTAGCAGCATTATTACAAAGCAAAATGGATAGAAGTTTCTCCCAACTGAAGCAAGAAATGTATGAATTTTGAGGGGAATTTCATATCTCTATTTTCTTCCCTTATTGGTTGCATAAATTACCTCCTGGGGATAGAAAGCCTTGAATTTACAGTAGAACACTTTAGGAATACCATAGACAGGGTATCAGGCCTCACTTTTTTTCCCAATGAAGGAAGGATCACCACATAGTAAATGGCCAAGAAGTCCCCTGGCCTGGACTGCAGGATTTTTCAAGGGTCTCCTGTACAGTAAGACAAAGGTAGCTGCTGGAGCAGGCCAATAAGTCACCCCCTGAAGCAAATAAACCCAAACAGGAAATAGCTGTTAGACTTGCCTCATTATGTTGGTTTCCAACGCCCAAAAGTGACACTAACCTAGAAGAGGAAATAGAGGCTTATTCTTTCAGGAGACTGAAGCATCTAGCCTGAGAATCAGACTTCTGCCTTAGGCTCAAACAATGAAAGTGAGACATAAGACTTCCTGGCCAAACTTACCTGTAACTACTGGTCCTGCAAAAGGGCTTGCAGGTGATGTGAGAGAGGTACGGTGCAGGCCAAAGGAAAGAGCCTGGCTTTGGGGTTAGAAGATCTGACTGAGCCTGATTTGTGCCTCCACATTGCAGTGTTTCCCTAAGCTAGTTAGTGAGCCTTTCTGAGCCTCACTTTTTTTCACCTGTGACACAGCAGAAACAATTGGAGGGTAATAATCTCTGATTTTGGGGGTTGTTGTAGGGCTGTAGTGAGGGCTAAAGGAGAGGGTTACATAGATTGCCTGGCACACAGGAGTTTCTCAGAGAATAGGAGCTAATGTTCTTACTCACACAGACTATATCAGGAAAGACCATCCATCCATCTGATACCCTGGTCAGCCACAGGTGTGGCCTTGGCTCCATTCCCACTTCAATCACTACTCCTATGGCCACATACCATATATTCTACTCTCTTATTTCCACCCAATATATTCCTCTGAATATCTGATTCCCTATCTGATTCTTGCATATCACTGATACCTTCATTTTTTCACTGAGAAAATAGAAGCAACCAGAAAAGAACTTTCACAAGCCCCTACCACCACAGCTACCCACCTTCTGGCATCTCTCGCTTTGGTAGATGAACTGTCTGTGCTTCTATTTAATGTCAGTCACCACCTCTGCACTGGCTCCAGCCCCTCTTTCCTCCTCTAGAGCTTCACTCCTGCAATTGTCCATCTATATCATTAAAATTTCCATTTTTCGTAGGATCATTCCCATTGCATCAAATATACTATAATATTTATGATATATAAAAATTCCTTCCTAGATCCCTATCCTCCTTCAACTGTTACCTTTTTTTTTGCCCTCTGCTCCCCTTTATAATATCCTTCACAGTGTTTTCTCACCTACCTGAATTCTAAATGCTGGAGTGTCTCAGGGTTTAGTCTTCAGAACTCCACTTTTCCCTATCCATACTCATCTCCAGAAGATCTGTACAGTTCCATGCCTTAAAATACCTTCCATGTGCTCCCAAATTTGTATACTGCCTGGATCTCTTCCTTTAACTACAGACTCTAATATCTAACTGCCTGCCCAGTATCACCACTGGTTATCCAATAGGCATCTTATAAACTTACTGTATTCATAAATGAGCTGTTGATTTTTAGAGTCCAACCCACACAACCTTCCCCTTCAAAGTTGTCCCTGACTCAATAAACAGAATGTCATTCTTCCATTTGCTCATGCTAAAAATCTTGGTTTTACCTTGATCTTTCTTTCTTTCTTTTTTTTTTTTTAACATGCTTTATCTTGCCTATGAGAAACCAAAGGGAGAGCAAGAGTCCCGAAAAGTCATTTTATCCAGGCCAGACAAAAGTCCTGACTTGCTAAAAGAATGCTCCTTTCTAGTGACCAGGATTATTAAGTAACCTAGCTGTATTTACCTTTTATTCAGCAATTATATTTGGAGCATTTACCATGTCCCAGGCAATGTTCTAGGTGCTGAACAGCAATGAACAAAAATAGGTAAAATTTCACGGAGCTTACTTTCTGCTGAGGGGAGACAGAAAACTTGTCAGATGATTAAAGAAAAATATTTCAGGGTAAGGTGACAGAAAGTGATGGAAGGATGCTGTTTTAGAATGGCTGTGGGAGCTTCTGTGAGAGAAGCCATTTAAGCATAAGCATTTAAGCATTAAGCAGAATTAACCATGCAGATATCTGGGAATAAATAATTCAGACAAGGGAACTGTGCAGAGGTCCTCCAGCAAAAACATTTTTGGGGTGTCCCAGGAGCAGGATGAAAGTTTCTGTAGCTAGAGTGGAGTAAGTGAGGTGGGCAGTGGTGAGAAATGAAATCAGACAGAGGGCTGAGGTGAGATCACATAGGCCTTGAAGCCCAACAAAGAGATTTGGGGTTTCATTTTAACAGTTAGGAAGTCCATGCAGGGTTGTAAGCAAAGGGGTATCATGATATGGCTTACATTTAATAGGATCAGCCTGAAAGCAAGGTGAATGATGGACTGTAGTGGGGAAACTGGGAGACCAGTGAGGGGGCCAATTCCAATAATCCAGGTGTGGGAAGATGTGCTTGAATTAGAAAGAGGCAGCAGGAAGTACTGGATTTAGAATTCACTTTGCAGGTAGGACTGACAGGGTTTGCTGAGCACATGGTAGGTACACAATTTATATTTGTTGAGTGAATGGAAAAGTCCTGGGGTGAGGCAGGACTTTTCCCTGGCTTGGATGAAACATTCCTGACATTGCCTCCCCACCCCCCACTTCTGTTCTCTTTCCATGCTCATTTGTAGGCATCTGATGACTAATACTTTGTTCCACATCCTCTGACTGTAGGGAGGGGCGTTCTGGACATTGAACACTAGGATATTGTCACTAGAAAATATTTACAACTCTAAGTTATTACCTTGGGATTCTGAATTATTTGTAATTCTCGTCTCAATTTTCCTCAACCCGACCATCTCTCTTTGTGCGGATAAAATTGAGCTCCAAATCTGAAAACCTGAAGCCCCAACTCTGGAACGTGGTGGTCCCACATGGTACTTTCATACTATTGAGCCAATTCTGAACCATTAATTGGACTCCTTTTTGAGAAGTTTTTTTCATCTTTGCAAATACATGCTTCTTATTATGCTTCAAATTCATATTGTAACATTTCTAATGTGTGGGATTAATATAATTGGGTGGGAACCCAATTCTCATTTTCAGAAGATTTATAGAGTTTTTCTGTGCTTTCACGTCCTTTTCTTCAATTCCAAGGGTATCAATAATGCCTACCAGGGCCAGGACAGGGGTGAGGCAAGTGAGGTGCTGAGGGTACAACACTGAGGGAAGCACTCACTCTCAGGGCCTCATACATACAGGGTGAGTGCTTGAGAACAGGGTCCTCCTGAGACGTGCTCTGGGCACCTCACCCTACTCCTGGCCCTGCTGCCTACAGAGAAACATTTTGGTTTATTAAGCAGGCATCTGTGGCTTCATGAGTAGGACCAGTCCCCCACTGTTTTGCCATGACTGTGCAACAGAAAGCTGTTCTCAGAGAAAGCAAATGGTGTGGAGAGAAGCCATATTCAGGGAAACTCTGGCAATTTAGAAATTAAACCAGTAGGAAAATGGGGATTAACATTATGGAGTTTTGCTTTATGATCAATTCAATAAGCCACTAGCATTTTATTTGTTCAGGGCTACCTGGGTCTAGTAATCATATCCATAGCATTTCTATCTTGTTTGCAATTCCTCAGATACAGAAAATGTTTACTTTTTACATATTACAAAAATTAACAACAAATAATGGTTGCAATGTAAATGATTTGGACAATCAGGTAAGGCTTATTTTTAAGTTTGGGTTAACAAATTCTATGTCCAAAATTGGTCCAAGTTGACTGAGTGGTTCTAAATGGGGTCTTTAGTTTTTACCCTTGGCCACAGATAATGCCACTATTAATTTTGATTATTTAGAAGTAACATTAGTACATGGAATAAGAACAGCAAGAGAGATGGAAAGGAATAAATTACTTGCTGCAAGACAGAATGACATTTTGACTGGCACAGAAATTTTTTTCTTTCACACACTTTGTGCTCTGACATTTCACTTGGCACAAACATTTCACAAATTCTTGACCTAATCTGATGTACTGTTGTTTAGCAATTGCTGACATGACACGTTTTAACCTCAAGCTCACTGGGTTCCAAATGTTACCTTTTCCTGTCAATCAGGGTTGGATGACCTCCAAAACACAGTCAAGGCAAGAGTCTATGTTAAGTATATTTGCCCAGAATGAAGAAAAAGCAGCTTGAAGTAGGAGTTTGGGGAGGAGGGGCGGGAGAGGAGTGTGATTCAGGGCAATTGTGGGATGAAAGGAGGGTAGAAAACAGATCCTTAGGGAACTCCAACATCTCACAAGAGACAGCAGCCCCAAACATAGAATACCTAGGAATAAACCCAACAAGAAATAGGCGGGGCACATATGACAAGAAATATAAAACTTAGAGATAGAAAAGGTGTAGATGGTTGAGAAGTACATTATCCTCCTAAAAGGGAAGACTGTATTGTATAAAAATGTCACTTGTCAAATTGTTTTTTAGGTATAACTTGACTCCTTCTAGGCCTTACTGATTGTAGGTATTGGGGAGAGGTCACATTCATATGAATACCCAGGTTTTGCTAACTCGTTAGCTTTTATTGACGTCTCTGCATCTTTACTGAAGAATAAGCCAACTCACAATTCTCTGCTCTGATCTTTTTAAAGGACTGTATTGGTTAGAAACGCTTTCAGCTTCAAGTAGTAAAACAACTCCTCCAGCAGTGGTTTAACAATAAAGATGTTTAATTTTCTTCCATCATTAGTCATGAGGTGAGCAGTTCCAGGTGTGATGCATTGGCTTACTCAACAAAATCAAGGACCTAGGCTCTTTCTATGTTTTCATTCTTGCCAACCTGGGAAAATTGCTTTTGTCTTCAGGTGTTGACTTGTGGATGCAAGTCAGAAGAAACACAACTCCAAGCATAATGTTCACACATAACAATGTTCAAGGTAGGAAGAGGCGGGCAGAATTACTCCCCTCCCCCGCAGACATCTCCTTTGACCTTGCATCTCACTGGCCAAAGCTGGATCACATTGCCCACCTCTAGATCAACCAAGGGCAAAGGGGAACTGCAATTGCCATGATAGAATTTGACCAAACACAATTCATTCATGGCTGCTGAGAACATTGCTGCCAGAACAAAACTGTGATTCTGCTAGCCATGAAGAAGGGGACAAAGCTGTTGGGTAAGAACCAACAGCATTTAAAGGTGCAATGCCCATAGGCATTTGAGAGAGGCCAGTCACAAGACCACACTGCTCTGCTGGCTGTTCCAGACTCTTCTTGACCTGCAAAACACAGACACTCTCCCTAGTGGTTGCTCCCAGTTTTCAGAATGTCAAACCTGCTTGGTGGCCTGCAGTAAACAGGGGCAGAGCAGCCTTCTTAGCAGTGTATTGCCTGGATCCCACAGCAACACTCCTTGTGACCAGTCTTGCAAAGATGCTCATGGAAATAGCACCTGGAGCTCCTGCCTCTGACCCCTCTTCTGTGGTGACTTTGTAGCAGACTTATAGGCGGGTCCACTCAACATCCATTCTCATCTCCCTTCTCCCACCTTCATTCTAGAGGATGAAAGCTAACCATCATTTCATAGCCTCCTTTGCAGGGAAGGGTAGTCATATGTGTGGCAATTTTAGGAAATGCTATTTAAGCAGAAGTTTGATAGGGGTTTCTGGAAAAACCTTTGTTTTCCTGATAAAGACCTTGGCTTCTGCTTGGGTCATGGTGCGACTTAAGTTTAACATAATCCTAGTTGAAGTATTAATGGAATTTTTATGGGGAATGACAACACAATTATTTTAAAGTTTATCTGGAAGAATAAATAAGTGAGAATAGCTAGGTTATTAGCTTTATTTGGGTAGGGATTATATACATGTAATTTCCTTTTTGTTTCATTCAATGCTTTAATGCTTTGAAAAAACTTCTAATTCTGAAATCCATTAAATATTTATCTTATTTTTTCTTGTTTTATTTATTTATTTAATTTAAAAATATTTTTATTAAAATATAGCTAACATACAATATTACTTACACATCATAATTATTCAATATTTATATACTAAAGAAGTAATCCCCATGATTAGTCCAGTAACCATTTGACACTGTACCATGTTATCACAATATTATTGACTATATTCCCTATGCTGTACATTATATTACATCCTCATGATTTATTTGAACTTCTTATTCCCCTTCACATTTTACGCCCCCCCCCTTTTAAAATTTTTCAATTACAGTTGACACTCAGTTTATTTTATACTTATTTTAGGTGTACAGCATAGTGGTTAGGCATTTATATAATTTAAGTGATCCCCGACTAGTCTAGTACCCACTTGGTACTATGCATAGTTATTATTATATTATTGACTATATTTCCTATGCTTTATTTTATATCCCCATGACTATTTTGTAACTACCAATTTGTACTTCTTAATCCCTTCACCTTTTTCACTCTGCCCCCCAGCACTCTCCCATCTATCACCCTGATAAATCCAGTGTCCATCTGACACCATACATAGTTATTACAATATTATTAACTATATTCCTATTCTGTACCCTACATCCCCATGACTACTTTGTAACAACCAATTTGTACTTCTTAATCCTGTCACCTTTTTCACCTACCCACAATCCCCCTCCCATCTGGCAACCATCAAAATGTTCTCTATATCTATGAGTTTGTTTCTGTAATGTTTATTTATTATGTTCTTTAGATTCCACATATAAACAAAATCACATTGCATCTGTCTTTCTCTGTCTGACATACTCCACTTAGCACATACCTTCCAGGTTCATCCATGCTACAGCAGATGGCAAGAACCTATTCTGTTCCATGTTTGAGCAATATTCCATTGTATATATGTACTGCTAACTTTTTATCCATTTATTCATTGACAGACACCCTGGTGCCTCCACATCTTGGCCATTGTAAACAATGCTGCAGTGAACATATGGATGCACTTGTTCCCTCAAAATAGTGTTTTGGGTTTCTTTGGATAAATACCTGGAAGTGTGATTACTGGTTCTCATCTTTATTTTTTGTTATAGCCTTTGTTTTAAAGTCTTTTTTAAAATTTTTTTATTTTTTGGTATAAATAGTGCTACCCTACATTTAAAATTGCTGTTTTCATTTAAATTTTCATGAAATGTCTTGTTCCCATTCCTTTACTTTCAGTGTATTTGTTTTGATTTGAAGGGAGTCTCTTGTAGGCAGCATATGTAAGGGTTTTGTTTTCTTATCCATTCAGCCACCCTTTCTTGGATTGGAGCATTTAATTCATTTACATTTAAAGTAATTATTGATAGATATGTAGTTATTGCCATTTTATTCTTAGTATTTTTTATCTTAAAGAAGTCCCTTTAAGTTTACTTGTAATACTAGTTTGGTGGTAATGAACTTCAGCTTTTTCAAGTCTGGGAAGCTCTTTATCTGTCCTTTGATTCTAAGTAATAGCTTTTTCTGGGTGGAGTAATCTTCATTGTAGGTTTTTTCTTTTCATCATTTTGAATTTTCCTGTCAATCCTTTCTGGCCTGCAAAATTTCTGTTGAGAAATCAGCTGATAGTCTCATGGGAACTCTCTTGTAGGTAACTAACTGCTTTTATTTTGCTGCTTTTAAGATTCTCTCTTTAACCTTTGGAATTTAAATTATGATGTGTCTTGGTATGGGTCTCTTTGGGTTCATCTTGTTTGGGATTCTGAGCTTCCTTGGCTTGTATGTCTATGTCCTTTGCCAAATTAGAAAAGTTTTCTGTCATTATTTCTTCAAATGGGTTTTCAATTCCTTGCTCTTTCTCTTCCCTTTCTGGTACCCTGATGAAGTAAATGTTGGTACGCTTGGTATCATTGGCCTCTTTTTCTTTTTGCTGTTGTTGGGATATTTTCTGCTATTTTATCTTCCAAATTGTTAATTTAATCCTCTGCTTCATCTGACCTACTGTTGATTCCCTCTAATGTGTTCATTTCAGTTATTGTATTCATTATTTCTGACTGGTTCTTTTTTATTCTTTTCTATCTCCATTTTTATGTTTTCTACCTCTTCGTTGTAGTTCTCACTTAGACCATTGAGCATCTTATAATCAGTGTTTTAAACTCTGCATCTGGTAAATGTTTTGTATCCATTTTGTTTCTTTTTTTTTTTTTCCTGGATCATTGTTCTATTCTTTTATTTGGGACATGTTTCCTTGCCTCCCCATTTTGGCTGCCTCCCTGTGTTTGTTTCTAGGTATTAGATAGGGCTGCTATGCCTCCCAGTCTTTTTAGAGTGGCTTTATGTAGTAGGTGTCCTGTGGGGCTCAGTGGCACAGTCTCCCTGGTCACCAGAGACAGGTGCTCCAGGTGTGTTCCTTCTGTGGGTTATATGTTCCCTCCTATGGTAGTTGAGCCTTGGTTGAAGATTTGCAGGGCTCTGGTGCTTGTTCAGTTTGCCATTTGGGTGTGTCATTCTTGGAGGTGACTGGGTGATGCTCCAACTCAATGGGAAGCTGGCCACTGGCATTCCAGCCTTGGCCAGGTCTCCTGGGAGGAGACCTGCTGCAGGCCAAGTTTAGCTGTAGCCTGGGTCCTGCCTGTGGCCAGCTGGCATGAGTCATAAAGCAATCCACAAATGGCCACCACCTGTGCTGGACTTGGAGGTGCCATAAGAGGTCAAACTGTGAACTGAGTCTGGCTGTCACTAGTGCTGAGCTTAGGGCTGCTCAACCAGAGGTATGGGACATGCCAAAGACAGATGCTGCTTGTTTGGATTTTGTGAATCTTTGAGAGATTTTAGGAAAATCTACAGCATGAGCTAAGACAGATGTTTGTACAAAAAAAGCCACTGGAATTGGCTTGGGTGTGCCTGTAAGTTCTGTGGGGTGGGGTCTCAGAGAATCACTGGTGGGCGTGTGTGTAAACAAATGGTGTTAGCCAGGTTGATAAAGACAAAGATATGGTGAACAATTATGTCTACATACTGGGCAGGGGGAGATCTCAACAAAGAAACAATGACTTTTTCCAGCTCCTCCATCAGGGAGAAAGCTGCTCCTCCAGACCTTACCCTGAAGACAATTCAGTTCCTCCTCACATGTCTTTGGTGCCTTTCAAGCTGCTGTCCCAGCACTGGAGCTCAGAATGAGTGAATCCATCTACAAGGAATGGTGGGTGGCCCCTTAAAAGGAGCACCTGAGACTGCAGCCATCCTTGTCTCACTCAGCCACAATCTCTGCTGGTTTTCACAGCCAGATATAATGGGGACTTTTCTCCCTGCCACTGGAACCTTGAGCTGGGGAGTTTGGTGGGAGCTGGGACCCTTGCTCCTCTGGGTGAGAGTGCTCTGTAGTCAAGTTATCCCTCCCTATTTTTAGTGGTTACCAGCCTGTTCTACATCTCTGACCCTCCTACCAGTCTTGAGGTGGCTTCTTCTATCTGTCTTAGTTGTAGGGCTTTTGTTAAGTTGGACTTCAGGCAATTCTTACTAATGGTTGTTCTGTAATTTTGTTGTAATTTTGAGGTGGTTGTGAGAGAAGGTGAGCACAACATTTACCTACTCCACCATCTTGACTAGGCTGGCTTTATTTTTGTATTAAAAAAATTGTGTATTAAAAGATACCTTAAGTATCTGATGGGTACTAGAGTTAATGGGGTGATCACTTTGCAACTTATAGAAATCTCTAATCACTATGTTGTACATCTGAAACTAATATAATGTTGTACGTCAACTATAATTGAAAAAATGTTAAAAAAATCACCATAAACAAACTTATGAGGCAAACAACAAAGTGGGTAAGTCTGCCTGTTTCAGCAATGATGATGTAGGAGCATGATATTGGCGGTAGGGGTGAGAGCCGTGTTACTGAAGTATGGTGTCTCATTTATGCCATAGGCTGGTGATATTATTATCCCCATATATTATTATTATTAATAATTTTCATTTTGTCAGTGAAGAAATTAAGAAGTTAGGTAACTTGCCCAAGATCAAGTGGATGGACTGAAATCCAAAGCAAGGTGTTACTGAAGATAAAAAGCCAAAGTGTGTGCTCTTTCTATTACACCCCACTGCCAATGAAATCTT
This sequence comes from Lyroderma lyra, assembly GCA_004026885.1. Classification (NCBI taxonomy): domain Eukaryota; kingdom Metazoa; phylum Chordata; class Mammalia; order Chiroptera; family Megadermatidae; genus Lyroderma; species Lyroderma lyra. The sequence goes on along the minus strand of PVJL010001179.1, from coordinate 75,166 downwards.
AACTATGAAAGGTTGATTTTCTAACAGAATTAGAAATAAGTAGAGGAGAGGAGCAGAAGAGGATGATTTAAGAGATATGGAGAGCAGGAGAGATATATTAAAGGGGAAAGATAAACATGAAAGTAATCTAGACAGATAATCCAAATTGTGTCTAGGATTAGTAGGAATGGGCAAGTAGAAAGAATGGACCTCAAATCCATGTTGCCTGTGACCTGGACTGAATTCTTGGTCACACATAGCCAAGGCAGTGTATCATGAAAAAAAGCATAGACTTTTTATATCCAACAGATCTTTTTTGATCTCTTTTCATCTCTTATTAACCACATGTCAAAATGAGGATAAAAATGAATCCTTAAGTAATTCAACCACAGACTCCATCACACTGCAATGTTCTCTCCTCCAAGGATACTGAGGCTCTTGCTCCCAGTACTCTGACTCCTGCCAGATTGCACTCCCAGAAACCAGTGGGATAGTTCTAGATCTACATTTAAAGATGTGGGTATAGCAGTGAAACTTCTTTGTTGCCAACAAGAACTCAGTAAGCACAATTTAAACCTGGTTGCAAGATTTCACCCATACTTTATGCATTAAATACTCCACACTGTTTTCTCTGGATTGACATTGCATAAATATTGCAGAGAATAGTATTTTTTACAGGGGAGTCCATTGTGTGTCAACAAAGGTTAAACATAATTAAGTGAAAATGATTACTCTCACCATGGGTAATTTCTATCTGTGCTATTCATATGGCTGAATAATAAAAATCCATTATGAAATTGCTCCATTTAGAACTAATGTTGTTCAATTTATGGTCAGCTTTTCACAATCTTAACTTCAATCACTTTCTTACTCAACACAATTATATCCATAAATAATTTAAATTGATTAAATTTGAAAATAAAAATTCAATTTATGAAAGCACAGTAAAATGTGGCAAATTTTTATTTATAAGTACAGATCAGATAGCACATGGAAATTGGCTTACATTGTTTGCAAAGAAATTCTTAATGCAAGTAATATGATAAAACACTAAGTTATCAAACTGATCAATACATAGAACTGCAGATTATCACAATAATTTTTCATAAATAATAGTGATTAATATGAGAATTGATATTATTTATCCTCTTCTTATATTTAATCATGAACAAGAACACTCAATTAAAAATAGCCTATTTTTCTCTTAGTTTAATGTATTTGCTTATTGTTTTGCAATTGTTCCGAGCTATTGCTTTGATGTCTGTAAATGCTATAATTTTGCTACAAACCTTGAAATTAATTTAGAAACAATTTGATATCTAATTTTTCAGTAAACAGTTAAAGAAATAAGTAGGTAAAACTAATCACAATGCATGTGTATGAATATATTTGAAGAGCGTTTGTGGGTGGAAAAAACAATCTTGGTGCAGATGGTTCTTAAATATTTATAATACTAAATTTATATATGAGACACACATATTAAGGCAGTTCCTGGTACATAGTAGGTGTTTAGAAATGTTTCTTGAATAAGTGATTTACATACATTACCAAACAAATAAGTGTACATCACCATGTCATAGACATATTCTCTAAAATTTATAGAACTTTAAACATTAAAAATATATTCTAATGAGGTGTCACATACTTACTGGAGGGAGCAAGGCACAAATTCCTCAGACAAATGTTACCTCACATCTGTTTTGTTTGTTGTACAAGATGTCAAATATTAACTGTCTTTTCCAGACCCCCTTCCATTTCTGCACCTGTGAACTTAAACTCAAACATTATTAGAAAGGTTCCATCCTACCTCTGGGGAAGCCACATTTCTCACTTCTTATTTTAGAAAGAATCTCTGTTGGATTAAATGCACTTGTACAATTTTCTCTGGCTTTTCAAAACTTCTTATAAAACTTCTTTCATTGTGGGCCCTCAGACCTGAAAAAACACAATATACAGTACCACATTCTACTTCCATTTTCCAGTTTATTTTACTGCTTCTTAGTGGGTCATAACATTTTGATTTCCTACATTCCTTTTTAAGTCCATATAATTGTGTCTCATGCCTAATTCCAAATGTTTAGTGAATATCCAGTCAATCTGATTGCATGTTTACATTATTAGAGTTGAAAAGGACTTCCTTTACTTTATTAGCCACATTGGCCTGACAGGTGTTCTTGCTTGTGGACACAGAAGACATCACTCCTGCAGAGAGTATCATTGGGGACCACCAGGGATCCCTGAGCAAAATAGGCTCCATGGTGGCTAGGGTAAGGATAAGGTACAATGAGCAGGGCCTAGAGCACCTAGGGATTCAGCCATGAAGAGCTTATATTAATCGCTTGAATAGAATTTACTGAAGACTTTTATGTTTGTAGGGTGGGGTAGAGGCGTAGAAGGGATGGAGGGAGGGTGGTCATGCAAAGTGTTACATTATGGAACACTTGGCTTCTGCCTTTCAGCTTCTATCCTCCAAATGGCCTTGGGAACACCCAAGTAAGCACCAGACAGCATGGTTCTGCTCTACCCAGTCCCCGTGTACTGGATGCTGGATTGCCCATTCATTTTTCCCATTCACCCTTCCCAACAGGCCCACTTTTATTTAGGCACCTATTTCTCCTCCTCCCCTCCCCTACAGCCTGGTCCAATGGGACTCTCATTCACTTTGTCAGGGATTGGTTGATGAATAGGCATGTGATCCAATTTGAGCCAATGAGGTGTGAGGAGAGGTGCTGAGACTTCTGGAAAAGGACTTCAATTTCTGGGGGAGCTCCTGTTAGCAGCTGGCGTTTTCTCCCTGTAGCTGTTACACACAATTTGTGAGGCCAGACTGGTTGTAGCCATTTTGCCTCCAACCTGAGGAGGAAGCCAAAGCACAGAGGAGGGCACTGTTGGAAGGCAAAGAAGGTGAATGCATTCTTACTGTTTTTTTTTTTTTTTTTTTTTTTTTTTTTTAGCATTTCATATAAATTACTAGGACAGTGCTTGCCATAGGGCAAATGTATCCCTACTTTTTAACCTATAATTTAAGAAGACAGTCTTTGTCTTTTCCCTACCTGCCTTCCACAAAGAACTTTAACAAAAAGTTGTGGTAAAATATACACAACATTAAACTGTTACCATTTTAACTATTTTAAGTGTACAATTCAGTGGCATTAAGTACATTGGGACTACAGGCAACCACAACCACTCCCCATCTCCAGAGTTTTTTCATCATCTCAAACTCTATACCTATTAAATGTGAAGAGACATTTTTAATCAGGCTGGGTTTGTAGGGTATAGACTGGGCCCTTTCTTCACAGTATGTTTAAATCTCATGAACATAGAAGTGGCTTTCTCTCTGGTTTTGCCTTCCACTCACATAGCAGGAGGGATGAGCTGTGTCAAGTCCTGGATATCTTGGTCTTCCACTTCTACTTTCATGAAAAAGTACTGAGAGAGGGCCGTTGTTCAGTTAGATTAAAAAGAGCATTTGTTTTTATCTGAAATTCAAATTTAACTGGTAATTGTATAGTTTTATTTGCTAAATCTGGCATCCCTAGGTAAAGGAGAATTCAGTGCATTGAGTTTGGTGACTGGAGGCCTTGAAAGACCCCTGGTAACAGCAGTGGACCCCAGTGTCTGACAATAAGGATTTACTAGCAAGAAGCTGACTGTCTCGGCAGAGACTAGCATGGAGAGAGGATTATGGGTCCACCTGACACTTCATTTCCTCATTCTTGTTGCCAGGATGAAACATAAACTGTACCTTACACCCCACCTGAACTTTTACTGCGGCTGGGGGAAGGAGAACAAAGAGAAAATCCTGAAATGGTTGAGTATTAACCCAAAAGGACCTGAGAGAAAAAACCCTGAAAGTGACTGAGTCACTGTACATTGGCAAGATTCAGCAGAAATAAGAATCTAAGAACTAAGGTTAGTTATAGTGTAATAAAGCCACATTTTCACATCTGAGTCTGTGAGGGAAAATTGGTACCTGCTACACAAAAAAATGAAACTGATGAGATTGTTTCCAAGGTCCCTGCTGTATTGACAGTTTCGTTGCTATAGAGATGAAGCTTGAGGCCCTTGAAGGAAAAGTAAGACATGGGGTAGGTGAGGGTGGGAGCATTTCAAAAACCCCTTTTGGATGCCTGGTTACAGGAGAGGCAGCAAATGGGCATGGGTGGGAAGAAGTGTGAGGAAAATCATGACCATTACATGTCTCTGTGTTTTGAGTTTGCTGCTTCTTAAACATTTAAAGTTTAGAACTTGGTAGAGTTAATTATTATTAACAGTGAGAGGCAGCTGATTTATGCTGATTAAGCTAATTTAAAAGCTGTTTTCTTAAGGGAACTAGGAATGTGCTGTCTAGGGAAACAACTGGTGAACAAGCATGATTTTTACAAGGAGAGGCACAAAGACCTCTTGACCCAGGAAGTCTGAAAGCTGGAAAATAATCATTGTGGAGTACATCACGTTTAGCTTCCCGCCGAAGTGAGCATTCATGGTGCAAGCACAGTGGGTTCTCCCTGCTTGCAGAGAGGGCGAAAGTCTTGAAGGAGGACTCTCCCAACCCTGCAGAGAAGAAAGGGTGCCTAGATAGTGGGGAAGACACATGCCAGGCAGGAAGCCAGAAAGAAAAACTTTCTAAGACAGGAGGGGGTAAAGACAATTTCAAGAGGCTTGAGAGGAAAGCGATGATCCAGTGGACGGGCTGGGGGATCTTTACTTGGGGCCTAGGAGGCTGTTTTTCACTCCTCCCAGCAACACCTCACACTGAACAGAGAGCGCGTCCTGGGAGGGCATTGGCAGGAGCAGGAGTGAGCAAGGCTGTTCCTGCTTAGTGAGGAACAGGTGAGTCATGAACGTGTTTTGACCAACTCCCTTCTGGGGAACCCGGGGCCGGGCACAGGAAACAGGGGTGAGTTGTACTGGAGCATGCAGACAAGCAGGATGTGGCCAACACCCACGGTATATGTATCAGTCCCATTGATCAATACTCACATCTATAGATTTACATATGAAGGAGCGAGAGGTGGAGGTAGAAGCACCCTGCCCTATATATATTATTGACATTAGCTTTGAAGGTTCTTATAAAATTCATGGAAAGCTAAGAGTAGAGGTGATAAGAGGCCATAAACATGCCAGCCTTCATTTTAAAGATTGCTATTTGTGAAGAATAATGAGATGACAATTGAAGTATTGGCTACTCCCAGTGTTAACTAGCAGGCTTTGGTTTTCTAGATTGTGACTTTGATACCAGTACATCTGGAAAAGATCACTAAGTGCTTTGCACTAAATCTAGGAAGACCAGTTTGACAGGAAATACCTACATAATGGAGAGATCCCACCCCAAATTGGAAGGAATGGGGAGAAATCGGTCTAATAAAGTCATGAAACAATGTATCACGGAGGATAACCACATATTGAAAAAAATAAGAAACCAGATAAATTTTCAGGTGGAAGCATCCAGTAAATGGGTTAAAGCAATATCCCTATGCTTTGAGATCTATTCAGTATGGTGCCAAATCTGGAAAACAAAATATATTTAACCTTTTTACATAGTGAGGCAAACATAATTCCATAGTAATGGGATGCAATGGGGACCAATGGCCGGCCCAGGCCTGTCATACTCGTGAGAAGAGTGTCAGGAAGGATAAAGCTGAGAATAAGCCAAACTTGTGGAAAAGAAAAATGAACAAAGATGGAAGGAGGACTGGAGGGCTGGATGTAAAAGGTGAAGAGATTAAGAAGTGCTAATTGGTAGTTACAAAATAGTCACAGGTTGTAAAGCACAGCATAGGGAATATAGTCAATATGGTAATAACTATGCATAGTACCAGTGGGTGTTAGACTAATCGGGGGTAATACTTCATAAATTGTATAAATGTCAAACCACTATGCTGTACACCTAAAACTAATATAAAATAATATTGAGTGTCCACTATAATTGAAAAACAAAAAAAAGCTATGTTTGGAGCAAGAAGAACATGGAAGGTGTAGGCTTGCTGTTTGGGAAATTGAGTACCATGTTTGCCGATGATAAAGACCAAGGGAGAATGACACAGTCTGAGAGTTGCTTCTGTTTAGAGAATGCTTTTCAAGCTCCATGGAGCCCAACAATACACAGAGGGGAGGAAAGATAAGGGAAGTGATCCAGGCTCTAAATACTTACCTGTCAGGCATGTGCTTGCTAAAAAATTGCTGTTAATTAACTTGGTGCAAAAATTGAAGAATGGTGAGGAGATAAAAGAGACCTTTACACAAAGGGATTTGAGTGCTTATTTCAGAAAATCCCCTTTATCTGGGCTATACTCTCCCAGCACTCTGGGGAGTATCTGCTGTTTAATGGGCTGGACTTGCTCTCCCACCTACAAACCCTCTTAATGCCAGGTTACAGAGAAAGGGCATACAGAGTTAAAGCTGCAGATTACAGATCAAGGTCAGAAGCGCTGCCAACTTCCCATTCTCAAAGGTAGGTATATGAAGCAGAAAAGGTGGGAGAGCGATAGGAGGTCCTCAAGTCCTGGGGGCAGGGGAGAGAGCCACCATGTCATTCTCTGCTAAGCTGACACCTGTTCTCAGCAGGTGACTTAATCACTAATCCCTTAAAATATCAGCTTGTTCCCTGAGCATTCTGGGTTCCTAGTAAAAAGGTTCTTCAATGATTTCCTTAAAGAGCCATACCTAATCACAGTATGAAATTTGGGAAAATATTTTGGAAAGCACACACACAAAAATCAAGTTTGAACTAATTTTCTAGAGATAGCCTCTGTTAGCATTTTTTATGTTTATTATTTGCCCCTAATAATAGTAGGGCACACATAGGATTAAAATTTGGAATACAGAGAAAAACTTAAAGAATAAAATAAAAACTACTTATAATTCTACCACTGCTGATATTTCTATGTTTTTCCTTCCAGTTCTTTTTCTTTACGCACTCATATACATTTTTAATAAAATGTGAATCATATAAGTATATGCAGTTTTGTATCTTTTTTTACACTTAAAATTATATCCTGAACATTTTTAAATCATTAAATGCTGTTCAGGAACATGATTGTAATTGGCCATCTGCTGTTTTACTGTGCCACAGTTCATCTAACCATTACTTGGCTTGTTTCCAGTTCTTCACCATTTGAAAATAACCCTATTATAAATATTCTTGTATGAAAATCTCCACTTAGGATACATTTCTAAAGGTTGAATTACTAGGTCAAAGACCATGGACATTTTTGGGGGCTTTTAATACCTGATGCTGCTTTCTGCTTTGCTGTCCAATAGAGCTGTGTCACTTCACCCTACCTCCACCCACTAATGGACAACAGAGTGCCCATTTCTTGTCAAATTTCATTAAATTTGCAGTTTCTATCTGATGCTTCAAGGTCTCCCTGCTTTGTGCAATCCCACTGCACCAGTGCCATCTTGTGTTCTTCCTCTGTGGTTTTTCTAGGGAGACAGGGTGTTCTGGTCCTTGAAATATTTGAATTGCTTTTCCTGTATTCCTTTAAAGACCTTTACTGCTGCATGGTTCTTTTTATGTTTGCATTGAGCTGATACAGACTTCAGTTTGACAAGCTGGATAACTCCTACCCATCCTTCCGGACTCAGCTCAGATCTTGTCTCCTCTGCAAAGCTTCTTCTGACACTCCAGGCTGATTTAGGAGCCTCTTCTCTGTCATTCCCCTGTCAAAGCACTTGTCACATTGTACTGTGTGCTCAGCTCCTCTCCAGATGTGAGCTCCCTGAGGGTAGGGATATTCGATAGATGCTGAATAATATTTTATTAAAAGATTTTTGAAAGTTTATCTCTATTTTTATATCCTGTATTCTATCCTATTTCCCCTAAATGTTTACTGAGTTTTTGGTATTATATAAATATCTACTAGCCCTATTTATTTTATTTAATCTCATTTTCCAGCTTAGTGAGATATACTCAACATATAATATTGTGTAAGTTAAAGGTGTACAGTGTGATTGTTTGATATGCATATATATTGCAAAATGATTATTGTGATAAGGTTAGTCAACATATCCATCATCTCACATAATTACTCCCACCTCCTTTTTTTTTTGGTGTTGAGAACATTTAAGACTTATTCTCCTAACAACTTTCAAATATAAATACATATTGTCAATTATAGTCACCAGGTTGAACATTAAATCCCCAGAATTTATTTATCATATAACTGGAAGTTTGTACCCTTTGACCAATATTTCCCCATTTCTCCTACCCACTCCCAGCCCTGGTAACCACCACTTTACTCTCTGTTTCTAAAAGTCTGACTTTTTTAGATTCCACATATAAGTGAGATCATACAGTATTTGTCTTTTTCTGTCAGACTAATTTCTCTGAGTGTAATGCCCTTAAGGTTCATTTATGTTGTTGCAAATGGCATTTTCCTTCTTTCTCATGGCTGAATAATATTCCATCTTATATGCTTACCACATTTCTTTATCCATTCATCTGTCAGTGAACACTTAGGTTGTTTCTATATCTTGGCTGTTGTTAATAATGCTTCAATGAATGTGGAGGTACAGATATCTCTTTGAGACAGTGATTTCATTTCCTTCAGATATATACCCAGAAGTGGCATTGCTGAACCATATGGTGTGTTGTATGTTTAATTTTTTTTGGGGGGGGCGGGGTGGTAGTTCCCTGACTGGGAATCGAACCCAGGCTGCTGCATTGAGAGCACAGAAGCCTAGCCACTATACCACCAGGGAAACCCCTTTCTATTTTTAATTTTTTGAGGAACCTTCATATTGTTGTCCATAGTGGTTAGACCAATTTACCTTCCCACCAACTGTGCACAAGGGTTTCCTTTTTTCTATATCCACAGGATAACAAAATTGGATTTCATCACTACCTTGAAAGCTCATTCTAATTCTTCCTATTGGTAAGTAGTTATCTCAATATTAAGAGAAAGGGAGGCCAGGTAGCAGTTAACATGAACCAGGATTAAGTAACCAAATTTAGACCTGAGATCCTAGGGCTGGATTTAGAAGCAGGAAGTAATATGGGTATGGTTTTATCTGTACCTTGGAGGAAGTCCCCAACTGAGCTGGCCTTGGGGGAAAGAAGCAGATTACTAGTATCCACATTCAAGGACTCCCTTAGGTCTGAACTAGAAACTGCATTCCTCTAATATGGCAGAATGGGCCACCAGCAGGACTATGGCAGCAATTTAGCCTCTCATTCCTGGTGTTTCAAGACTGCAGTGTGGGTGAGATAGAACCCAATGTCTGGGTGTCAAGGGATGGTCTTACACTTGCTCCTTTAAGACAAACAGGGAAATATGACTGCTTACCCACAGGCATTCCTCCCCATAGTCCAGAGCTGGGCACCTCTGGTAGAGATCATCTGTGTTTACTCCAGTGTGTCTCTAGTATATGGGCTGCCAAAGCGCCCTTTCTGTTTCTCACTGAGCCTACTGCTGTGTGTCCCTAAATCTTCTCATTTTCCTCATGAACCATGATGTGCAAGTGGTTATGAAACACTACCCTAGCCAAGACTCTTGTAGGGAGGTGAGGATTAAGTGTAAATATGGCAATGTTTCTGCCTGGTAAACTTCTCATTACCTCATCCCAAGGATTATAAGAGGGGGCAGATGGATCCAGTCAAGTTCACTCAAGCAGAACTTCCACAGGTATGAGAGAGTAATGACTCAAATCTTTTAGACCAGTGATTCCTAAAGTTTAATGTGGTTAGAATCTTCTGACAGGTACATTAAAACAATTTCCTGGGCTCATTGTTGTGGGGCTCATGAATTTGCATTTTCAATGAGCTCCTAGCTGATAATAATGCTGTTGGTCTGAGGACCTTGCTTTGAAATTATTGTAGAAAAAGATGGAAATAAAGCAAAAGGAGGAAGGAAGGAGACATTAAATGACTGGAGTCCCTAGGCTGTGTGTTTGCATATGGGATAGGCTTTTTATTTTTTTGGTGAGGGTAAGCTATAAAAATTTCTAGTTTTTAGTCTCTGGGCACCTAAAGATTGTTTTGGCTTTGCATGTTCCATTTCTTGTTTGTTCTCCCCTACACAATGAGAATAGTTCCTTAGAGATTAAAGGAGCAGAAAATGGGGATTGGGGGATGGAGAGAGTTAGAGAGATGAAAGATGAGAGGGAGGAAGGACAGGGGGATCAAGGCCTAGTAATGGAGGAGCTTTCCAGGCAGTTTTGGGAAGAGTTGTGGAAGCAGCTGTGAGGCATGGGAGAAGTGGATAGGAGAAGAAAGAGTGTTTCTTTGAGTGCCGTGGCCTTCAGGGTGCTAAGGTATGACCTGAGGCAGTCCAGAGGTATTTGAGAAGCAAAAGAAAGTACTCTAGCTATTTTGAAATTACTTTTTGATTGCTGGATGTTGTGTCTTAGGGTGTGACATTGCTTGGAGACTCTGGTCTTTGGCTTCATTCGAGTTACAATGTCATGATAGTTCTGATGTATCCTGTGTAGGAGACTGAGGGCCCAGGGGAGCCCCACTTGGCTCCCTCATCCTCAATAAGACCCTTTCTGTTTCACACTGAGCCTACTGCTGCAATGGTTCCCTACTGATACCCTGCCTTGAGGCCCTCCTCTCTTCAATCCCACCCCTAAAGTCTAATTAGCCTAAACCAGAACTCTGATAATAACAGCTACCTTTCAGTGGCTCTGCCTCTAGTGTGAGAAAAAGGCTCTCATTTCCCTTCTAAGCCTCCTTTAATGGAGGGAATGTTATAGGTTCCATTGATTATTGATTTGAACCAAAATACCTTTAAGGCATTCAAGGCTTTATATTTCTTGTTCCAATCTATGCTTTTGATGTTCTTTCTAGCCACATGTACCTCACATTCCTCACTTCTGTTTCTTGTACTTTTTTTTGGAGGGGGCTGTTATCTTCATTTTTTATAATATTTTAATTTTTCAATTACATTTGACATACAATATTATATTAGTTTCAGGTGTACAACAAAGTGATGAGACATTTAAATAACTTAGGAAATCATCATCCCAATAAATCTGATACCCATCTGACACCATATATAGTTATTGCAATATTGTATATCCCATGCTGTACTTTATATTTCCATGACTATTTTGTACCTATGAATTTATACTTCTTAACCTCTTCCCCTTTTTCATCCACCCTTCCAACTTCCCTCCCATGTGACAACCATCAAAATGTTCTCTGTATCTTGAATCTGTTTCTGTTTTTTTTTTATTTTGTTCTTTAGATTCCACATATAAATGCAATCATATGACATTTCTCTTTCTCTGCTTGATTTATTATGCTTACCACTGCACCCTCTAGGTCCAACTGGGTTGTTGTACATGGCAAGATTTCATTCCTTTTTATGGCTGAGTAATATTCCATTTTATATATGTACCACCTGTTTGTTTTTTTTTTTTACATTCAATATTATTTTATATTAATTTTAGGAGTACAGTATAGTGGTTAGACATTTATATAATTTAAGAAGTGATCCCCCTAACTAGTCTAATACCCACCTGGCATATACGTCGTTATTACCATATCATTTTCTATGCTTTACTTTATATCCTCATGACTATTTTGTAACTGTCAATTTGTACTTTTTAATGCCTTCACATTTCACCCTGCCCCAAACCCCCTTCCAATTCACCCCAACAAATCTAGTACCCATTTGACATCATACACAGTTATTAAAATATTATTGAGCATATTCCTTATGCTATAATCTACATCCCTATTACTACTTCGTAACAACTAATTTGTACTCAATCCCTTCCCCTTATTTCACTCACACCCTTAACCCCTCTCCTGTCTGGAAACCATCCAAATGTTTTCTGTATCTATCAATTTGTTTTTATTTTGTTTCATTTATTTTTTTCTTTAGATTCTACATAAAAGTGAAGTCAAATTGCATCTGTCTTTGACACTCCACTGAGCACAGTACACTCTATGAATTTGATTGGAGCTTTTTAATCCATCTAAATTGAAAGTAATCTTTGATAGATATGTAGCTATTGCTATATTGTTTTTACCTTTTTTGTTTTTATTTTTTCTTATATTTTTCTTTATTTTTTAGTTTATTATTATTATTTTCTTTATTTTTTAGTTTTTATTTATTTATTTATTTTTTAGTGTTTATTGCTATTTTATTATTCATCATTTTGCTTTTCTTTTTCTTTTTTTTTTTTCATCTTAAAAAACTTCTAACATTCCTTGAAATACTGGTTTGGTAGTGATGAACTCCTTTAACCTTTTCTGGCCTGGGAAGCTCTTTATCTGTCCTTTGATTTTGAGTGATAGCCTTGCTGGATAAAGTAATCTTGGTTGTAGTTCCTTGCTTTTCATCACGTTGAATATTTTCTGCCAATTCCTCTGGTCTGCAAAGTTTCTTTTGAGAAATCAGCTGACAGTATTATGGGAACGCCCTTATAAGTTATTAGTTGCCGACTCCAATAGTTTTCTAAGGAAGATTGCAGTGAGGGTAGGGCTGGCTGCTCACTGGAGAAAGCCTCTCCTTGTGGGAGCTGGGTACAGCAGTGGCCCAGTGAGTCAGCGGGGTGAATCCGGCAGAGCTCAGTAGACCAATCAGATTCAGATTTGGCCCTGTGTGGGTGGGCACAACACAGGGAAATGGCGCCATCTGCCTGCCGCTGGAAAGGAGGACACCTACTCAGGAAAAGTGGTGACTGTCCTCCAGCCCTCCCCTCAGTCTGTGCCCTGTATGCCTCCGATGTCTGCCAAGTTGCCATCCTTCTGCTGGAGCCCAGGGTGAGTGCTTATGAGTGACCCGGTCTGTGTAGGCCCTTTAAGAAAACCTCTGAGTTCCCTACAGGCTTCTGTCCCACCCAGAAGGTTTTTCACAGACAGATGTGGGGTTCCTCTTCCCAGCACCAGTACTTTGGGCTGGGGAGACTAATGTGGGGCTGGAGTCCTTCACTCCTCACAGAATTGGCAGGGAAAGCTCCGTGGGTGAGGAAACCTCCGTGGGTGAGATACTCCTCTGGATTCTCAGCCGCCACACGGAGATTTGGGCCAGCCCCTTTCGCGTCTCCACCCCTCCTAATAGTTTCGAAGTGGCTTCTTTGTGTCCTTAGTTATAAAACTTCTATTCAGCTAGATTTCAGATGGTTCTCCAGGTTGATTGTTCTGTAATTTAGTTGTAATTTTAATGTGTTCACAAAATGAAGCAGGCACAGTGTTTACCTACTTCGCCATTTTGGATTTCTGTTCCTTGGACATTTAGTTTGCCACCTCCACACCTTTGCATAGGCTGTTCCTGCTACCTGCAATTGCTCTCCTTACCATTTCTGACTAATAAGAGCAACTCATTCTTCATGGTCTAGCTCAAAAGTCTTTCCTTTTAGGAAATTTCTATAATATCGCTATTCATCCTTCCCACCATCAACCTTAATTTGAGTTTTTTCTATATTACAAAGTCTGCTTATATTGTAGTTGACTAAGCTCTAGTCTTATCTGTTCCCCCTAGACCTAGGCTGTCCAATATGGTAGTCACTAGTCACATGTGGCTATTTAAATTAATTAAAATTAAATTAAATTTAAAATTTAGTTCCTCAGTTTCACTAGCCACATTTTAAGTGCCTAATAGCCCATGCAGTTAGTAGTTACTGTATTGGACAGCACAGATAGTGAACATTCCACCGTTGCAGAAAGTTCTGTTGAGCAATGCTGGAATCCTATGTCATTCACTCCCTCTCATGTTTATTGAATACAAATTTATCACATGAGTCATTTAGAATTTAATTGGTTCTTTTATCTTGATTTCTCATCCAGCACCACAGCTTTATATTTTCAGCTTCTAAAAAGGGCAAGTTGGTACTACCTGTTCCTTGCTTTCTTCTTTTTTGCTGATATGTTATATTCTATTGAGGTGAAGCCTCATCTCCTTTTTGTGGGTTGCCTTCATTATAGGGCCTTTCTGAGAGTTGTTTGGTGCACCATTTTTCTCTGAGGTGTGTCTGAGGTTGCTTACAGTAGCCTAATCCTTGAACAGTGTTCCTTAGTAATGAGACCTCTGCCTTGGGGAAAGAGCCGAGGCCTCAGGATAACATTGCCATTCAGGAGAGGCTGCCTGTCCTACACAGACCCGCATGCCTGCAGGGGGAAAAACACAGGAGACACAGGACACTGTGACAATTAGCAATGGCGTTTTGAGGAATTCTTTCTCATTAAGTTCTTGCAAAATCAATTCTCTGTCTATAGAAGAGGCTTCTGGGAAGGAACCACAAAGCCAGAGTGGCCACAAGAGGGCACCAGTGCACCTTATACAACCTTTACCTCCAAAAACCTCGGCAAGGTTTCCCTGCATTGCAAGGGCAGCACAGAACAAATGTACATCAGTTCGGAAAGGCATAAAAAAAAGAATTTTTTTATCATATTGTTATGTCTAACTGGAAGTCCTGCTTACCATATATTTATGCATCCAGGACCTCCTTAAACACAGGAACCACAAGAACATTAAACAATAATAGGCAGACAAGGGATTAGATTGAAAATGCTTCAAATAAGGGTGTGTGAATAGGTCAGTAGACTTTCAAACAGAATAAACCTCACTTCGAAGGAAGGTAGCTATGGAAACATTACCAAAATCATTCTGTTACTTCATGGCTGCAGTGGTTTCTGCAGCCAGGAAATGCTGTCAAGGGAGTACAGAACATTATTTTCTTATAAATAATACAACACAGGATCCTATATGGAAAGTTGTAAGAAATTAGTTTTCAGGGGTAGAGATGTTTCAATAAAAATACCCAACCACTTTAATTTGGTTTCTGATAACTTAGCTTTGGGTTTGCAGTTGTTAAGTTTTTCTTTATTTCTGTTTTCTGTTGCAGAAAAGAAACTGCTGAGAGATTTATTTCCATATCTCTGAATATATTATATATACACATATGCATGAACATTTAGTATGGCTGATAGAAGTCACCTGTTCATCCCCAGTACAACCCAAATGAGGGCAGGTGACCTATATTTAGCACTTACACAAGGGATTTACTTTCTTGTACAGGATATGCCTAGAAATATGCCGCCTAAGGCCATATGGTTCTGCCACTGACTCTTAGAGACCCTAGACCAATTACCCGTGCCCTTGAACTTCCCAGGAAACCCAAATGAACACAAACATGACTGTTTCCTGATTACGCTGATTATGTAGGTGGAGATATGAGTAAACAAATTAGGTTGATGGAAGAGGGGTAGGTATTTGGTAAGCAGAGTAAATGTGGTTGGTACCTGCCCTGAAGAGATGGTAAACATCATGCTGGTGGACTAATGGTAGCCCATTTAATATCCTGAGTCATACTTGCCCTAGGGAAAGATATCTTAGGTTCTTCGTTGTGCAGAGTAGTGGACCTAACACTTTAGTGCACATCAGAATCACCTAGAATGCTTATTAAAACAAATGTTGCTAGGCTCTACCCCAGAGTTTCTGATTCAGTGGGTCTGGAGTGGGGCCAAAGAACTTGCTAACATATTACTGGGTTTGCTGATGCTACTGGTTCAGGGACCATACTTTGAGACTCATATCTCTAGAACATTGTAAGTGGTTTACATAAACTATAAACAATGTAGGTATCATATCATAATTCTGTCCTTGAAACAGAAATCTAACAAAGGGATCATTACTTTAAAAAATTTATAATTCATACATCATACAATTCCCAATTTGAAGTGTATAAGTCAATGATTTTTAGTATGTTCACAGAGTTCTGCAACTCTGTTATATGACTTTCATCACTCCAAAAGGAACTCTATTCCTCCCAACTCCCCAGTCATAGACAATCACTTTCTGTCTCTATAGATTTGCCTATTCGGGACATCTCAAGTAAATGGAATCATACAATGTGTAGTCTTTTGTGACTGGCTTCTTTCACTAGGCATAATGTTTTCAAAGTTTATCCATGTTGTGGCATGTACCAGTAAGTACTTCATTTCTTTACATTGTCTAATGATATTTCATTATACATGTATACGAGGTCTGACAATTAAGTTTGCAAACTTGCCACCATGTGGTTACATTGACAGCACTGTACAAACAACTTGGTAAGGTTTTATAACCTTGGTATATCTGTGTCTCATAGGTATGTTCGTGTTGATGTGTGACGGTGTCTTGCTGAGTGGTGCTCATTATTTTTGCTGCATGTTTTTGTGTTGGAGCTTAAATTAGAGCAATGACAGATATTAAATTTCTTGTTAATCCTGGCAACAGTGGAAGTGAAATCAGGGACATGTTAGTCCAAGTTTATAGGGATAATGCCGTAAAGAAAACTGCAGTGTACAAATTGATTAAGCATTTTTCTGAGAGGTGAGAAAGCATCACTGATGAAGAGAGGTCAAGATGGTCAGAAACCAGCAGTGATGAAAACCTTGCAAAAATTCGCCATCAAATTGATTTGTGCATCAAATTGTCGGCTGACTGTGAGAAGCATAGCAGACCAAGTAAACATCTATAGAGAAACAGTTAGGAAAATCTTTACTGAAATCTTGGCATAAGAAAGATGTGTGCAAAAATGGTCCTGAAGGAGATCACCCATGAGCAAAAGAGAGTTGAAGTTTGTCAAGACCTTTTGGAGAGACAAAACAATGTTTTGGTCCATGTTATCACTGGTGATGAAACATGGTTGTACCAATATGACCCTGAAACAAAGCATCAAAGTGCACAATAGAAGTCAGCCAGTTCGCCACAACCAAATCAAGAGTCAATCCAAATCAAGAGTCAAAACATTGCTGCTCTGCTTCTGGAATAAAGGCTATGTTTCATTTGAAAAAAAGAAAAGTCAAAATGATGTTGCTAAACTTTTTTAATAACAGAGGGATTGTTCATTATGAATTTGTACCAACTGGACAGACAAGTCAAACAGGTTTCCTGTTTGGAAGTGCTGAAAAGGCTACATGAAAAAGCTAGACAAAACCAACCAGAACTCCTTGCAAACAGCTCATGGCCCTTGCCTCAAAATAATGCACCAGCTCACATGGCACTGTCTGTGAGGGAGTTTTTAACCAGTAAACAAATAACTGTTGGAACACCCTCCCCACTCACCTGATCTGGCCCCCATTGACTTTTTCCTTTACCTGAAGATAAAGGCAATATTGAAAGGAAGACATTTTGTTGACATTCAGGACATCAAGGATAACACAACAACAGCTCTGATGGCCATTCCAGAAAAAGAGTTCCAAAATTGCTTTGAAGGGTGCACTAGGTGCTGGCATCAGTGCATAGTTGCCCAAGGGGTATACTTCAAAGGTGACCATAGTGATATTCAGCAATGAGGTTTGTAGCACTTTTTCTGGAATGAATTCATGAACTTAATTGTCATACCTTGTATATCACATTTTATTTTTCTCTTCTTCAATTGATGGACATTTGGGTTGTTTCCACTTTTTGGCTGTTATGAATAATGCTGCTATGAACATTCATGTGAAAGTTTTTGTGTGGCTATATGATTTTATCTTTTTGGGGTATATACCTAAAAATGGAATTTGTTGGGTTAAATGATAACTCTATATTTAGCATTTTGAGGAATGGTCAACTTGTTTTCCAAAGTGTTTACCTTTTATATTTCCATCAGCAGTGAGGGTTCAGTTTCTCCACATCCTCACCAACCCTTGCCTTTTGATTATAGCCATTCTAGTGGGCTGTAAGTGTTCTCATGTTGCTTAGATTTGTGTTTCCCTAATGGCTAATTATGTTGAGCATCTTTTCATGTGCTTATTGGCTATTTGTATATCTTTTTTTGAGAACTGTCACGCTTCTGATCCTTAGACCATTTTTAATTTTGGTTGAGTTCTAATACAGTCATGCAGCACTTGACAGGGATACATTCTGAGAAATGCAGTGTTAGGTGATTTCATCATTGTGTAATTTCATCATAAAGTGTACTTACACAAACCTAGATGGTATAGCCTGCTACTGTAATTATATGTGCTATACTTTTATATGACTGGCAGTGCAGTAGGTTTATTTACACCAAACACATGATTAATGTGTTGCCCTAGAAGTTAAGACTGCTAAGAGGTCACTAGGCGATAGGAAATTTTCAGTTCCATTATAATCTTATAGAACTGCCATTGTATATATGGTCCATTGTTGACTAAAATGTTGTTATGTGGTAAATGACTATAGTTCTTCATATTCTAGATATAAATGCTTTATCATAGATATGACTTGAACACATTTTGTGTGGGTTGGGTTTTTTACTTTCTTAATGGTGTTTAATGAAGAAAAGTTTTTAACCCTATCAGATCTGAAGCCCTGAACCCAACTGTCCCCTATACCTGGGCTCCTGAGCATTAAAGAGAAAAAAACAACATGATATGGAAAAATGTTAGTTACATGCAAACAAGTCGTTAGAATAAGATGGAACTTGGAGACATTGTAGAAAATAGGTCTACCTTTCATTTTGAAAATTAGGTACAGTGGTCTAGCGGCAGATTCGGAAATTACCAAAAAATCGGTACAGCGGACTGGTAGGGTTAATTTTGATGAAGTCCATTTTTTTTTTTTTTTTATTATACCACTTATGCTTTTGGTATTGTATCTAAGAAACCACTGCCTAATCCAGTGTCATGAAGATTTACTCCTATGTTTTCTTCTAAAAGTATTACAGCTTTATTTATTTATTTATTTTTATTTGAAATATGTATTTATTGGGAAATGATTACCGCAATGAGATTAGTTAACTTTCATCAAATAATTTAAAGATGAGAAATCTGACTGTAATTTCACCTGTGTTTGTATTTGTGTTTTCTAGTCTTTTTCCCTAGAGGTTTTTTGAGACAAAATAAAAATTAAAAAAATTTTTTTCCTGGGAGTTCCCTGGTGGTGCAGTGGCTAAGGCTTCGGCGCTGTCAATGCTGTGACCTGGGTTCAATTCCCAGCCAGGAAACTACCCACATAACAACAACAACAACAAAAATTTTTTTTTCCAGCTGGACCAAAAGAAAAAAAGTACTTATTAAAATCAAAGTCAAGACATAGAAAGAGCAGACTGCCACCAGAAGCAATTAGGATGGGGCAGTGGTCATCTATTTTAGAGGAGGGAGGGGGCTGAAATAAATGAAAAAGGGATAAAAACTGGGAGAGGATTGAAGATGGACATGGTTGGTCTTTCTTCCCTCCTGGAGTTTTTCCCACAAGCTTTTGTGCACTTGCATGCACATGCATGCGTGTGTGTATATGTGTGGTTGATGTGAACTTTTAATTTGGAAATAATTTTAAACTTAATAGAAAAGTTGTAAGAATAAAAATGAAACATAAAAATCCCATATACTCTTTCCTGATTCACCTATTGTTAACAGTTTGGTAGATTTACTTTATCATTTCATATGCTTATGTACTCTTTAACACATACATACTCACACGTTACTTTTTTTCTGAACAATTTAAATCAAGGTTGTATACATCATAGCCTTTTACCGCTAAATACCTCAGTGTGTATTTCCTAAAAATAAGGATAGCCTCTTAACCACAATACAGT
Organism: Lyroderma lyra; assembly: GCA_004026885.1. NCBI lineage: Eukaryota > Metazoa > Chordata > Mammalia > Chiroptera > Megadermatidae > Lyroderma > Lyroderma lyra. The sequence goes on along the minus strand of PVJL010001179.1, from coordinate 55,747 downwards.
TATCAATTTTACTAAACTTAATATTGTTACAAAACTTTGATCTAATCTACCTTCTGTATTCCAGTTTTTCAGTTGACACAATGATGTCCCTTATGGAATGTTTACCTTCCAGAAATGGATCCATTCTAAGATTAGGCATTGTGTCTAGTCATATATCTTTTTGGTTCCTTTAACCTGGAACATTTCCATAGCCTTTCTTTGTTTTTTTTTTTTTTTTTTTTTTTTTTTTTTTTTTTTTTTTTTTTTTTTTTTTTTTTTTTTTTTTTTTTTTTTTTTTTTTTTTTTTTTTTTTTTTTTTTTTTTTTTTTTTTTTTTTTTTTTTTTTTT
>PVJL010001179.1:0-49048 GCA_004026885.1 Lyroderma lyra | reverse complement strand
TAAATAAATAAATAAATAAATAAATATTGGCCTTCAAAAAAAACAAAACAAAACAAAAAAAACAACCCCAGTTATTTCTTTGGAAAAAAAGAAAAGACCAAAGGAATGGTATGGGCCTGCCTGAAAATGTTTCAGTAGCACCGAGACTAGGAAAGTCAATGTTGAGAGGGTTCTGAGAAGGTGCTTTGTTTTTAGACAGCTGCATTCTTTGGACATAATGAATGGGTCATATTTGCTGTGTTTATGGTTGCTCTTTGCCAAAAATCCACCAGATAGATCTGGGTGTTCTAGCTGAATTCTAAAAGAGATGCATCAGGAGAGCCAGCTGCTCATCCTGAGACTGCCACTGACTGGCTGGCTGTGTTACCTTAAAGAAGTCACTTTCCTGTTCTGAGCATTAGTTTCCTACGATCTGTAAAGAGAAAGGATCTCTTCTAGCTCTAAAAAGAGTCAATCCTGCTGTAACAATGTTTTGAATTCAGGAAAGCCTTCTCCTCTAACCTCCAAATTTGGAGAATGCTGTCAGTCCTTAAAACCCCTCTTCACAGGTATTAGTTTTCTCTTATTCCATTTAGTTAGGGGGAGTCAGTGAGGTTAAGTAGCAGGCACAAGGTGACCTTGTCACCTTTCAGAGGAGAATTGGAGAACTGTATTCTTGACTTCAACCCAGAGTTGGAGCCATTCAGGCCAGAATTATATGAAAAATATAAAAGAGTTCGAATGAATTTGATGTTTGGTGTTTTCCTTAGTTAACTACATCAAATTGACTTAGTCACTTGGGTCTTCCCATTTTCTCACCAGGGCTTTCTACCTGTTTGTTTTTTGACCAGATTTCATCAATGTTAGCTATAGCCAAAGATACCAGGATGGGAATGATGTCATATTTACTATATCTGTGGGGTGGGAGATTTAAAGTGAGGGCCTGCATAGGGTGGGGATAACTCATGTCTCACAAACTTCCTTCCCAGGACGATCTACTGACACCCATTCTCCACATCCAACCAGGGCTGTGTCTAATGTCTATGTGAAGAGATGCTCTGGGCCTTTGCAAGGATGTATCTGTGGCTGGCAGCTCTCCCCTGTATTTCTTGGTGAGCAGACACAGCCAGCATTCTCTGTTCTATCTCTCTGCCGTAGTTCTCACAAGTGGCTCTGGGAGTTCTTGGGGTGTGAGCTTCCAGAACTTCCAGAGGAGTACTAGCATGGCATTTGATATTATCACCACTTTCTTTCTCCAGCTCTGACTCATAGGGTGCTGACTCTTGTTACTGCTGTTCTAGGTTTTGGTATAAATCCCTGGGCCTGGAATTGAGGATGATTGAATGTTTCACCTCTGATTGTGGCCTGTTACTCTTAAACCAATTTCTGTACCTCCTTTCTCTCTTTTCTCAGGATAGGACTTACTCTAGAGGTTGTTCAGTTCTTCACATGAATAGACCCCTCATATTTGAGTCTTCAGGCTCCAGCTGAAGTGCTCATCTCCGTGGAGTCTAGATAGAGAATCAAAGCTGGCCTACTGGCTCCTCTGTGAGGGTCCACAAAGCCTAGAGACAAAAGAGAGAACCCTCAGCTCACCGCTAGCCCTGGTGTAAGGGCTCCTGTTATGGAACAGTAGTGACGAGGGTATTTGGTTCCCAGTTGTGTGGCCTTGCTGACCTTCCATAATACATTCCAGGCTTCTTTGACCAAGGTGAAAAGTGGAGACCTTGCCTTTGTTATGAGGCTTTCATCTTTCTCTGCTCTTACAAGTCCTCAATGCCCATGATTGAAGGTAAGGTGTGTCCTAAAGTTCCATCTACCTGCTAGTATTCTCCGTGGTACTGTGTGACCTGGCCTGACCACCAGAGACAGGGCCCTTATGCTGTGAACCTCTCTTCTTCCTTCCTTCCCTATCAAAACTTACCTTCCAGGGTGCCATTTTATCAAGAGCTTATCTTTTCTGGAAAATACTAAACCACTTAAGGTGAGATGTTGGATAATGATAATGACTTTGTAATACCTCCTCAGCTGGCTGTTCCTGATGGAGTATGATCAGAATTGAAAGGTGATACTCATCTTTTGGGTTTTGGGACTAAATACCAAGAACCTTGCCATGAATATGAACATGACAGCTCATCTAGGAATGGGTGGGTCCCCTGCCTGTAGAGACTATATACAGGCCCTCACCATTCTCCAGGGATCCTTATAATCAGAACTTAGGGTTGAATGACTGGTGAGGTCCAGAACATGCTATCTCTTTGTAAAGATCGCTTTGCCTGATGATATGTAAGATAATACACCATTGTCTGTCTGCTAGAGTAAGAAAGGCTGACTGAGGAGATCAAATCTGGGGCTTGATTCAGTGGGCAACACAGGAGTTGAAAGTGGATATAATAGAGTTAAAATGGTGACCAATGGAAACCATGGAAGACAGAGAATTAGGCAAAAAAGGATAACAGACAAAAGAGGGTATTAAAAAATTTGACCCCAGTTATTTTAGGGAGATCTGCGTTATGAACATAGAGAAGTTTAAGAAGAAATGAGGCAAGTGGATGGAGGAAAATGTACTGAGTATGTTGGAATGAATGTTCTCCTTGGAGGAGCTAAGGTTAAGATCATTGTTAGATAAGCAAGAGTAGTGGTATTCCTCTGGAAATTCTGGAAGCTCACACACAACAGGCCTTTTTGAGCAGAGGGAAGAAAGGATGACTGAAAGAAAGAATGAATACTGCCAGTATATCCTCTAGGCCATAGGTTCCCAAGTGTGGTACGTGTAACCCCTAAGGAGTATGTACTGGGCTGTTCAGGGGTATGTGAAAAATAATCAGCAATGGTGAAAAAACAATAAAGTAAAAATATGCAAGATGTCAGTTATGGAACAATAAATATTAAGTTTGAATCACTGTTAATGGAGACACTTTAAAATTAGATCACATTAGCGCATGATGACCGATGGGCGTAGCTATGAACCCTTCCCCAAAACTGCTCTTCTACCAATCATTGCACACAGTTTCAGATCAATCCATCTGTGACATTTCTAGAGCTTTCCCAAACATATAAATATACCCATAGCCAGATTGTTTGATCAGTTTAGTATTGATTGAGTAAAAGTAAGTGCGTTGTCTTTAATTGTGATTCTTTTCAAGTAGTTTTTAAATTTAATGTTTAAATACTTGATCATCATTATCAATATTTAACTGCATTATGAATATTGTAAAATTGAATCTGTGGTTTGTATTTTTAGTGTAGCAATTTTTCTTTCCTAACTTATTACCTCATTTCCACTATTTTACATTAAGGTAGGCACTGAACAAAAGTGTCAGTTTTTAAAAAACAGCTGTTTTAAAAACGGGGTACAATTTATGGCAAAGGGGTGCACAGTGGAAAAAGGTTGGGAACAACTGCTCTAGGCTTACAAAGATTTGTTGGGTTAGTCAGAATTATTAATATAAATAGTTATGATAGTATTACCCAGTGATAGTCCTATTTTAAAAAATAACTTCAAAATCTATTTTAAAATTGTGTTCTAAATCTTATGTACATTCTCTTTTGCATTTCATTGAGGACTTGAGTCTGTTATTTACAGTGTTTATTACTTTTAAGCATATGGGAGTACATATGATATCTGTCCACATTTTTCTAGAGCTGGTAAACAGACTGGGAACAGGACCAATATGAAAATATTCACTCTGCAATTGACCTTGTGCAGGCTCTCCGAGGTCAGTAATGGTGGTGGATTTTTGTAAGAATTGACTTGTTTTCAGCAGAAGCCGGGTCTCCTGCCTACTACCATTTGTAATCTTTCCTTACTATCTAGCCTGCTGTAAAATTACTAGTACAGTTTCCCCAGGCAATGACTTTGTGATTTTCTACTTTTTTATTGATCAATAAACAGTTTTAAACCAAAAAACCCCACAGTGAGAATAGCAACTTATTTGGTACTTGTAACTACCTGCCTTGGAGAAGAAGAGGGATTGGAGAGATAAGAGCCTCAGGCTCCTGTTGTCTTCTTGAGGCCAAAACCACTAGATGAAAATAGAAAAATGCAGCCACAGGTTAACAAGCCCACATCTGACTACACTATGCTAAAGAACTCACTGTTTCCTGTGAAATTAACCCCCTGTTTCTTTGACCCCTGGATATATGCATCTCCCTCTGTAAATGTCAAGAAGGCAGGCTTTGGCGTTTGAGTTTACTGCTGTTTTCCTAATGCCAAATACTATGCCTGGCATAGAGTTAGTGTCCAGGAAACATTTGTAGAATAATTGATTGAATAAATAATATAGCTATCAGGCTTGAGAATAAGAGGGGGAATTTATTTCTCTGTTATATATAGATGGGTTTCCAGTAATTTCCTTGCATAAGTCCAATCTGTCTAGCTAGACTTGAGGAGAGAACCTGGGCCCTATGTGCTTTCTATTTCCCGTGGTAGCAAATTTAGTTTATGATCATTATATACCTTTAGGTCGTAATGACTATGTCTCCAGTGGTGATGGCTTCCCATCATTACATTTGTTTTCTTTTTGGGTAAATAGAATTTTGAAAATAAATTTAGAAAATAAAGCAATATTTTTAGTAAAGCGAACATCAATAACTGGCTAAGGATAACAGAAACTTTGTGACTTGAATTAAAAACTGTCCACATGGGCACATTTTGAAGCCCGGAAGAGGTTTCTTCTCACATTTGTTGATATCATTTGTTTTACCCAAGGAGTGTTTGGAGAGAGGATGAAGTGAAAGCATGCTTTTTTTTTTTTTTTGAGTAATGTTGTGTCATTTTGTTTTACTGATGAGAAATGTTGAGAAACAGTTGACTTGATTTTCTTGTTTTCAGTTTCTTCTCACATTTGTTGATATCATTTGTTTTATCCAAGAAGTGTTTGGAGAGAGGATGAAGTGAAAGCATGCTTTCTTTTTTGGAGTAATGTTGTGTCATTTTGTTTTTCTGATGAGAAATGTTGAGAAATAGTTGACGTTTGGTTTCCTTGTTTTCCATGGTGACATCAACTGACCAACACCTGTTGTCTGTGTAATGCCCCTGACCCCGTGTTGGCAAATTCAGTGATGACACAGGCAGGGTATCAAGAAAAAGGAAAGGCTAGAAGAGCTAGTTTATAGTTTCTAGAAGTAGGACTATTCTTTTCACAAATCTTCCTTAAATAAAAATTTTCTTTTATTTCACCAAACACGAATCACAGACAATGGGACTTGGAAGGGCCTTGGAAGTCACTGTTTCAATTTGCTCATTTTACCCACAAGGAAACGTCCAAAGCAGCTCATGACTGTCCGATGTCACATAGTGTGTCAGTGGCAGAGCCCTCCTACTCTGGATCCCAGCAATGGATTGTGAATCAGGATCTCAACCCCTGATGGTCCTCTACAGTGTCATCCGCAGGAAACAAATAGGTGTTTCAGTTACAGATGGGTGCTCAGGTAGCCATTTGCCTCTGTGCCTTTGCTGGCCTGTTCTCTCCCAGGTGGCCTTTTCAGGTTTCTGGGTACTCTGGTCCCCAGTGGGGCCATTTCCAGGGCATTGACAGGAAGTATGAGGACGCAGCTGGGAGTGAGTTTCACTGCCATGAGGCACTCAATGTATTCTCCAAACCAGCGAAATTGTCCAGTGCCTGTAGGCTCTGTGTGTCATGGCTCCAGCCCAGCAGACCCAGTAACATAAGGTTTTGCACTCAGCCAACCGATAAAAACTCTGTCCTTTTCAAAATGTCCCAGAAAGCCAAAATAACTCTTATTTCCCACGCAATGTTAGAGCAGATTTATGCCCCTTTAAAAACACATGTGGTGTAAAAAGATGAAGGGAGGGAGTGCCTAAAATTTTACATATGGCACCAAGGTAATCCTAGCTGAGTTGGCTTCTCTTTGGAGAGTGCCTGCGGGGTATAATTAGAACAGAGATAGCCATCCCAACAGATCTATACTTGAGCAAATCATGGCTAAGACAAAATTGGAACCAAGGCTAAATTTATCAATAACAGGGTTTAAAAAAAGGAAAAGAAGACAAATGAAGTTGAAATTTCTTCTTGTTTATTTAATGTGCAGAACACTTTCTAGCTGATTTATGCTATGGCTTCAGTGTATTTTTCATTTTTTATTTATTTTGCAGTTAATTGGATTTCCAGGCTTTGCGGCCAGTCACTGCAATTGATCCCTGAAAAGATGGATTTATTGCTTAGACAGGCAGAATTCTGACAATCTTCAGAGGATGGAAAATAAAAGAAAACAGCTCATACACGGAGCTCTGTGGGTCATCATCGGGTCAGACCAGCAAGATATGTTACAGTTGGCAGGTTTATGCCAGAATTTCGGCACAAGTAATCTTGCTAAATGGGCAGCACCAGGACCCAACAGAACATTTCATAGGATATTGTCAGTGATCCATGTTTAGGAGGAAATGTAGCCTAGGATGGAGACCTCAAGGTAGATGTCAGATCCCAGATAGACTGAACCTGTGGTTGGAGAATCGACTAAACTTAGAACAGCTCACACCTTTGGTGGCTCAATCTGGAATGGGACCTTACTTTGCATGGTGGGTGACTTGTTCAAATACCATAATGACTCAGGATGTGGAACAGATATGGAACTCATGCCTTCAGCAATTCTTTGCAGAGGGTCCTGGAAATCTGTCAGCTGAGAAGCAGCAGACCACTGCCCTTGGCTCTGCAAAAGTCCGACATCCACCCAACCATTTGCCCATCCCTCCATCTACCATCTATCCATCCATCCATCCATTCAGGTAATCGTTTTTTTATTGAGTTCCTACTATTTGATAAGTATTTTGTCTGGTGCTCAGCTTAGAGGAATGAATAATAAAAAAAATGTTCCTACTCCGTGGAGTTTATTAGCCTTTGGATAAGTAATTACAAGTTTGCTAAGAGCTAGAAAGGAGAAATTCAGGAAACTTAGAAGCATATTACAGGTGAACCTACTCTGTTCTGGAGGTTGGGGAAGGCTTCCAGGAGGAAGTGCTGTGAGCTGAGACCTGAGAGACTGGATGTAACAATGAACAATGTTTAGACCATATATGAACTAGAACTCTGACCCACAATCTGCAACAACCAGCCTAGGAAACTAACCTATTATCCATAGTACCAGCCTAGGCAGCTAGCCTGCTATCTATAAGTCAGACCATTATCTCTAGCAACCAGCCCAGGGAAGCTAAACAATAGCCTCTATAACAATCTGACAGGACTTGGTTAGTAACTGATAGCTTCCCTAACTTTTGTCCCTTTTTCCAAGTTGGGACCAACCAGAGAAAGCCAAATATGTACCCCTACCTAATCATTCAGGATGCCCCACCTCTACTTATCCCACCTGCAGAATCCCTAGGCCAACATCCTCCAATCAGAGTACACTTAAAACTTTCCCCTTTTCCATTATAAAGTCTTTACACTCCTCTACCTGCCTTCGAGTCTCTGCCAAAACTCAAGTGATGGTGGCTGACTTCCTTGCTACAGTAAACTGAATAAATAGCCCTTGTTTGTTCTCATTTGGTTGGTCTTTGTTTATTCCACAGGCTTGAAGAATGAGAGCATGTATAGTCCAAACAGTGGCAGGGAAAAGAGTATTCTAGGAAATGGAACAGCACATACAAACAGGAAAGACTAAAGCATGCTCTTCAAAATGAAGAGTTGAACATGATTGAAATGTGGAGGGTGAGGGAGTGACTGGCATGAGATACAGCTGGGGATAGGGATTTTGGGGGCTGCAGGGGTGTGGGAGAGTGAAGTTGAGATCATGCAGGGCCTGGTGAGCTGTGTTGATGATATTGGCATTTATCCTAACTGGAGCCTCATTTATGGCTGATGCTTAGTTTTCCTCTTAACTCGTCTCTTTCCATTGTGACTTATCTCCATCTCCTGTCTGCTGCTCTTTATGTGAACTCGCACTGCCTATCTGTCTGAAGGCCTACCTGCTTGGAGACCTTATTTTCTGCTGGCATTGTTTTTGTGAGGCAGATGCACAGGCATAGGTATCTTGTGTGTGAGTCCTGCTCTTTGTCAGCATTAGCTCCAGGTCCTCTGACCTGGGCAGTGGTAAAGTAAGGCCTGGCTTGTCCAAGTTCCTCTCTGGGCCTGCATCCAGGAGAACCTAGGGGGAAAGGTCAATGTGGTAGAGATAAGAAATTATCTCTATATCTGTTCTCACCTTCTTCTACCATATTAGAACATACTGTTAACTAGATTAGAGATATTTCTAATCTCCTTTGCCAATCAATGTTTTGTTCAATGTTGGGACAATAGGATGTGAGGAGAAGTGATATATGTAACTTCCGGAACATGTATTTAAAGGAATAGAGCACTCCCTCCCCTTCCTGTTGGCTGGAATGTAGTGGTGGCACTGGGGGAGCCATTTTGGATCAGGTGTATCAGGGATGGCAGAGCCACCAGAAGGAGTGCCATGACTGATGGGGACTGCTTACATCTGGACAGTTATGTAAGAGGCAAATATATTTTTATCTTATTCAAGTCACTATTATTAATATTTCAGTCTTTGCAACCACAGATGACCTATAGCTTAATTCAGCAGTTCTCAAAGTATTGTGCCAGAGCCCCCAGGAGGGAGCTGTCTCTGAGACTCTTTCAAGAGGCTCACAAAGTAAAAATTATTTTCATGAAATTACTGAAGCTTTATTTGCCTTTTTCACTCTCATTCTCTCATGAGTGTGTAGCTAAGTTTCTCAGGGGCTACTTGATGATCACAATAGATTGAATGCAGAAGCCAATATACAAATATAGTTGTCTTCAATTAAGCCACATATTAAAGAGGTTTGCAAAAGGGAAATACAATGCCAGTCTTCTCAAGTTTTTTTAAAATATATTTTTAAAAAGAAAATATTTATGTTTACATGTTTACTATTGTTATATTTAAACAAATTAATGAAGAAACATTAAAAAAATTTCTCCATTTTAATTTCTAAGGGTAAATATGAAAAGAGATAACCCACACTTATAAAAACACTTTGGGTTGTCAATAATTTTTAAGAGTATAAAGAAATCCAAAATATTTGGGAACGACTTTCCTAACTAATCCAGGCAGCTAGACAGCCCCTGCTCTAAGTCCCATGTTTTTGGGATCTGCTGGGGTGCCACCACATCTTCTTTCTGCACCCTATTTTGATCTCTTCTCTCCTGGTTTCCCCTGATTCTCCAGGAATTGACTTTAACTTACATAGAATACACTGGATATTTCCTCCCTCCTCCACTTTTTATCAAGTCATCCATTCACTCAACAGTGGAGCCCATAATATAAACTAGGAATTGTGCATGGTGTGGAGGTCAAGGAGGACCTGAATATGGTTCTGCCTTGGTTTGGCCTACAGTCTAGCAGTGGGAGAGGCTGTGAACAAGTAGTGGCAGCCTGGGCACTCATCAGCACAGTAGTGGATTATATAAGGCATGGAAGTGATGCAGAGAAAGGGATGATCAGCTACTCCTGAGGGGAAGGGGGAGTGGTGGGGCAGGAAGGTTTTAAGAAGGTGACTCTGAGGGAACTCGAAAAATAAATATAATTTAGCAAAATTTTATGCAAGAAATGCAAGGAGGAGGAAGGGCACCCAGGCAAAAGAAACAGCAGGGGCAAAGGTGCTGTGACTTCATAAGACAGGGTGTTTTTGGAAAAGTCTAAGTGGTTTGCTATGGGATGAGAAGCAGGAAAGGGCCAAGCACCATTAAGTAATGATAAACAAATGGGCTTTTTGTCTTAAGGCTGTGGGGAACCATGGGATAATTTTAAGCAGAAAATGATGTGATTATATTTGATTTTAGAACTGTAGCAAAAGTTCTTCAACTTGTTTAGGGGTTATGTCACGTGCTTCCAAGAGATGCTGCTATGCTGGGGCATGACTAGTGGGTGGGGCTGCTCTGGAGAGAAGCCTTTATCAGATTTATAGTGGTCCATTAACAGCCCCTCTATTTTTTAAGGGGAGGAGGGTAGGGATGATTCCGAACATGAATGGCAAAATAGGTGTCCTTTTGATTCATTTCTTTGCAGGACCCCCAGGCATTAGTATCTAAACTTGAAGGAGGGAGGAGCTATACAATACTTGGGAAGAGCTGTTTTTATCAGTAATTATGACTACTTAGAAGTTATCTAATTATAACTTTATAAGTTTGTAACTAATTGTAAATATTTTTGAGCTTAATATGTGTTAGGCACTTTTTATGCATATTGCCTGTATTAATCTATGTAATCCTCACAGCAACCCCTTCAGGTAGGTCTTATATTGTCCATGGAAAGTTTATGGGATTAAACACTACAGCCTGCACTCTTAAACCCCGAGGCTGCACTCTTGACTGTGACTTTGTACCACGCTATGGTCAGGAGCAAGGGACTCCTCGTAACAGGTTGGGGGCTCTGCAGAAGGCTGGAGGTCACAAGGTAAGTTCATTACTGTAATAGCTTTCCCCTTCTCACCAAGGCTAGAGTGACTGGAGAATGCATGAATCAGAAGTCCAACCAGCAGTTTCAGCATTACCTAGAAAGACAAATTCTTAGGCCCTGCCCCGGACATACTGAATCAGGAACCCTGGAGTTGAAGTCCAGCAAACTGTTTTTAACAGTCCCCTCTGGGTGATTTCGATATATAGTAAAGTTTGAGAACTATTGGATTAGAGATAAATCCCTAGGGAGGTGGTAGGTGTGAAGGAAAGGGGAGAGAATAGATTGAAGAGAGACTGGAAGCCAGCAGCCCATTTCTGAGGTTGTTGCCGTCCCCATCATAAGAAATCAGGCCCTGAAATCTAGTCTCAACCTGAAATGCACTTTAGAATCACCTGGGGAGCCTTTAAAACATACCAGCATACTGACTTTACCCTACAACTGGTAGATCAGAATCTCTGGGGGATAGAACCCTGGCATCTACTAGGTTTTTTGAGAAAAATTTCCCCAGGTGATACTAATGTGCAGTCAGGGTTAAGAGTAAGTTGTTCTCAAACTTAAAGATGCATCAAAATCTCTAAGGGGGGCTTGTTAAACAGAAGCTGTTCAGTCTTCTTCTCATAGTTTTTGATTTAGTAGGTCTGGGCTGGAACCTAAAAATCTGCACCTCTAACATGTTTCCAGGTGATGCTGGCCCAGGGACCACACTTGGAGAATCCCTCCTTATAGTTTCACCAATCGCCCTAGCAGCTTAAGGAAAGTGGAGGCTGTGGGTACTGAACCTAGGAGAGGAGCTTGGAGGGCCCCCTCCCTCTATGGTTAACTAGGCCAAACCAGTGTATCAATAGATAGAAGCCAGTGTATCAATGTGTCTATGATGTGATATATTTTACAGAAGAAGTGAAAAATTCTGGTTAATTAACTAGATTTTTTTTTTTTACCTATTAGACATGTTTATTAGTTAAATGTTTAGACCTATAATTTGTCTTTCCCAAGGACAATGACTGCTTGAGTTTTGATAAAAAAGCCTAATTTTCAGACATTGTTCAGTTTTCCCCCTTAAAGGATTTCCCCTACAGATGAATTTGCAGAATGCAAGTGCTCTGAGGGGAATGCTAAGGTTTGCGTTCTCATCTGAGATCTGTAGTGAGAAATCAGGCTTTTAGAATGATCATAGTTATGGGGCATTCAATATAACACTCATTGCTCAAACAACTTCTGAAAATAGTTCAAGGCAATTTAACTTTTATTTCCTCTATAGAACTTGTCACCATTTATTAATCTTAATTTCATTCAACATCGCATATCAGATGAGAGACCGATTTTTCTACTCTGTTTCCATAACATTAATATTTAAATGGCAGAATGCGACACTCATAAACAGCTGCGGAGGAGAGGGGTGATATTTCTAGGAAGGAAAACCTAGATTAAATGTCACATCAAGGCTTCTTTCTTCTTTCTTTAAGAATGCTTAAAACACCCTGTTCGAGAAAGGCACCCTAGGAACTGGTTTGGAAAAAGGAGGATTTTTGAGGCATGCACTAACCATTTGGCTTTTCCAGGCTGCTGTTCTACCTAACTGTTCTTTCTATCCTTAACCTTCCCAGCCTCCCACCAGCCCTGCTCCCCTCAGACTGTCTAGCCTCCACCATCCAGATTGGCATGTGTCTATATAACTTCATCTATCCTGTAGCTATTATTTCTCTTGACAGAGATTCTGTACAATTGGTTTTTGTATACTGAGAAGGACTTAGGCTTTGAAAGCCAGGGGGCATTCTGTCAGCAACCAAGGGCCTCAATTCACTCCTGAAGGGGTTTTTTCCTCCAACTGCAAGTTTTACGTGTCTATCTCTCCCTATTTTAGTTGTGCCACTAAATGTGTAGGCAGTTTACTACACCCAGATTCTCTTACTTGAATATATTCTGCAATATTCTATATGAAAAAGTAAAAATGTAAAATAAAATGAAAAGTACCCATAAAAAAACCAAAGACAAAAACAAACAAACAAAGAAACAATGCCCAAAACAAAGCCAAGAAACCATGCAGGTGTACCTTTCACTACAGAATAGAAAGATAAAAGGGCATTGCCTGTGAAATGCATAAAATTATGTAAAATGAATAACATTATGTGAAATGAATAACATTATGTAGAATGAATAACACTGTTTCAGAGGGTCTGTTCTAAAACTGAAGAAGCATTTGGGGAGGTGGAGGTGGAAGATTGCAGGTGGAGATGCTGGCAGAAGTCTTTCTCCTTTGAATGCTAATGCTGCTCACAGAAGAATCCAGATCACGTTCTCTGCTTGGTTTGTGGCTCCAGGAGGGAATTCACTTTCATTACTTTAGATATTTATTTGGAATCAGTTGTGTGCAAGGCTCTGGGCTACAGGTGGCAGGACACCAAGATGGATGAGGCACAACCTCAGCCTTCAAGCAGCTGGTAGAGAGGATCAGATAAAAGCCCAAGTTCTGTGGGGCATGTGCCAGGGAAAGATATAAACAGTGGTGGATGGTGATTAGGAAGGCATTGAAAGGAATTTTCTTAACAAATGGGGATCAGAGGTTTGGGTAAAGGAAACAGTACTGATTCACTATATACTTCCAAAGCATTCATTGAGCCCTTATCAGTGGTTCTCAACCTTCCTAATGCCGCAACCCTTTAATACAATTCCTAGGGGTCGCGACCCACAGGTTGAGAACTGCGGCTTACCTTATGTCAGGTACTACACTGGGTTCTGGGAATGTAAACATGAATAATACTTTTTCCTGCCCTCATGGAGTGAGGAAAACCGGCAAGGTCAGTCGCAGTATCACAAAGGCTTCGTGGAGGAAGTGATGCTCCTAACTAAGCTGAATCCTAACAGATGAGTGGGGGTTACCTAGAAAAAGATGGGAAAAGGTGGGGAAGGGAAGCACAGTATTGACAGAGGAAACAGCAGCTACAAAGCCTTGAAGAGAGAAAGAATCAGGTGTTTGCGATACTGCTGGGGCCTGGGAAATAGAGTGTGACAAGAAGAAAAACAGGAGATGAGGCTGAGGTATCATGGAGGCCACATCAAAAAGGGCCTAATGTTTAGACATTTGCTCATGCAAGGGGTTTAGGCTTTTTCTGTAAATCATGAGGAATGGTGAAGAGATTTTATTATGGTGTGAGAAGATTTAAAGTGTAGAGAGACTATTCTGGCTATGGCATGGAAGAGGGTTTGAAGGCAAGACTGAATGCAGGTGATGGTTTAGGAACGTATGACAGTAAGACAGGTGAGAGATGATGGAGTTTGGCAGAGTGGGTGGAAAGAAGGATCAACAAAGTAGAGGAAATAGGACTTGATGGCTGAGAAAGTGTGTGGTAGGAGAGACAGGGTTGAAAATGACTCCACACTTTTTTATTTGGGTTACATAGATGGTGGTGCTATTTATAAAGTCAGAAAATGAAGGAGAAACAGGGATTGTTGAGAGATAAGAGTAAATGATGAGTTTTGGACGTGTTGTGTTTGAGGTGCTTGTGGAACATTCAGATTAAGATGTCCAAAATTCATAGTTGGATATGTGAGTCAGGATAGAGATCTAAATAATGACTAAAGCCATGGAACTAGGGGAGATCGCTCAGGATGAGTGTGTAGAATGAAAAGAAATGAGAAAAGAGAGCTCTCTATTACCACTTCTTTTTAATATTGGTGGTTCTGGATAGTTCAACAAGGTAAGATTAGAATCATAGGGATTGGAGAGGAGGAAATGAAACAATCTTTATTTGAAGATCACATGATAATTTATATAGAAAACCCAAATTATAGATAGATTTTTAGAAATATTAGAAGAGTGTAATAAGGTGGTTGGGTATACAATTAATATAAAAAACAGTTACATTTTTCTATACCAGTTACATTTTTCTAAAACTATAAAACAAAATTAAAGAGAAAGCAATGTCTAAAAAGTTAGAATATTAAGTATCTAGGAGTAACATAAACGACTCCTACAGAGAAAAATGATAAAACCTTATTAAGAGATATTAGGGAGGAGATATTGTGTTATAGATAAGACAATGTCATAAACATTTCAATTATAATCTGTACATTCAGTATATTTCTAATCAAAATCCCAGGGTTTTTCATGGTACTTGGTAAAATTATTATTCACATGAAGGGTTAGACGGCCAAGAGTAGTCAAGACATTTCTGAAAATGTAGAGCAGGGAAAAAGGACAATGTGAATTGGTACAAGGTTAGACAAATAGACAAGATGAATAGATTGGAGAACAATAGATGAAACCTTGGTAGTGACAGAGGTGACAGATCTGGTCAGTAAGAAAAGAAAAGTGATCAATAAATGGGGCTGGAAAAAAAATAGTTATCCATTATCCATATGAAAAAACATTGGATTCTTACTTTACACTATATCAACTCCAAATGGATTAAAGATTTAAAGATGACCATAAAGAAAGTTGAAAGACAATTGATGAACTTAGGTAAAATATTCATAATATATAGAACTGCAAAGGATTAACCTGAAAATATGTAAAGAACTCCTATAAATCAATAAAAAAAGCATGCACACGTCAGCAGAAAAATGGGGAAAATACACACATGGAAAAATGTCATGACCAATAAACTTTTAAAGGACTTTCAACATCATTGGTGATCAGGAAAATGCAAATTAGAACCATGACGAGGTATCATTTTATACCTGTTTAACTGGGTAAAATGAAAATGTCTGACAATGCCAAGTAGGAGTACAACAGCTTTGGAAATGAGTTTGGCATCATCTCCTAAAGTTGAACACACAGTCAATTTAGAAAAGAGTTTAGCATGGTCTTTTAAAGTTGAATATTCATATTTCCTATAGACCAGCAATTTAATTCCCAGGTATATGCCCAAGAGCAACTCTTGTAGATGTATGATAGGATATGTGTACAGGAGTGATCACAGCATCATTGTCCACAATAGTAACACCTTGGAAACAACCTAAATAATCAACATTAGGAGAGTGGGAGAATAAATTGTAGTATGTTCACACAACAGATTATCTATTATACAAAAATAAATGAACCACAGTAGCTTGCAACAATATGGATGAATGTAAATAGTATCAGGTTAAGAAAAACCGGTAATTCTCCAAAGATTACTTACAGTATGATACCCCTTAAAAAGTAAAGCTAAAAACACTAATATATGTATATATACATTTTAAACATGTATGTACAATGTATATATTTAATACATACAAAGGCAGTAGGACTATATGCAAAGGAAAGAAGGGAAGTATGCTTATCTCAGGTGGAGAAGGGCAGCAGGAGGATGAAATGAAGGGGAGGAGAGGCATATGGTTAGATGTAGATCCCTGTGAGGGTGCTAGTTTTGTTTTGTTTTTTGGATGATGCATTCATGAGTGCCTAATACATTATTAAAAATAACTACATACAAGTAGCTCAGACATGGACGAATGATGAGAGGATCATCAATCAAGGGTTATGATGAATCCCATTCTGTGCATCTAAGGTCCAATTAAATAAAAATAATTTTCTTGAATGAATAAATGAATGAATGAATAGAAAATCAGCAGTGACAGTGATCCGAGAGAAACCTGATGCAGGCAGATCTTTATCATATTACTGAATTCTATCAGAGAATGTACTTGCTGAGGCATTTCTTTAGGGCATTGTAAGTGAACTCAAGGAAATTTTGGCAAAAGAAGTTATTAGGGTAGTCTGTGCCTTGCTCAAAAATGTTCCTGGGTTATTCCTAAGTTATACCACTTGCCATCCTCGTAGCTTTGGGAATGCAGTCCTTTTATGCTTTCTTCTGTTTCTTCCCTGTGATTAAAGTGAGCTATTATGGGATGATTTGCAATTGAGTTTATATGTCATGTGGACCAAAGGAGATAGATTTGAAACACATCTTCTATTTTAAATTGTTTAAAATAGCTAGAGCATTGAGGGAATTACCAGAATAATACATTTCTAATATGATACTTTTGGAGTATTTTATTTATTAAATTTATTGAGGTGACATTGGTTAAAAAATTATATAGGGTTCAAGTGTACAATTCTATAATACATCATCTATATATTGCATTGTCTGTTCACCACCCAAAGACAAATCTGCTTTTGTCACCATATATTTGACCCCCTTTACTCTCTCCTCCCCTCCTCGCTTAACCCTCTGGTAACCACTAAACTGTTGTTTGTGTCTGGGTTTCTGTTTGTTTGTCTTGTTCATTTGTTGCTTTCAGTTTTATATCCCACATATGAGTGAAACCATACAAGGTCTGACAATTAAGTTCGTGAACTTGCCACCATGAGCTTGCCTTGGCAGCACTGTGCAAACAACTCGGTAAGGTTTCATAACCTTGGTATATCTGTGTCTCACAGTTGCATTCACGTAGACATATGGCAGTGTATTGCTGAGTGGTGTTCATTATTGTTGTTGCATGGTTTTGTGTGCTGTTGTGAAAATGTTGGAGCTTGAATTAGAGCAACAAACAAACATTAAATTTCTTGTTAAACTTCGCAAGAGAGGAAGTGAAATCAGGGACATGTTAATCCAAGTTTATGGGGATATAGTCATCAAGTAAACAGCAGTGAACAAATGGATTAACTGTTTTTCTGAGGGGAGAGAAACTTTCACTGATGAGGAGAAATCAGGGTGGCCAGTAATGAGCAGAGCTGATGAAAACATTGCAAAAGTTCATTGAATTGTGCATCAAAATCATCAGCTTACTGTGAGAAACATAGAAGAGCAAGTAAACATCCATAGAGAAATAGTTAGGAAAATCTTAATTGAAAATCTAGGCATGAGAAAGGAGTGTGCAAAAATGGTCCCAATGGAGCTCACTGTTGAACAAAACCAAAGGAGAGTCAAAGTTTGCCAAGACCTTTTGGAGAGGTAAGACAATGTTTTGGGCCATGTTATTACTGGTGATGAAACATGGGTGTACCAATATGACTCTGAAACAAAGCATCTAATTGCACAGTGGAAATCAGCCAGTTCTCCATGACCAAAAAAGTTTTATCAGTCCAAATCAAGAATCAAATTGATGTCATTAACCTTTTTTTGATATGAGAGGGATTGTTCATTATGAATTGGTATAGCTGGACAGTCAACCAAGTTTTATTTGGAAGTGCTGAAAAGGCTGTGTGAAAAGGTTAGACAAAAATGATTTGAAATTTTTGCCAACAACTCATGGCTCTTGCATCATGACAATGCACCAGTTCACATGACATTGTCTGTGAGGAAGTTTTTAGCCAGTACGCAAATAATTGTATTGGAACATCTGACCCCCAATGGTTTTTTTTCTTTAACCCAAAGATAGAATACAGAAAGGAAAACATTTTGTTGACATTCAGGACATGAGGGTAATATGACAACAGCTCTGATGGCCATCCCAGAAAAAGTTCCAAACTTGTTTTGAAGGGTGGACTAGGTGCTGGCATCAGTGCATAGCTTCCCAAGGAGAGTACTTCGAAAATGACTGTAGTGACATTCAGCAATGAGGTACATAGCACTTTTTCTAGGATGAGTTTGCTAACTTAATTGTCAGTCCTCATATAGTTCTCAACTTTTTTTGTGACTTATTTCACTTAGCATGATAATATTAGCATAATGGATAATGAAGATCCATCCATGTTGTCACAAATGACAGTATTTCATCTTTTCTTATGGTTGAGTAATATTCAATTGTATACATGTACCACATCTTTATCCAATCATCTAGTGAAGGACACTCGGTTGTTTCCATATCTTGTCCACCATGAACAATGTTACAACAAACATAGGGGTATATACATCTTCATGGATAAATGTTTTCATATTTTTGGGGTAGATACCTAGAAGAGGGATTGATTGCTGGGTCATATGATAATTTTATTCTTAATTTTTGACAAACCTCCATGATGTTTTCCATAGGGGCTGTACCAATTTACATTCCAGTCAGTAGTGTATGAAGATTCCTTTTGCTCCACAGCCTCTTCAATACTTGTTATTACTTGTTGATGACAATCATTCTATTAATAACAGAATGATTAGGTGTGAGGTGATATCTCATTGTGGTTTTGATTTGTATTTCCCTAATAGCTAGTGAAGTTGAGCATATATTCATATATCTGTTGGCCATTTGTATGTCTTTTTGGTAGAAGTGTCAGTTCAGGTCCTTTGCCCATTTTTTAATTGCATTGTTTATACTTTTTGTTGTTGAGTTGTGTAAGTTTTTCACCATTAAGTATGATATTAGCTGAGGATTTGTCATATATGGTCTTTATTATGTTGAGGTACTTTCCTTCTATACCCATTTTATTAAGTGTTTTAATCATAAATGGATGTTGTATCTTGTCAGATACTTTTTGTGCATCTATTGATCTAATCATATGGTTTTAAACCTTTACTTTGTTATGTAGTGTAGCAAATTGATCAATTTACATATGTTGAACTATTCTTGCACCCCTGGAATGAACCGCACTGGATCATGGTGTATAATATTTATAATGTATTGTATTCAATTTGCTAGTAATTTGCTTAGGATTTTTGCATCTGTATTAATCAGATATATTGGTGTCTCAGTTCTGGGTTTTTTTGAGTGGTTACCATTAAGTTTATGTAAAAGAAACTTTCATATATATAATAATCCTTTTTCTTCTGCATGCATCTTACCTCTATTTCTCTTTGCAAATTCTTTGCCCCCTCTTCTTTTATGTTTTTGTTGTCACAAATTATTCCTATTTGTGCTGTGAGTTCATTTCCAAGTTGCAGTAGCTACTGTCTTCTTTTTTTCTGTTACGTTTTTACCTTTTTTAACCTTTATATTTAAGTGTACCTTGCCCTATTTTGAATAAGTGTTGCAATTTCTCGTTTCTGTCTGTCAGTTAGTTATCTTACTCATAGTTTTATAATTTTTTGTCTTTTTGTTTCAGGTAGAATAACCCCCTTCCATATTTCTTTTAATACAGGTCTTGTGGTGAAAAATATCCTCAGGTTCTATATATCTGGAAAGGTCTTCATTGCTTCTTATCTAAAGGCTAACTTTGCTGGATATATTATTCTTGGCTGGTAATTTTTCTCTTTCAATGGTTTGTGTATTTGATTCCACTACCTCCTATCTTGTAGAGTTTCTGATGAAAAAGCTGATGATAATCTAATGGGATTTCCTTTATAGGTTATCATCTTCTTTTCCCTGTCTGTCTTGAGAATTCTTTCTTTGTCATTCATTTTTGACAGTTTTAATATAATATGCCTTGGAGAACATCTTTTTAGATTGTTCTGTTTGCTTCTTGGATTTGAGGGTCCAGTTTTTTCATAGGGTGGAGAAGTTCTCATGGATAACTTGTTTGAATAGGCTCTGCTTTCCCATCTCCCTCTCTTCTTCTGGTATACCCATTATTCTTATGTTGCTATTTCTGATAGAGTCAGACAGTTCTTGGAGAGTTAGTTCACTTCTTTTTACTCTCAGGTCACTCTCTTCTTCTATCTGAGTCATTTCCAGGTGTCTATCTTTGATATCACTAATTCTTTCCTCAACCTGGTTAGCTCTATTTCCTGAGCTGGCTATTTTATTCTTTTTCCTTTTATTGAGTTCTTCAGCTCCAGAGTTTCTATTTGGTTCTTTTTTAAAGTTTCAATCTCTTTGGTAAAGTATTCCTTTTGTTCATTGATTTTATTCCTGAGTTTATTGAATTGCTTATCTGAGTTTTCTTGCATCTTGTTGAGTTTTTTTCAGAACTGGAATTTTGAATTCTTTCATTTAAGTCACATGTTTTCATGTCTTTATTTTCTGAAGATTTTTTATTTTCTTTCTGAACTGCCTTGTTACCTTGGTTCTTTGTAGTATTTGATGGATTATTTCTCTGCCTTAGCATTTATGGGAGTGAACTCTGCAGCAGGTTGCTAAGTAGGGGTATTTATTTTGTTTTCCAGTAGGTGGCGCTGGATCATTTTATTTTCTCTGGCACTGCTCTGGTATCTGGGATCTCTGCTGGGTGATGAAAAATGCATTGTATTTTCTGAGGAGGTGAGTGTCTCCTCTGTGACTAGGTCACCTTGGTCTCAGGGCACTACCTCTGTGGGAGAATGTGGTGGGTGATGAGGCTCTGAGTCCCCGAAATCCCAGTACCCACTTGAAGTGCTGTACTGTCTGAGCTATCCAGGTGCCCCCAGTGGAATCAGCCATGAAGGTTGGGGGCAAGATGGGCTGGGGAAGGCTGATGGCATTTTTTTGGCTTTGTTCTCTTCCCAATAATAATGGCTGCCACACTCTCTTTATTGCCACTCTTGTCACTGGGGTTAACTGCAGTGTGTGTCTGCTGCCCAGGAACTGTCTTTCCAGTTTTCAGAGCTGTAGATATTTTTCCTGGTAACCCAACAATCACTGCTACAGTTTCTTTTGAGGCTTACTGCCAACTCTAGAAGGGTGTGGGGAGTCAAGCTCTGGGAGGGTGGTGGAAGGTGGCCAGGCTCCATGGCTTTGTTTTATGCCTGGTAATGGCAGCTGCTAGAGTACAGTTGTTACACTTCTGTGTTCAGTCTCTGCTCCAATCATGGGGTTCAGCTTTATTATATGCTCATCACTCAGGGATGAATACTCAGGGCCACAGAGAGTGCACCTGCAGCCTGAATCCTCCCCTCTCTCTAGAACTGCAGTGAGTTCTGAGTTGCAACAGTGGCCCCATCTCTGATCTTTCCTCCCTCGCATTTGCCCTGATTTGCCCACCTTCAGAAGTTTCGATGCACGGATCTCTGCTTGTGTGTTGCGTAGGAAATCCTTTGCTGAATTATAGCTGTTTAACTTGTAACTTCAAGGGGACTCCTCACTCTGTCATGCTTCTTACTTCATTTCCATAGTATTTTAAAGTTTTATACAAACCATTTCTTCCTTACCATTATCAAGTGAAATTTAATGCAACTTGGATTTTATTCCTAGAGTTTTATTAGACTCTTTCTCTCTTATCCTGACTCTTGTAATGTTGTAGTGGACTGTTTAGTTTGAACCAAACTGTGTGCCAGCCTGCTTCATGTGACCAGCAGAGACCTCAATTTAGGCTGACCAGAGGTACCATTTTAAATGGGGCAAAAAGCAAGAGTACTGTCCTATTTCAAACAGTACCTACTATGGTCAGCCTAGTCTCACTGGGCTAAATTCAAGGTATCAGTAGGCTGACCAGATGTACCATTTGAAATGGGACAGTACTATTGTTTTCTGCCCTATTTCAAATGGTACATCTGGTCAGCCTATCAATAATGGGATTTTTCTCATCTTGTGGAAGTACAGGCTAACCATGGTTGACTGTTAACCCAACTTTATGAGAACAATTTAGAAATAGTTTTCTTGTTATACAGCAACACCTGCCCTTCATTTGCCCTAAAGAGTTGTTCAAAAGAATGAGGGACTAGACATGAAACTCTTTTGAAGGAATCAGCCTTAAACATTCATGTTGTTTGTCCCCATAGCTTCCTTTTAAAGTAGGAACTTTTCTCCTTCAGACCATAATGAACTCTAATAAGTTCATTCACACATGTTTGTCTCTAACTCTCCCATTTCGAGGAAGAAGTGTGTTTGGGCATGGGAACCACATTATATGTGTAGTGGAGATCAGACACCCTCCTGGGTCTGGACATTCGAATAACTACATACTCCTTTGTTCTGATCTCTTCTCTACTTTCATTAAAACAAAAACAAAAAACAAAACAACAATAAAACAGTCAATCACTGGCTGGTAGTTTCTATTTTTCCAGAATTATGCCTGGACATTTGGGCTTATCATAGACTTATATCCTTTAGTTGCCCATTTAATTTTTCCCCTTTTACTAGGTAGTAAAGTTTCTGAGGCAGAGCCAAAACACAAGAGAATCCCAACAGTGCATAACACAGGTGCTCTGACCTCACTATTGCAAATCTCCAAATTTCCGCAATCAAATCCCTTTTAAACCTTACTTAGATTTTATATTAAATGTTCTCTTGTAAAGCATACAGTTTTTTTTTTTTAAGTTAATGACAATGAATACCGCATTTCCAAGGCAGATAAAATGCTCTACTAGATCATAAGTTCTGTAGGAGAGGGTCGTGCTTCATACACTTGTATACTTGGTGCCCAGCACCAGGCATGATACATAGTAAATTTTAGAGATGAGAGGTGAGATTTTGGAAATGTGATGATTTCATAGCCTGGATACTCAAATAACATCCTACTAATCTTCCCTATTTCCCAAAGCCTTCATGGGAAAACTATTCAGGCAAGTAACTCATAACACCCAGTTTAGGACTCTGTGATAAAACTGGCAATGAGACAGGGCTTAGGTCCGGGGAGAAAGTGGGGCCTTTCATCTCCTCAGTCCCCTTAACCTGAATTTTAGGATCATGTTACTCAGACATGCCAAAGACAAAGAATGGCTTTTCTCAAGAGGAGCTCTGGGAACATTTCCCAAAGAGCCCTAGGAGTAATAGAGGAAGACTCATAAGGGTGGCTGACCCACTTCAAGCACCAGGATCTACCTGGTCTGAGGCAGAATGGTAAACACTATACCTGAATGCTGACTTTTAGAGCAAAGTAACTCTGCCCACTAGTGCCCCCATTGAATGCCCTAATCAATCAAGATTAGTAATTCTTCCTCTTTAAAGGAAGAGCTAATATGAGGAGCAGTTGAACAGTAATAAAGATGGTGGAGTCCCCTCTCTCATGGTGAGCACTCAGAATGTGTTTGTTAAAAGAATGAATGAAGTCAGGCAGTGTTGCTAGGGAGTTGTTACTATGGGAAATGCTATTTGCATACAAATTTTACCTCATTTGCCAGGAAGAGCCTCTAGCAAAGAGACTGATAGAAGGGACAATATGTTGCTTTTCAGAATCAGATGTTGATGGAGAGGAACACTACTGAGATTCTGCAGAAGCCTGATGGAGAATCTTGGTTTTAGTTATGTTATGTTTAAGACTATAATGCCAGGTAGATAAGTTTTGAAGGCACTAAAGAGCCAGGAATGAGTTTCATGTGAAATTTAGAATGTTGGACTTCTTTTTCTCTTTTCCAAACCACTCCCTTTTCCCCCACAAGTGGAAAAGAGGAAGTTCAGGTCATAGCTCTGATGAAATGCCAAACTGAGCCAGAACTAGTTGTGGTGTTTGGCTTTCACATTTTAAAAGCCATTAGAAGGTAGAGACAAATCAGGAAATAATACACAAGTGATTAAAAAGTTGGGAAGTACTTGGAATGGAAGTTATGCTATCCAGAGGAAAGAGTAGGGGCAGCTGTATTTATTTGAGAGAGTCTTTATCTCAGCTAGAACACAGTGGAGGAAAAGGTGTGAAATTTCATCAAGATTAAATTTAAAACTAGGAAAACTTTCTGATGTAAAGATTATTAAAAAAACTCAAAAATTCACTTGCATATTCCCACTCCCATGCATGGTGCTGATGAGATGATTAAAAATGTTTTCTGAGTAAATGGCCAGGTCATGAACTCATCATTCTTGAAGACTTTTGTGACCAGTACATATTGCTTTATATTTTTTGATGTTTAGAAATAATGGAAATTGTCTAGATAATTTCTCATATTCCTTTGAGCTCCTTAATTTTATAAATGACACAAATTAGTTGATTATTTACTCCAAGAGACCTTAAAGAGTATCTAGATGCCACAGATAATCTCATTTTTTTTCAGCACGAACCCACACTCACATCCTGGTTTTCCACCAGAACTATTTAGACTTTCTTTTCTATTGGAAAATTGCTGTCATTGTTTTCTTTCTATAGTGCCATTATTTATTCTAATCACTGAGGCTGTTACTCAGGTCCCTCTGATACACATCAATGCAAGTTACACATATTCTGTAAGGAGGGAAGAATGAACCTCTAAGCAGTAGTTAAATTGGTTTTGTAAATGATGCTGCATGTTTTAACTAGAATTTGTGTAGTATTCTAGTGGAAAAAAAGGTGGGGGATAGAGGGAAGGGTTCCTTAGGTTTTCAGGCTGTTAACTGTAATTAGCCTGGTTTCTGAGATGTAATTATCTTGCAATCTCAAAGCAAACACCCTAGAGGAAATTGCACTGTTAAAGACAGCAAGACATTAAAAATAAATTATTACCCTGGTGCCTGCTATTGCTGCTTATGCTTTGTGATTTGTCAGGGTTTCTGTTAGCAAGTTCCCGTTTAGGGCTGGAGTTATGCAGCCATGTTGTCACTGTTTGTACTAGAGGAGTAGGAGGTGCGATTTGCTTAGTTGTAATAATGGTGTGAAACTTACCATTATGGTAGTGAAGGCTGGTGATGTGCCATCATACTCTTCTCACCCATTTCCAGTCATCAAAAATGGCCCGGGGTAAAGGAAAGAGAGCACTGGAATCCCATTTAGCAGGAGACATTAATGGATGAGTAGAGTGGGGCATCATAATCTAAAGCTCAGGCAGTTCAAACTATCCACAAAGAAACTTTTAAATTGTTTGGAAATGACTGAGAGGAAACAAGAAAAATTCTAACCATTTTAGGGGCAAACACTGAGTGGTCATGAATGATCATCACTGACCAGTCACAGTGTCTAGAAAGACAGTACTATGGGATTTGAAATCAGAGACTTGTGAGTTTGAACATGTTATTGCACAAAGTCTCCCCACTGAGGGACAGATGGAGGATGACATCCTACTGATATCCACTGACCAAGCTGTGTGTCTATGGGGCTGTATCTACTCAGGGAAAGGGCACATTTTTCCAATTTGTCTACTTTATGGGAATGTTTACAAAATTCACCTGCACAGAATATTTTACCAATATGTTATACAGGCCTTTATTTATACTCTGTGTAACCTTGATTGAATTATTTATTCTTCCTGAAACAGCTTTCTCATTATGAAAAGGATACTACTACTACTACTACTGCTACTACTACTACTACTATTACTACTTCTCAGGGTTATTTTGTTGACTCTGTAAAGAATGTGCTCAATAGATGTCAAGCATTTTGATAATAATAATAATGATTATGACCAAGATGATCATTATTGTCAAGTATTCACAGATTGGAGCTTTCACCAAGCCCTGGGCCAGCCACAGGAACCTCCAGAGGCATGAGAACTTAGCTCTCTCTCACAGAGCTGAGGGTTTGGTTGGAGGGACAGGGTGCAAACAGCAATAGGTAATTAATTGTGCCACAATTTGGGAAGCTTTTGTGCAGTGTACAATTTTGTAGCGATTTATCTTTGCTGTTCATTGCTGTGGCTGGCTCTTTTTACATATCAGAAGGAAGAAAGCAGGGGAACCATACAGAATTTGGAGTTGAAGATATGATAGTACAGAAAGGGAGAATATGGCCATAGTTTGGTATAGAGGATTAAAGGTGAATATGGGAGCCATCAATAATCCAAAAAAGGCTAACTAACTAGAACAAATTTTCTATTCTAATGGGCCAAGCTAATTTGTGTTAGAAATAATTTGAGACTGAAATCTACAGATTTTTATTGTAAAAACTTCATTTAGCCTGCATCACTACTTTTCCCATGTTAAATTTTATCCACACCTCTGATGTTACACTAAATAAATTATAAAATAGAAGTCAAATTAGGTCTACCCAGGTTTATAACTCAACATTAGGAATATAAAGTTAAATTTGCTCAGAGCTATTAATCATGGGTTATTAACAAAATACAAAAGGCTCACCCTGGTTTTATGAGCTTTAATAGTAGAATAGAATGTGTGCCCAAAGATCGTTTTCTGGTTTGCTTTAAATCTGAAAGTGACTTCAACACATTGACCCAATAGATGCCTTATTTTATTCTTAATAGCAAAGGGAGGGAGGAAAGCTCACAATTATTCTTTCAAACTAATTCATGTCAGTATTTAACATAGTTTGAAAAGAATGTTTTGGTGTCAAGCTTTTTGTTTTGTTTTGTTTTGTTTTTTGTAAGTTCTTTGAAAAAGGAAATTCTTTATAAATTAAAATAATGTCCCTACCCATTTGTTTAACTAATATCAATTAATAAATAATGGTCCTTGTCCAAAAATATGAGCAACAGTACAAATTGCAAACCATTCATCCCAAAAGTTACCAGCCTGTGGGCCGCAACCCCTTACACTCCGTACAAATACAGGTGTATGTGACAGGGTTGGCACCATAATGTACTTATGCAGACCGGTCACACATGTGTAGAGAGCAGCTACCAATAATTTTATGGTTGGGGGTCACCACAACATGAGGAACTGTATTAAAGGGTCTTGGCATTATTAAGGTTGAGAACCACTGATAGAGGGAATATGCATGGAGATTTCCATTTATGGCAAGTTGGTGAACTAATACCCTGAAAGTATTTCTGAAAACAAGAACAACAAAACTAAAAAATTGAATAAAATAGAATGAACATTCTTTTAAGTGCATGGTTGAGCTTTCCTAAAGTTAGGAAAGGAAAGACTCAGGGACCATAAAATGAAAAGGAAGATGAAAATTAGAGTAGCAGGTAGGTATTTACTTCAGCTGCCCTGGAATGTGTTGCCAGTCTTAGTAAGCAGGTGGCTTTGGTTTAAAAATCATAAGGAGTTGAGGCTTCAGGCATTCCTGTAGTAGGGTGTTTAAATTGAGACCCCTTTATTTCCCATATAAAGCCTTCAAAAGGCTGTACTCTCAGCAAAATGGTGGCCAAACATATCCACATACTAGCAAAGACAAAGCAAAGCAAAACAAAAAACCCTGTAAGGATATTTGGCTGGCTTTGCCTAGGAAGAAATTGTTTCTCGTAAGAATTTTTAAGACCCTTCCTATTATCCTTACTTGCATGACCCAGGAAATTCAAGAAAAGAAGTTATTAGGAAATTGGCCACAGACTAATAAAACCTCTCTGAAAGGACATTCCTGAAGTCCAGATTGTACAAGACTCTGGCAGCTAAAACCCCACTAGACTCAAAATCATAATTCAAAGTTACAACATACACAAAGAACCAATAAACTGTAAGTGGAAAACCTATCACAAGGAACAGAAGACATCTCTAAAGCTTCAGAATTATTGGATATAATCGCTGAATAAAATTGTTTAAATTGATTAAAGGCACAAGAGAAGGTTTAAAAAATATAATAAAGAAGTAGAGCCTATATGATAATCAACCAGTTTTGTAAAGGATAAAGTAGAACTTGTAGAGGTTAAAACAAAATAAATGAAAATAAAAACTCAAAAGACATGTAAATAGCAGATTAGGCAGAGGTGAAGAGCTAAGAGATAAAAAGAAGGAAAATATGAAAGCATGATTAAGAGATAGGAAGGGTAGATAGAATGAGAAAGATTGAGATACATAAAACAGAAATTTTCAGGACATAAAAAGGAAAGGTATTATTAGAAGAGATAATCCTTGAGAATTTTCCAAAATGTTGAAAGACATACATTTTTAGATTGAGGAAATAAAATGAATTCCAAACATTTTAATTTTTTAAGTAAAACAAAAATTTTTATTCAGATACATTATTAATGAAACTTGAAAATCTCTAAAGGTAAAGAAAAATAAGAGCAACCATAAGTAAATAAAGATTATCTACTTTATAATAAATAAATAAAGGAAGGAAATCAGCCTCACAGCAGACTTCACAATAGGAATTACAGAAACCAGAAGACAGTGGAGTAAATCTTCTACTTGCTAAAAGAAAATAATTGTCAATCTAGAATTTTCTATTCAGCTTCATTATAATTCCATAATGAAGTTTAGACAAAAACAAAGATTTACTGTTAAGAGAACTTTGCTGAAGGATTTTCTAGAACAGAGGGGCTCAACTCTTATTGCTCATTGGAAACACTAAAGAGACACTTACAAAATACTGATGCCTGTGTTATCCCCCGCACAGATTTATGTTTATTTGTACTGACATACACACTGGGAATTGGGATTTAGAAAATACCCGTAGGTGATTCTAGTGTTATGTCAAGTTTGAGAATCACTGGTATAAAAAGGATGCACTTCATGAAGAATGAAATTGAATGCAGTTAGTCTAACAATAAAAATGAATTTAAAAAAAAAAAGAAGTAATGATGAACAAATAATTGTTAAATCTATGGATAAATCTAAATATTTAGTGACTTAATAAAGAAGTAATAATATTGACTAAGAGAACATAAAATCATCATAGAAGTAGATTACTGTACAGAAATAACATGTAAGAGGAGAGGAAGGTGATTAGAAGTTTAAGGTCTTTAGGTCTTTCATTATTCAGGAGGAGGATAGATATATTGATTAACTTTGTTAAGTAACCATGTTAAAAATTTAAGGGTAATACTAAAAGAGTAGGGATGTAATATATAATGGCTAAACTGGAAAAAGCATTAATTTGGCAGAAGTGTGAAAAGGAGGTATAAAATTTAGGGAGGTCTATAACAGATTTAAAGATGTTGCATCAGGCACATGATAGGTGATAGGATTCCATGAGGCACAGCAATGGAAATAGGAGGGGGTGGAACAGTTACAGGAGATGCTACAAATTAAGCACTCATGTGTCCTCATGACTAATTTGCTAAGAGAAGATAGTTGGAGGGGGCAGAGGGAGGACAACCCTACCTTCAACACAGCACACCAAGGTTTTGTTGGGATGACAAGGATGAGAAGATTGGAAGACAAAGAGCTGAACAGACTTGGTGACAAACTGGCTCCATACATTTGGAGATAGCATTTATTTGGTAATATTTGGCAGCTGAATCAGATCCCAGGAGTGCAATGACTGATGAAGGTGGAAAGGAATCAGACCATTTATCTAAATAGGATAGAGAGAGCAGAAGGGCAGAGGACTGAATGTGGGTGAGCACATTTGAGGAGCAAAAGGAGGAAGTTGCACCAGAGAAGGATAGAGAGACTAACTCAGGGTCACATAAAAGGGGCATTGCTTGCATTGAGGGCATACTCAAAGCCAACCTTTAAGATGGAGAAGAGACTTTACATCACTGCTTGCCTTTTTATTGATGGATGTAAGTGCTTAGAATGTCACCACTTATACTACTCTAACTTTACTTTTTAAATAAAAAAGAGTTTTGAATTGTTTTTAAAAGAAATTAAGGCTACCAGGTGAGAACTCCTTCATTGTTTTCCTTTTCTACTTTAAGTATCATGCTATTATACTTTATCCAGCCTCACAGTGGATTTGTGGTAGATTAAAAGTGGCTACAAAATCTTTGATAGTTCTCATCAGGAGATAAAGTCCATTTTCTTTCCCTTGAATTTGGGCTGGTTTGTGACAGCATTACCCAAAAGAGTATGAGCATAAGAGACACCATGCCAGTTCTAGGTATAAAGTTTAAGAAGACTGGCAGCTTCTGTCTTAGTCTCTTAGAGTCCTAAACCACTATGTAAGAAGTCCAACTAGTCTGAGGTCACTATGCTTTGAGAAGCTCAAGCCATGTGAAGAGAGCCTGGAGGATGAAACTCTGTGTGGGAAGGCCAAGGAGCACAGAGGTGCCACACATATGAGTGAAGAAACTATGTCGTAAATGGATCATCCTGTCCTACCTGCCCCAGCTGAAAGTGTGTGGATCAGAGGAGAACAGCCCAGCTGAGCTCTTCCTGTATTTCTCATCCACAACATCAAATGAGAGCAAAACGAGAATATTTATTAGGCCACTCAATTTTGGGGGGTAATTTGTTACACAGCAATACAGAATCAGAACAAGACACCTTCTTTCAAAGGCTAATTTCTGCAGGAACCCCACAGGCCACTACTAGGACCTCCCATCACCCCTTGCTTTCTTTTGTCTTCTCTAGTATTTTTTATTCTTTCTCTCTCTTCATTCTTCAAACTTTTATCCTCACATTACAAACACAGCTCAAAACATTTTCCCCACGGTTTTGTTTTTGCCTTAGTTTACTAAAATGTCTTTCACTCTTCCCATTGGAAGTTTTGCCTTTCTTACCATTCAAAGTTCAAGTTTTATTTACTCAAATCTTATTATGTCAGCTTAGTAAAATGAATCAGAATTTGTTAAAGATAAATTATAGACTTTTTTGCTTATAATGTAGATATTTTTAAAGGAATGCAGTTTTTATTTGTAGATAACACAGCAATCCACACTAACTGCTAAGCAATTTTAAGCTGACATTCATCTAAGCCTGCCTTAATGAACAGATAACTCATTTATAATTAGCAGTGCCAATTAATTGGCATGCCAACAATTAAAGTGATTAAAGTGCTAAAGTTCTTAAGAACAGTTTTTCCTAAGTAGGTTGTAGACAAACTTTCCCTGACCCTGCATCTTGCTTTCATGATTAATTTGCCAAGGAAGTCTCACTTTATAGATAGCACATTAGGAAATTTTAACTTGGCCTTGATTGGATAGCTCTGATTTGGAATAAGTGAGCCCCAATTACAAAGTGTTTATTGCATTTTTATTTTTGAAATGAACAATTTTTTAAAAGTTTTAATTATGCATTGTTTTCAGCCTCCTGCTATTTGTTACCCACGTGCTCCTCCAGCCCCACCTCCTTCAACTGCTCGGGGCCTCAGAAAACTTGAAGCAGTCAAAATCCCACCTTTTCTAGTTATTAAATTTATACTGTCATATGCCTGAAACCTATGTAATCCTTGCTAACAGATGTCACCCCAATAAGTCTAACAAAAATGAATTAAAAAAAATTTATTCTGTATTCTAAAAAATGGTAGAAGTTTGTGGGGTTTTATTTTAAATGGCCGTGATTTGCTTCTAACCAATAGAATGTGCCAGAAATGACATTTTGTGAATTCTGAGGCTAACCTAAAAGAGACATTGCAGTTCCTACTTTGTCTACTGGGTCCCCTTCTTTTGAGGTCCTGAGCTGCCATGTAAAGCTATCAACCCCTTTGAGGATGACATACTGTGAGGAAGCCTAGGCCACTTGGAGAGGCATGGAGAGGCTCTGGTTGACAGTCCAACAGATAATCCCAGGTAGCAGCTTGTATCAACACCAGACATGAGTGAAATACCTGAGGATGGTTCCATGACCTAGCCACTGAATCACCTCCAGCCCTCAAGTCTTCCCAGCTGAATCCTTAGACATGCTGGAGCAGAGACAAGTCATCTCTGCTATGCCCTTTCCATACTTCTGATTCACAAAAATCATGAGCATAATAAAATGGTCACTGTTTTATTCTGCTAAATTTGGTTTGGTTTATTATGTAGCAATAGTAAATGGAAGAAAGACTTTTTCCTTCTTGGCTTAAGGCTCTATACCAATAGTGTCCAACCTTTTGGCTTCTCTGGTCCACATTGGAAGAATTGTCTTGAGCCACACGTAAAATGCACTAACAGTTATGACAGCTGATCATCTTAAAAAAATCACAAAAAAAATCATAATTTTTTTAAAATTTATTTTTATTGTTAGACTTATTGGGGTGACATCTGTTAGCAAGGATTACATAGGTTTCAGGCATACAATTCCACAGTGCATTGTCAACTTGTTGTATAATAAGTTCACCACCTAATGTGACTTCTCTTTCCATCACCATATATTTAGCTCCCCCTCCCTTCTCTCCCACCCTCACCCCCTTCATAATGTTTTAAGAATTTGTATCTGGCCCATTTAAAGCTGTCCTGGGCCGCAGGTTGAACATCCCTGCTCTATACGATGTCCACCTCCTATCTTTTTCCCTTTCACATGTTTTTTTTTTTTTTGTTTTGTTTTGCTTTGTTTTATCCTTAAATATCTTACCCTATGCTGTTTGTGTTTACTGGTTTTAAATAAAATTTTTCTCAAGTTCTATCAGAAGTGGTTACAATTCAAATCCTGTTTGATAAATTATTAACCCCCTGAGTCTCAGCTGCCTTGATGATGAGAGAACCATCTCCACCTATGGGGTTGTTGTGAGGAATAGAGATACTGTAGGGAAATTATCTGGCATAGAGGGTGCATCCACTAGATAATTGGTAATTAGTATTAGAAGTTTTCAGAGATGTTATATAACCCCAAACCTCAGTTTCCCCTTTGTCCAAAGCCCATTGCTCTAATTGAGAGTGCATAGTGTTCTCAAAGGGAGTTTGTATGTGTGTCTGTTCTCTGTTGGATACATGCCCATGTGCCTTTAGTTCATCCATCACTGCATGAAGTTGGAAAACAACAGTTAAAACCAAATCAAAGCAAACCAACACAAAACAACTCCAAGCTCTCATCATGGTTATTTTTTTCTAGAAAAATGCGCAAATCATTGAGACTAGATATTTAACAGAACCCACTGGGTAGACTGGTCTGTGGCACAGACTCAAGTCTGGAGAGAAAAGTTTACTCCTACCCTGGCTAGAGGTTTCTTTGCTTTCTGGAAGGGTATATTCTCTATGGCAGAGACTTTCGGCATTTTGATGGGCCCAAGACACTTTTAAAAGCTGTAAACAAATGAACACACTCACTCCCTCACAACATTTTGCATGCCATGTTAGAGAGTTCCTAGCTGCTATAAACAATAGATGTCGGAGCCTGCTAAGGAAGCCTGTAGGAATTTGAGTGCTTGGGTTTGTCATCCTGAGGCAGTGACTCTAGTTTTGAATAAAACAAGGAGGGCTATCATTTTTGGCTGCCCTGTGAGTACTGCCTTGTAAGGACAGAACGCAATGTCTGCTGAGTACCTGCTGTGTATTAGGTTCTGTCCTAGAGACTTCCCATATCTTAATTTATTTAATCCTCAGGAAAGCCCTATAGCTAAATGTTTTATTTCTACTTTATTATGAGATTGAGAGAAATTAAATGAATTTTTCCAAGGTCTCAAAGCTAACAAGTAGTAGGACCTAGATTTGAGAGATACCAACATCAAATAGTTTTCTATTACTTTCTATTTGTGTCTTGGGGTGCTAGCTGAGACCCACTTCTCCAGATTATGATTGAAGAATTTGCTAGTCCCAGGCTTCTGCTTTAATTTCTATCCCTGCTGTCTCCTTCCCCTGTTCCTGCCTACCTATGGTCCTTTTGGCTGCCAGAGTGTAGTGTAGGGTGTGGGTAGAGGGCATGCTTTGCTGCTGGCTAGGCTTAGAGAAGCAGCCAAAGACAAGAGGTGTGAGCAAGGACCCTAGAGTCTGTGTTCTTGAGCTGGAATCCATTGAACCTTCCCAGACAAGTCATAACCCCAACACTTATTTAGCACCTTTTTACAAAGAACTCTTTCATTTGACAATAAGTTAGGCAAACAAGTCATGTTTATCTCCCTTTTACAACTGTGGATACAGAATTTTTTTCCGAGAACATTTTCTTACCGGGTCTTCTAATTCTGGTTCCTTGATTTTTTTCCCCCCAGTTACTTTCTAGCTTTCTCCTCTGGAGGACAAGGTTAAGAAATACCATTCTGGGAAATTGAAGCTACAAGACTGAAAACACGATGGTTTGGAGCAGGAAGTCATAAGTCATTGTGATTGTGAGATGGCTTTCCTTGCTCATGTTCTGGGAAGCAGCTGTCACAAACGTAGCTAATGAAGAACGGTAATCTAGTAAATTGTAACGTGGCTTCACATAATAGCAGTGGCTTTTGAAAGATAAGGTAACTGATAAAGAGTATTGAGGTAGGAACACAGGAGACTAAGAATTTGAAAGATGAAAGATTTCTGCTAATGCTGTCCGAAGACAGCATGATCTGATTTCAGATGACCCGTACTGGTCCTTCAGACTAAAATATTCCTTCAGTGGACAAAGGCAATTGATCAAGCAACCAGAGCTGGAAAGTAATTCTCCAAAAGAACATCCAGCTGTCCTTGCAATTTGACCTGAGTACTGATGACCAACAGGGCTTCTTTCAGTGAGAACCTTCTTGCTGGTTGCTAATATAGAATATCAACCACTCTCTGGTGGGTTCAACTCCCATGATTCAGTTTCTTATATTCTGATCCCTTTTGGTAGAAATGATAAAGACCCTGAACCTGCTAAGGTATTGAGCACATTTGGGCTTTGGGTTCCCACCTTAGTGTAGCCATACCTGGGAGGCCCTCACCTGAAGAAGACAGAGTCTTTCTTAATGTGTGGCCTTGGTAGCTTATGGGGACCATAATCTTGTTTAGTCTAGGAACCCAGCATGTCCTTCTAGTTCTAAAGCTAGATGTTTCAAAGAACATAATATGTGTTTGAGCAAGAATCCTGTAGAAGCATTCCTAAACACAGCCTCTGTATGGGTGTCTCAAACTTATTCAGATTAGTACCCCCAAATAGAGACAGAGTGAGCCTTCCTACTACCAGGCAAAGTGCTAGGGAGGCCCTTTTGTGCCTAGGGTGTCCTGAGGCTTTGCATGCAGAGACAAAGCAACCTGTAAGTATACCTTTTAGGCAACAACTGGTCAGGACCTTGGGCAGACAGAGAGGAAAACAGCATAGGGAGAGGAGAAGGAAACATTTTCATTGGTCTGGAGGCTGGGAAGTTAGTTGATGAGGATGCCAGTCAATGTGGCTCCTGTGTGCTTCTTGCAGAGATCTGGTCCACTCACCTAGCTTTGGCCTCCTTCCCATTGTGGACAATTCCCTGAGATAGGCTGAGTTGGGGGAGTAGACACCTAATCAGTGGATTTAGCACTCTGGGATTCCATCATGAAAATGTC
Source organism: Lyroderma lyra (assembly GCA_004026885.1). Classification (NCBI taxonomy): domain Eukaryota; kingdom Metazoa; phylum Chordata; class Mammalia; order Chiroptera; family Megadermatidae; genus Lyroderma; species Lyroderma lyra. The sequence continues at coordinate 14,213 of PVJL010001179.1, read as the reverse complement.
ACAAAGTAAGTGGACCCAGGATTCTGGTTTGATGAGTCTTGTGAACCCAGATAGATGGGGAGGTATAGAGAAGGTGGATAGCCTGTCTGCTAAAGTGGTGCCTTACCAAGTGTCCTGTTGCACAGCAGGGTTTGGTGAGCCCCATTAGAGGTGGGTGAAAGTAGATGACACCTAAGTTAGATAGTATCTGTGTCAGAGCTCCACACCATTTATCAGGATTAAACAAGATGATATACAGTACAATCTTTATATTTTGCTTGATAAATGCAACTATCATCATCATCACCATTATCTTACATAGATAGACCTTTATACTCAAGCTCATGTTGCATTCAGAAATTCTGATACTTGAATGTAGACATTAGTGTAAATTGTATTATAATTATACTCAGTTTAATGTTGGTCCATGGTAGAGGCTGGACCTTCAGTGGCTTTTCAGGATTGGAAGAACCCATGTAGAACCAAGGGTCAGATATTCAAGATCAGGGCCAGTCAGGGATATGCATATATTAATTAGGATAGTATAGAATAATAGAAAAAGCTGGGACTGTGGGGACCTGGGGAGTATATGCCAGACCTAAGGGCAGTGGCTCCTCAACTCTAGCTGCTTGTTGCCATGCACGAATCTGGGCCCAGGGATTATAGTTCTTCTTATTATTTATGAGAGACTGAAATTCAGATTTTAAGGCAATATTTTACAGTTTTAAAAATATTGTAAGCCAGTCAAAATATGTCTGTAAGCTGCATGCATGGAATCTGTTGGCTGTCAGTCTGGGATACTCTTCTCTGAAGCAGGAATCCTCTCTATGGCCCCATGGTCATCCAGTGAAATCCCCATGGGATGGTCTGATTGTCCTTTCTAAGTCATACTTCTATGATAGTGTGACAGATCCCAGAAGTCACAAATCTGGAATAGGGCTGGGTCAATAGGCCTGTAACTATAACCATCTGCTATTGCTTACCTGTTGTTTCAATAATAATTGAATTGGACACAGAATTTTGCCCTCCATCCAACATCGCCCACCCCAGATCTGAACTCAGGTTGGAGCAACTGAAGGAGTTAGTGTTTTGTTTTTTTTTTTAACAACCTTGTTGCTGATGCAAACTGGGGCTTAACCTCATAAAACCTAGAGAAAACAGGAGTCAACCTGAAGCAACAAACCCTGGGCAATGCTAAAATGTAAATGTAGGATCCACTACATGAATATGCAACTTGTACAGTTCCACACGGCCTTGTATTCAAAAGGGCCTCGTACTTGATGTAATGTTTAGCTTTTGTTGTCTTGAAATTCTTAATAATTTTTGAACAAGAAGGCCTATGTTTTCATTTTGCACAGGGCCCCACAAATTATGTAGATGTCCTGCATAAATGTGATCAGAGTTGGAACCAGACCACATAAGTGGAATTCTTTTGTTGTTGTTGTTGTTGTTTTTTTGTTTTGGAACCACCTACAACTTGATTAGTTTGCACTTTTATGTGAGTTGAGGCAATGCCCTGGAAAGCAGGGAGCAGGAATATTTTTCTGACCATTGTACAAGATGGGAATGTTCTCCCCTGCTTTATGATGAGTGGCTAGGGTGGGGAAATAGTTAATTTTCTGTGATGTGATCACCTCCCAGGGCTTTTTTTCACTTGTCTCAGGTGTTGGATCAGCATTAGCTGCTAGCAAAAGAGATGCAGATGGACATGGATTTAATTGTGGGAATAGCTCTTGTATTAGTATTAGAAAAATCTGGAGAATAGACAATATCCCTGGTAGGAAAGCCAGGAGACTCAAATTCTTTCCTGATCATTTTCAGGTTGGCAAAACTGGAGTTGCTGAGGAACGGGCATACGCTGGGCATATGAGCAATTTTACTGATGCATTTTAGTTGGTACTGCAAGTTTAATACCCAGGGCACTGTAAAGCTACTAAAAAGGTCCCTGTTGAACCTCTGTCAGAGATTCACCGGTGCTGGAACTATAATTAATTCCTATTGCTCCCTTATTCATTATACATATGATCTGCTTCAGAGATTTAATTGTGGGACTTTGGGTACAGTGGGAAAGTCCAATAGAGCAAGTCCCCAAAATGAAGTCTTTGTCTTCACATTTTGGCTTTGGCCTTTTAGTAAGGGATTCAGGGACTGTAGCTATAGAGGTTGCTCTAAGTGAGAAAGGAAGCAAAACTCGATGGAACCTATTGTATTAATGCCCTCCTTAAGTCACAGAGAGTTGCAAATCAAGAAATTGTTTTGCAAACTTGGCAAACTTAGATAGGATGGCCCACTAATGATGACTAGAACAACCCATCAAGTTAGGGCTCAATCAATACAAGCATTTCCCCTGGATAATTGCCCCGCCCCTCTGCAAACTCTAATACCCGAATCTTTGGGACTAGAATTACATTAACTGTAATATGTAGATGAATTTGAGGAAAATTGACACCTTTACTATAAAATTACATTAACTGTAATGTATAGATGATTCAGGGACAATTGACATCTTTACTGTAGTGAATTATCCTATCCAGAACACAGGATGTTTCTCCACTGATTCATGTCTAATTTTTATATCCTTTAGTGAAAATTTATAGACCTTTTAATTTAGTCCTGCATATTTCTTGTTAACTTTATCTCTGGATATTTCATATTTTTCAGTGCTATTTTGAATGTTGTATTTTTTTTCATTATAGTATTTTCTAACTAGTTAACTAGTTCTTACTGCTATATGAAGAAGCTATTCTTATATATTTTTATATTTACTACTGAACTCTCTTATGTTTTATGTCTTGGTTTTTTTACTAATTAATCATGTAATATGCAATATGTGGCATTAATGCTATATGTACTTTCTCTAGTGTCAGTAGTAGAAATCACTGATTGATCATCTCATTGAGCCTGGGTTTAGTAAATCCTTAGTTTGCACTCAAATTGGGGAGGATTCTCTATGGCTTTGTTTCTGCACATATTTTGAGTGAAACACTCACTGCTTGAACTATCTTTTTAAAGTTGTTTGCATAGCAAACAGTTTTGGAAGATAGAGATAATGTCTCATCCAAGCAAAGAACCGGTTTGCTTATAGCCTTGAAATATAAAGATTATCTCCCTCATGAGCAAAGAGAAAGTACACTAGTCAGGATGAAATGTTTAGATTCAAGTTCAGAGTTCTTCTGCAACACATCTCATTGCGTTTGTTGGTGTCCTCTGTCTCAGTTCACATCACCTGCAGGAAATTGGGGTTCAGGGAACTGGTGCAAAAATGCTGATACTCTGGCTTGCTGTTCATGTGAGTAATAAATGATCTTTCATCTCTGACCCAGGAGTCTTGTGTCCTCAAACTGTTTTAGGTTAACTTGTTTGCTTACAAGTAGGATAAAATTTCAGACCTCCCATTTCTTGACAGTTTTGGTGATGAAGATGAGATGCAGAGAGAAACATGGCTTTCTAGCAGAGGAAAGATGAGGGCCTTATGGATTTAAGAATGGGATCTGAGGAAAGTCCATGGAATTGGTAGCAAATATGTTCACTAAATTGTATGGTCAACTGGAAAATAAATAGTCCTCTACTTTATTTCTCTGTAGTGAGGAGAAATTGGGGAGGTGGTAGCAGACTAAGTACCAGGAAATAAGTTCAAAGATAGCAGCATTAATGCTGTCTTGCTAATTCTTCCCCAGGTGTTTGTCACTAATCCACTGGTTAGCCTGAGTCCACCCCATTGTATTAATAACAGCCAGTACTAAGGTTTGTTTTGAGTGGGAAGGAGATTCCATTCCTTTCAGACAATGTTAAGGAGATGTACACCTACACTGAGCATGAAGGGAGAGGAATTTGTGGCTGCTATGGGCAGAAATCATCAAAACTTTGGCTGGCTACTTGGGAAATAAGGTGTGGTGCATATTAGGGAGAAGGGCAATAGCTGAGACTCTTCTGGCTTAACCTTCTCTGAAATCTATTATGTCAAACTTAGATCCACTGGAGATAAGAGTGAAAGATCTGAGTTGGTTATGGTTTTTTTTTTTTTTTTTTGTTGTTGTTGTTTTTGTTTGTTTATTTCTTCGTAGTGGGTTCTGATTGCTATAAGGGATCATTGGCCTTCATAGGGAGATTTCCCTGAGAAAGACAAGTTTCCGAAATGCTATGGGAAAACATAGTTGAGACATTGACTAGTATTTGGGCTCTTACTGCCCTGAATTGAGTTTACAATGCTAATGAAGATGACTCACTGGAGAATGTGAAACTGAACCAGAGAAATCTAAATAAATTCTGTGACCAGCTCCACCACCCTGAGAATAAGCTCCCTAGCCCTTTTGTTAAAACTAGGGAAGGTCTTAAGTGATGTTATCTTGGTAATGGTGTAGCATCGGGATCAGTAAACTTTTTGTGTTAAGGGCTAGGTAGTAAATATTTTATGCTTTGTGGGCTATACTGTTTCTGTTGCAACTCCTCTACTCTGCCACTATAGCACAAAAGCAGCCATAGGCGATATGTAAATAGATGGACATGACTTTGTTTCAGTAAAACCTTATTTACAATAGCAGGCAGCAAGCTGGATTTGATCCATAGTAGTTTGTTGACCCCCTAGTGTAGCAGATGCCTCGGATGGAGGTGGCATTGTCAAAGAAGGTTGCTGCTACATGAGCCAAATCTGAGTCAGCAAGAGGGTGCAAACCCTGTGGCTCCAGCCAAAATCAATGTGAAAAAAAAGCTGCTCAGCGAAAGGGTTCCCAATACTGAGATAAATGGGGTCAGCTATGAAGACCTTGCTGCCTAACACAGAGTCTTAGGTGGGCAGAAAACACTGAGTTCATTTGGATGAGCTATGAGCTGCTGCCATGATGCTCAAAGTCAAAAGTAAATGAGAAAACTTGTTTAATGGCATGAAGCCATTCCACAGCTCCATATTCCCTGACCCCCTTGCCCTATATGCCCTGACCTCAGCTACTTTAAGGAAAAAGATGATTAAAGATGGAGCCAAAGTCTCTCTATCTTCAAGGGGTCCAAAGGTCATAGACATCCCTCTGAGCATGCTGGAGAATTTCAGCAAGGAGAGGGACTCAGATTTTTATGACTGTTAAATAGGAGTGCCCAAGTCACTATTCAACTCAGACCTGTGGGAGGAAAAGGCACACAGATTCAGCTAGTATGCCTATTACACAGACTGGTGGCACTTGATATATTGTCTCAGAGGTTGTCAACACCTTCTTTTTCATCTGAGGATTAAAATTAGCTCACATTAACATGGCAAGGTCTCCAATATATGTTAGCAATATTCCCCCAGGTATACCTAAACTCTTGTGCCATTTGCTACCAGAATTTAGTAAATGCACCTGTACCCTTTCATGTCCACAGCTTTTGCTATATGGATGATGTCCCATTGCTTAGTGTTATGGACTGACTTTTGTTCCCCCCCAAATTCATATGTCAAAACTCAATTCCCCAATGTGACTGTATTTGGAGGTAGAGCCTTTAAAGAGGTAATTAAAGTTAGACGAGGCAAAAAGGGTGGGGCCCTAATCCTACAGGACTGCTGAAGGTTGTCCTTGTTATGAAGAGGAAGAGACACCAGGGATCAGAGTGCACAGAAAAAAGGCCATGTGAGGACACCATAAAAAGACAGCTAGCTGGAAGCCAAGGAGAGAGGTCTTAGGAAAAACCTGCTAACACTTTGTTCTTCTAGTTTCCAGAACTGTGAGAAACAAATTTCTGTTGTTTAAGCCACCCACTCCATGGTGTTTTGTTATGTCAGTCCTAGTAGGCTAATACAGTTGGCAACTCAGAAGTCTCAGACTCAAAGTCTGACTGCAGTGTTATCACATCTGTGTTAGCAAGAGTGGTTGCTGATCCTTGAAAAAGTTTAGGGGTCTTCTCACAAAATAAAAAGGCTCAATCTCTCTGTCAAGGAGAACAGTCAAGGAAAAATCATTGTCTCTTCCCCCCTCCCCGCCCCCCACCCCCATCAATATGAAAAAGAAGGCCCAGCACCTTATTGTACTTAAGTCACTCACTCATCTTGAGAGTGTCATAGACACTTTCAAATGTTTGAGGGAATATTCCCAGTGGATAATGTAGCCCTTAGACAACTGTGGTGATTTCTCCATAGGAAAGCTACCCTAGACCACTCAGGAGCTTCCTGGAGAACAACTGACTAGTTACTTATGCGACATTGTAGGCAGTTATTCCTATTATGGGAGTTACCCAATAGAAAAAGTGGTATAAAACCTGCCCTGATGCTAGCTAAAGTGATTAGTGACACTTCCTTGTCCTGGAAAGCCTTCAGGTTAGCCTCAACTTATTGGCCAGGGTCCTTATATTTGGTAGAATTGCCAAATTCTTCCTCCCTGTTGGCCAAAGCAGACTCTGTGCAATCCCTATCCTGCTATGTCTGGATCAATACCTTGGGCTGAGGTGAAATTGTCTGATTAATTGGAGTGGCCAACAGAGTAGGGAAGATTCTCCAGAAGACGACACTGTATAAATGAGGGATGGTTATTGTTTTGAGACAATCCTTCCTCTTGCATTTCCACATGTTTCATGAGTGAGGCACTCACTGCCCCTCTTTTGGGACTATCTTCACAAGAACGCTTGTATAGTGACCAGCCTTGGAAAATACAGTGTCTCCTTCCAGGCAAAGTATAGGTTTGCTTATGTTCATGGAAGATAGAGAATATAGTGTCTCCCTCTAGAACAAAGAAGAGGCATGCTTAAATACATTATAAAAGATTTGGGTTCCCTAAGCTCAGGTTTCCTCTTCTGTAATGCAACCTATTTGCACTGGTCACCTTGCCCTCTTTATGAAACCCTGGGAAAATTGAGGCTTGGGGAACTGGTGCAAAAATGCTGATACTTTGGCTACTATTGCTATAATAAATAAACGATCCTTCATCTTTGACCCAGGAGTCTCATGTTTTCTACTAGCTTCCATAAAACTGTGGCAGGCTAACTTATTAACTCACAAGAAGGATAAAAATCTCAGACACTGTTCAGTTCTTGACACACTCCCAACAGGTACTACAAAGCAGTTGGAATTGGTAGATGAGATGAAACCAATTTTCCATCCTCGGCCCAGAGTATGTGCAATGGGCATGTGATACATCAGAAAAAGCCTGAACTAGTAGGTCAACAATAGTAGAGGAAGACATAAGAGCACAGGGGTATGGCTCTGCCAGTAAGGTCTATGATAGATCCCTCTGTCATGAGGCATGTCACAGAAAGGCTTTCAGTCAATATGAAACAGGATTTAGCCCTGAATTCTTCCTGCATTATTTAATAGAGTAGTTTTGTTTGACCTGTCTTCAGTTTTGCTAGGAACAGGCCAGGCTGTCAGGAGAGGATTCAGAAAAACTTGTCAAGTCCTTCTAACTCATACTTTTGTGTCCCTTTCTCTTTCCCAGGTGCTCCCTTTTCCCTAATGAAATTCCCTTCTTGCATGGAAGAACCCATTAACAGTCAATTTTATCCTAGTGTTGGAGTGTTATATATCTTAGAGAACATTCTTTGAAATTTAGCTGCATTTTTGGAAGAAATGACTCTTCCAAAAATGCAGCTAAGAAGGACATGCACAGAGATATTTGAATGAATTTTCTGGTGCCTCCGGCATTGTACCATGTCAGCTGCAACTCTACTTTGTCTATATGACTAATAGGCGTGCTGATGGCTGGCTCCTTAGTGCCCCTCCCCACTACAAACAATCCTTAGTCTCCTAAAATACAGTTACATTAACCTAAAACTGTAAAGAAAATGAATCTAGGTACCTTTTAGAGCCTTCTGCAAATCTCCATTAGCTGGGAAACCTCAGATCTTAATTTTCATGCTAAGGTGCTCGGGAATGATTGTCTCAGAAATAAATTAAGATTGCTAAAGGTGATGGTGGACTAGAACTCAAATGCTCCCATAAATTCTTCTCCCCTGGTTTAGAATGAACATATCATGGGCAAAAGGGCAGAGGTTATTAAAGTGAATGAGGTCGTTGCCTTTTGCAGGTCGATGGCACCCTTTCATTTTGTGGCAGCAGGTAAGAGAGAGGAGGAGAAATCTTCACTGCCTTCACATTTGGATCATATAGTGTATTCCCTAATGTAATATGAAATATCATTCTAATGAATTAGTGTTAAACATATCAGAGTAATGGACAGAATGCCTGAAAGTCCAGGGCTGCTCCTGCTGGTGACATCAGAAACCGGCCAGGCAAAGTGGTTATCATCCAATACCTCATGTCAAAGGATTTAATGGCTCTGAAAGACGTGGGGAAGAATGAGTTCATACCTTAGTAAAAAATGCCTCTGAAACTACTGAATTTTCATTTTCAATTATAGGGGAAAAATATTGTCCACTAAAAGCTCTCAGACCTTTTGGCTTGAAGGGAGGGATCTGGGAATGACCCCAGGGGCTGGGTCTTTCTAGCTCAATGAGACCCTCAGTCCCTGGCACAACGCCCAAGGGAGAGTCTTGTGAGGATTTAGTTGCCACTTCTGCCCTGAATAAACATTTCTGAAAGCACCGTTCTTCCACAGCGACTATTCAGAAGGAGCCATACTCCAAAGAGCAGTGTGGTCTTCCCTGGTATTCTTGACATGCTTGGTTTGCTTAGGAGGGGTGTCCCATGCATCCCTTGCCTACTAACAGAACTGATTTTGTTCAGGTGTCCAGCTCCTAGAAGCTGGGCTTCCTCTGGCCCCCAACAGGTTAACTCTCTCTTAGTACACATCAGTCATGATAATTGCATCCTGCTTGCCAGTGATTGTTTTAGGAATAAACATGTGATGGAATTCTGGCCAAAGAGATAGACGTGAAACGTGGGTGGGTGGGTGCTTCTGGAGATGTTTTTCTTACTCTTGAAAAGAGACACACAAAAAAGAGGATGTTCTCTCCAGGCCTTTGGACATTGTTTTGTGAGGACGTGATGCTTGGAATTGCTGCAGCCACCTTGCCACCATGAGAGTTCAAGCCTGATGACAAAGGGTAACATGACAAAGGGATGGGTTCCCGATGACACACTTGAGCCAGTGCATTAAGCTAAATATGCTTGTACTCCAAGCTTCATGTTACATGAGATATGTGTCTTTAATTAATTAATTAATTTAAAAGCCTTTTTGAGATGTGTGTTCTATTATATTCAGCTGAAAGGATTCCAAGCTCACACACAGTCACCATCTCTGCCTGCCCTCTCCTCCTTTCCTCACCTCACCCTCTTTTATGAAGACTTATTTCTGAATAAATAGTTGACACACGAAATCTCAGGTATCCACACAGATCCTACAACAGCTACCCCTCCTCTGAGGACATATATGGGACAGGCATTCCTCAAACATTCTTTGAAACCTCCTTAATGGCTCAGAAAGGAATCTTTACAGTGGCAACCTGATAAATGACAGAGCCACTCTTCCTTTAGAGTAGAGACAGACATTCATGAAATTTCAGAGGAATGCCAAGGCACAGAACACTTCATGTGGCCCGTTTTTGTTTGTCTCCCTGTCTCATCCTTTGACTGGGGGCACTGTGTCTCAGGCTGCAAGATTCTGCTTGTCTGGGAGAGGGGCGTTCAATTGCTGTAAGAGTGGGAGGACCTCAGGAATTTTTATTTCCTAGAGTTTTTGCTTTTTCTTCCCCAAACTGGAAACAGAAAAATAAATCCCCCACATATCTCCGAATTTCTTTTCTTCCCTAGTCCTCATCTTTAAATATATCAAACATGATAATTTTATGAGCAACCAAGTTATACATAATACATTTTATGTTCTCAAATGTATCGAGTGATTTTAGATCTGCACAGGATGCTAAAAAACAAGAACAGACAGTGCCCAATTTGTAAATTAATTTGTGAGTATAACTTTTTTTTTTTTAAGTGAGTTGCTTGAACTCAGAATGCTTTTTCTTGGAGAAACAATGGTGGTTGAATTCCAAGTCTGGATCACAAAAGCCCATTTATTTCATAATTTGCTGCAGCTTTGTTGTTTACTAACCATACTAATACAGTTAACACTTTCTGAGCCTCTCCTATATGCTTGACTTTTTACTCCATCTTTATATGTGTTATCTCAAGGATTTAATTCTCACAACTCTATGTCAAAGGCAACCAAAGCTCAGATAGCTTCAGTTACTTGCCCAAGGGCACACAGCATGTATGTGGTATAACCAGAATGCTGTGGTCTCTCTGGCTCCAGAGTGGTTGTTTTCACACTCACCCTGCCCTCTTAATGGATCTCAATGACCATCTGCATCAAGATTTCTATGGAAAAATGTGTTCCAAATTCTAATTGCAATGCCAAGAGCACATCTCTCAGCTCTGGCAGCTAAAGCCCCCTTTGCCCTTCCAATTTTCCTGTATTTCTTCTCACTAGTGGGGAGGGAGGGAGGGAGGGAGAGAGAAAGAGAAGAGAGTGAGAGCAGGAGAATGTATCAGTGTGATAGGAGGGAGGGAGGGAGAGAGAGACAATGTATTAGTGTGATAGGTTGGCTCGATATGAAAGCCTCATACTGTCATTTACTGGATAGCCTGTCCTCATCTCTGGCCTTCCCCTTCCACTGGTTCCCCCACCCCTATGGGTGGCTGAGCTGGAAATATCCCCATACTCGTATATTTCTGCTGCTTTTACCACGTATTTACATCTGTAAACAGGTGGTAAAATGTTTGATAAAGGGCTTGGTGATTGTTCAAATCCCAGCTTGGACTTTGTAAGCATTCAATAAAACAAGACTTTAAAATGAACATAGTGAGATTTCTGCTCTCCCACTACCCCCCAATTGGTATCTCACCCTGTGAGGACCATCATAACCTTTTTTATGCCTCATCTCTCCTTTTTAGACCTGCCATTCCTCTTCCCATCAGGTTAATCTCTTCTTTCGCTAATGCTTCTGAAAGGGTTGGAAATCTTGTAAAATCAGCCAAGCTGTCTCAGTGCTTCCAGTTCACCTACATCTCACCCAAGGTACTATCACCTTATTTATTTCTTATTTTAAAAAATCTTTCAGGCAATTTTTGTTGACTCCCTTAATAGCAAGTTCCAGATCCTTCCTTTTCCTTAAAAGCAAATCGAATTTCTCTTGCTACACTGTTACCTATATTCTCATGCCTCCTTTACTCTCTGGAAGACTTTAAACTACCCTTCTTGCCCATGGTTATTATTACCATTACATTGAAGATTCATAATTTAGTTTGAGGAGTATTTAGGACCTGGCTCTCTTCTCCTTTTCCTTTGTTTTTTCTAGACCCCCCCATAATTTCACTGCCCTTCAGTGCTCCTACCCAGGGGAAAGAGAAGTCAGGGAAAAGACAGCACTGAGCCTGGACCAAGGGGAAGTCATTGCCATTGACTGGCTAAGAAGAGGTGTTTCCATTCTTTGTGGACTCTCATTCTCTCATTTTCACAGATAATTGTGAGTTGGTTTTATAAAGGGGAAATGGCATAGAAAACAAAATAGAAAGACATTATCAACGTAATTGACACTGAAAATATGCACAATTTAATGAGTTCCTGGCTAAGAAATTATCCAGGATTTTTAGGAAATAACAATTTAAATTATCACCATGACGTGTGAAAAGTGCTCCCTTTGGGAGCTGAGCATCCATGGTCTCCAAAGACCTTCACTGCCATTAGTTGATTAATTAATTCATTAACACCTCGTAGAGCACAGGATATTGACTCCATATGGCACTGAGCAGACAGTTTGATTTCTTTAGAAAATTTCTCTTATACAAAAGCACAGAAATAGTAAATAATTAAGCTCTAAGCTGCCTCATTGTGATCTTTTATTGATCAAGGCAGAGATTTTAGAGGAGGAAGGCTTCAGGCACTCCTCCAACCAGACTTTATTTGCCCCATGATGACATGTTACTGTGAGATGCTTGGTCCTATTATAAAGCCTTTAAGGAAGAAAACAAGCCCAAGAAGTGTTTATGGCTCCTGTTACTTCTGTCTGAGGTTAATCGCCCCTATCTTGAGGATTGGAGCATTTTCTGGTGGCCTCCCAAGAGGCCCGAGGAAGTCAGAAGACGAGTGTGCTGCCCGCTGCCTTCTGAGTCCTAGCTTCATTAAGCTGGGGTTTTATGCCTTTTCTTTTCTTCTAATAAAGCTATTAGGACAATGATTTATGATTGCATGGGTCAGTGAGACCTCCAGGGAGTGAAGGTGGGGGCATGAGCTAAAGGGCTGAGCTTGGATCAATGACAGAGAAAGTGGTCTGAGCCACTCTGCTGGGTGGGATTTTTGCTGCTTCCCGCCCAGGGCACTGTGCTGCCCCTAGGTCCTGTCCTCGCTCATGAGCCAGCCAACTGCCCCTCTCCCTCAAGGTCTCCAGATGGATCCAGGGGGAGGGAAACCCATCGAGGTGGGATCAGCAGTTGTGTTTGTGTTCCCAACCTTTTCCCTTCTCTTGTCCCGGTCCAGTTCCCTTCACTCTAATGTATTTCTCCAAGTACTACCATCTTTCTCTTCTCTTCTCGGCAGAGCTCCTTGAAGGAATTATCTCTACACTCATTATCCCTACTTTTCTTTCTCTCTACCTCCCCTTCCCACTTCCTGGGCACTTCCCATCTCAGCTTTCCTGCCTCCTTGTAGCTGCTCCTTTGTGACACAACTCATGCCACTACTTTGGGGTTAATGTAATCTACAATCACATGAGGTATTTGGAAATTGTCCACAACTCCCTTCTTAGTATCTCTTCCTTTGGCTTTTGTGATAATTCTTGATGGTATTTTTCCACATAGACCTCATGGCAGTTATGAAGATGCAATGCTTAGATCCCCTTTGAGAAAGAATTTACTGTGTAATTGAGGCTCCCTAAGGAGTCCTTACATTTTGGGGCCAAGGTCTCACTTTTCTTGGGTGGCCCCTGGCCAATGCCCAAGCAAAATGATGGTAAAGCGCCCAGCCACTTCCCTTTAACGTGGAACTCTCTAGCAGGAATCTTTCCTCTGGAGCCCCCTGTTGGTGGTGGAGGCCAGTTCGGTCTATGTTGGTCTGCCACCCCTGCCCAATTATTTTTCTTTTCTTTTCCTTTCACGGGCGTTGCTTCTTTGCTCCCCATACTCTGTCTCTGTTTCTTGGAGAGCTCAAATGACACATTCCTGACACTCCTTTTTTTTTTTTTTTTTTTTTTTTTTTTTTTTTTTTTTTTTTTTTTTTTTTTTTTTTTTTTTTTTGTTCCCTGGCTGGGAATCAAACCCAGGCCGTGGAGCCTTAGCCACTACACCACCAGGGAACCTCCTTCCTGATACTCCTTTGTTGCTGTTACTGTTCGCCAGCCTTTTCAATGATGGTATTTCAAGGTATTGGTCTCAGCTGTTTTCTCAATTTACCCATGGTTCAGTCACTGTCTTATTCTCCATATCCTTCACTCACCCCTCACACTAGTGAAAAAACCTAAATCTCTCTCTCAGATCCTATCTCTCCCCAGTCTTCAAGTCTGTGTATCTCTGCTTTGCAGAGATCTCCATTTGCATGTCTTGCAGGCACCTCAAACATGTGCAAAAAAAAGCTCATCAAACCCAAACCTTATCCCCTGGGACCCCAAAATGTTCCTCTTATATTTTCTGTCTTAGGAGGTGGTAGCTAACTGTGGATTAAATCTCTGTGTCAGAAAGCTTGGTTCTGTTCTTGATTCCTCTGTTGCTCTGCCACCCACAGCCAATCTCCAGACCCCCAGGACCTCTTGTATGACCACTGTCTCCATTCTTACTGGAGCTGCCTTTGTTCTGGCCTGAACCCTGTAACCGCTTCCTGACTAGTCTTTCTGTACCTAATCCCACAACACTCAAGCCATCCTTGAACTTGTCTGTGGTCAGAGTGATCTTAAAATACAAATCTGGAATCCTTCCCCTGATCAGCCACTTTTAATATCTTTTCCCCTACACCTTAAGATAAACCCAAATGCCCAGCACTCCAAGAAATACTGAAGGAGGCTCTTCAGCCTGAAACAAAACATCAGGAAAAATGGAACAAAGTTGGTGCAACAAGAAAGAAACAAAAACAAACAAACCAACAAACAAAAACAAAGAAAGAAATAAGTAATGGCCACAGGAAATCCTCACATATCGATCATCACTCTAAATGTTAATGGACTGAACTCACCAATAAAAAGACACAGAGTAGCAGACTGGATTAAAAAACAGAATGCATCCATATGCTGTCTCCAAGAAACACACCTCAGCCGTAAGGACAAACACAGACTCAGAGTGAAAGGATGGGATACAATACTCCAAGCAAATGGTAACCAGAGAAAAGCAGGAGTGGCCA
>PVJL010001178.1:254257-289173 GCA_004026885.1 Lyroderma lyra | reverse complement strand
GCAGTGAGTAAGGGCATGGCCTCCGAGTTAGACTCTCAGCTCAACAATTTGCTACCCCAGGCCAGTCATTTTATCTTCCTCACCCTTGCCTTTCTCAGATATACACTGGGAATAATAATAACAGCCCCTAATTGTGGCAGAGAAGATACTAGGAGTTTTCCAAACATTTCCACTTTCTGTGGGCACATAAATAGACTTCACTTTCCAGCTCCCTTGAAATATACTGGTGCTGTTCCTAATTCTGGTTCATGGTTTGTGAGTGGGACTGGTGTATGCTGTTTCCAGGGCTAGTCCCTGAAATGTCCCAAGAGCCCCTTCATGTGCTTTCTTGACTGGTTGTCCAGCTGCATGCAAATGGCCCAGGAGAGGCAAAGGGACAGGGTAGCAGAGATACCAGCTTGGAGAAGCCTAGAATCATGGGGTTCAGAATCAGTGCTTGAAGAAAAGAGATTGTGAAATGAGCAAGAAATAAACCTCTCTTTGTTGAGTCACTGAGATGTGGAGGTGCTTGGTATAGCAATCCACATACCTTAAATACTATACCAACTCCAAAGTTGTCATAACAATTAAAAGAGATGGTGATCATAGAGTGCCTAGCATATAGTAAATCTTCAATGATTAATGAACATTATTACTATGTAAGACCAAGGAAATACACAATGTCCATTTGAATATTATAGTCTTTAATAATAGTTAAAATACCTTGAGAAAAATATAGAAATAGGTTATATATGAGCGCTGTCTGGAAAGTATCCATCCAGTCATGTAATATGAAAAATAGAAGCATTTATTGCTGGATTTTTCTGGACAGCCATATATATATATAATATATATACACACATATATATAATATATGTCACACTCATAGAGATATGCACATACACATACATAGAATATATATATATATAGTCTATTTTATAATGCATAAAATTGTATTACTTAATGTAGTGCAGTACCTAGTAGAACACCAGCATTGATTAAGGGTTGAATGAACAATAGTTTCAATGAATAAATTGATTCATGAATACAGTATAATAATGAAAATGTATCCTATTTAATTTCACTGAACAGAATTATCATGTACCCTATAGAGGTTAGGAAGTTTCACAGACTCAAGAATAACAAATCTGCTTAGCATTAAGAGGAAGGAGGAATATAAATGCAAAGGCAGCTTCAACTGAATGGGTTATGGGCTAGTTCTTATGTTACACGGTGAATGCATGAGTATTTGTGTGATCACTACCTACCTCACCTACATGTGTTTCTGTATGTTCTGTTTGCAGGTAAATATAACATAATAAATGTTTAATAAAATAAAAATAATATTCAATATAGATGATCATGATTACACAGATGGTTTTAAAGGAATTTCTCACAAAGTTTATTGAATGAGCAATGGCTGTGACTAAGTATCAAGGTCAAAGACCTTGATATGAAAATGCTTTTGACATTCAAAAACCACAGAGATAGCTTTTGGCTCTAACTGAAGGACTGATAAGAGAATTATTATGAATAGACAATGTTTGTGGAGGGGAGGAAATTTCAG
Organism: Lyroderma lyra; assembly: GCA_004026885.1. Classification (NCBI taxonomy): domain Eukaryota; kingdom Metazoa; phylum Chordata; class Mammalia; order Chiroptera; family Megadermatidae; genus Lyroderma; species Lyroderma lyra. The sequence continues at coordinate 287,627 of PVJL010001178.1, read as the reverse complement.
ACAAAGATACTGAATACCTTGGCAAGGACAACAGAACATTCTAGCTCCCGTCCTAAGCTCAATGTTCATGATGAGTTGAAGGCTCCATTCTCCAGTGCATAAAATGATGAGTTAGATGAATTGGCTAATTTTATGATGATTCAGGGTCATTATATGTTTAATATCATCATTGTAAACATTAGTTTTCATTGCACTATATGTGAAGGAAATGATCAGTTGGAAGAGCTTTGGCTGAGAGCAAGCTAGATAAATCACCTTTTAACTGTGTACTTTCTCTTGATGCACAAATAGCTGCTTTCCACAGGAGCCAAATTATGTCAGATAATAAACTGAAAGACAAATGGAAACTAGAATATTTTATTCATACTTAATTGGGCAAACATAGTCTGTACATATTCTAAACAAACACGCAGAATGGAGCATGTATTCTAATGAACCTTCACAACAATAGAAGCAGTGTGAAAAAAATAAATTGATCCAACAAAAAAAAAGGCTTGAAGATGTATTTATGACATACCTGTCACCCTAGTTCCTAAGCAACGAGGCATTGTTCAAACAAAAAGGTAGATAATTACAGACCTTGATGTACCTGGTCTTCCGTGCCTGAGGATGGACATCAGCAAGAAAAAAAAGAAACTATATGTGAATCCTAAAGATGATGCTTCACATGTCTAATTTTAAATGGAATTTCTTGACTGAATCCTGGCTCCTGTCACTGAAGGTACAAGCTGGTGGCTTCCTCACCAGAGCAGACGCATCGCAGCCCCGCCCTTGCACACCCTCCTTGGCCCTGCCTCAGCCACCTCCCGCCTGCCGTGCTCACTATCAGCCACAGTTGGCAACTATTTTTAGGCAGACTGCTGAGAAGAGGAAGAATCACGGAAATGGGTAAGGTACATACGCTTTCCTGGTGACTTACTGAAAAGAGGCCTTTTTTCCCCCTCAATCAAGCAAATCCATTTACATTCAAAGACAGTTAGCTGCAGATTTTACCTGGTTTTCCTCTGCTTCCTAGAGGGATCACCTACAACAGTGCGTGAGAGGCACCCAGGCAGAGCACACAGCTGAGGCACCCGGGGGACAACCCAAACTCTGTCTCACCTCTGGGAGAAAACCGTCAACCCAGGCAGGCAACACCACGAGCTCTCCTCAAGGACATGTTGTTTCACAATCAAACTAATGATTTATCGGTTTAGTTGAAAAATGAATTTTAAGAATCCCTCTACTGATGAATTTAACACATGTTCACAACACTTATGGGTCATCTCATCCTGGTCAGATACTATGTGGGGGCATTGAGGAAACGGTGATGGACAGACCCCTTGTGAGTCCAGATTCATGGAGCTCCCCACTGTGGATAAAAGTAAAGAAAGACACTGAACCAGTGAACTTGTAAGTGACTAAAGAAATGCAAATTGTGATAGCATCCAAGAAATTAAAAGAACAAAAAACAGTTACTCCAAAAGCCAGTAACAAGACAGAGTGTTTTGGTTTATGTGATCAGAGAAGATCTGTGAGGAGGTGATTTAGACTGAAGCTTGAAGGATGACATGCCCTCAGCCAGGAGTCAGGGAAGGGAACAGCATTTTAAGCAGAAGGAACAGTATGTACCAAGTCTGTAAATTTAAAAAAAAAAAGGCTGCGTGACTTCCAGTAGAAGAAAAAGAATCAGCAAGGCTATGAAACATTGAGTGAAGGGCTGTGTGTTGGGGTGGGGGGTGAGTGGTACAGGCAAAGATTGAAAAGTTGTCGGCCAGGCCTACAATTCTTGTCTAGCGTGACAAGTGCAGTGAAAAGCCAATAGAATTTACACAGGCAATGACGTGTCTACCTTACTATAAGAAGAATAGATTGGGGAGTTAAAAATGAATGCAGAGACACATGTTGGAAGGCTCTATGGCAACAATCCAGGTGAAAAACACATTGTATCACTCAGGGTCTAATCAGGAAAGTAGAATCCACTCAAAGTATCTTTAAATGAGGGAAGGACAAAAAACAGAGCACACCGCTTAGGCAACCCAGAGACAAGTCAAATCCTGTCTCAGGTGTGAGAAAAATACCAACCAAGTGGGCAAAATCGTGAGCTATTCTCAAGTGTGTTCAGTTTAATGGAAGGAATTGGCTATCCCTCTAAAGGGGATCAGTGAGAAGCTAAACAGGAGTTGGTGGTGAGATACTACATGGATTAACAACATCAGGAAGCCACTACCACCCCATTATTGGAAGGCTCGAGGGAGCAGAATCCAAGGCTGTGTTGTCTGGTAGAGATAGGAACCATGGTGGGACAGTGTAGAAGGAATGGAAGCCAGAAAAAGGAAGCTCTTATAGGGGATGCTGCCCAAGGCAAGAGGCTCGTAGATCTACCCCACTGTCACCCCACAGTGCTTCCCACTGACAAAATCCACCTGGAAGCCAGCTAGCACTGGAGTCTGGAGAATGCAGACTGCAGGAATCAGCTGCCTTCGGTGGACAGTAGAGAAAGGGAGGACAAACAGACCAGCACCCAGCACATAGAGTCCAGAATAAGCTGGTGTAGATGAAGGGTAGGGAGAAGCAAAAGTATAGAGTCAAGGAAGATGCTTGCATTTCTGGCTTAAACAACCAGGTAGATCATGATGACATGGACTTAGAAATGACAAAGAGAAAGAGAAGCATGTTATAAGGGCTAAGAGTCTGATTTTTGATCTGTCAAACCAGACCCACTATGTGACAGCTGAGTGGAGAAGGCAGATCGGAATGAAAAGAGAAAGCTAGTTAGCAAAAACAGAAGGTGATAGACACAAAGTCAGCACCGCGTTGACCCCTTTGTAAAGGAGGAATGGGATGGGAGTTGGGAAGTGGAGAAGGGTTTGTTTCTGCTGAATTATTTTACTTTCAAAGGTTATGAAGCAACTTCCTCAAAATGGTAAGATTTGACAAAACCAGGTGGGACGTACAGGAGTGGCATTACGTTATCTCTGCTTTTCTCTTGTTGCCTAACGTGTGTGCCAGCCACAGAGAGAGATTGAAGTGGGGACAGTGGGTGTGGACAATCCCTGGGCCATGCTTTCTTATAAAGGGACGAGAGAACTTGCATTGGGAATGCAAGCATCAAGGGAAGGTTTATTTGCTTTTAGTTTAGTTTTTGGCTTTAATTGATGATACTACAGGATATTTCTCTGCTGGAGAAAATTATTTTGCAGAGAGGAAGAATTTAAGTATGCATGATCAAAACATGAAAATGGAAGGGGTGAAGTCCTTGAGGGTGTGAGAGGCATTGGGACCCAAAGCACACATGAAAGAGTGACCTTTACAGAAGAGAAACTAAATTAGATTAACCTGAGTGAGGCCCCAGTAATAATGACTTAAATACACAAATATACATTTGCGACTCAGGTCGGAACTGTCAGATTCAAAATTAGTTCTTTTAAATCAAAATGAAAGAACAATTTTCACAAACTTAAACTGGATCTTATTTAAAATGATTTTCACCAGCATGTGAAATTTGGGGAATACAGGTTTAGGTACTGATTTCTTTCTTTCACAAAACCAACACCCTCTTCCAGTTTAGAAAAAAAAAATAGGGCATCTCACTTGCCGTGTTCATTTAATTTTACTTAAACCTGCTCTTTGAGGCAGAAGCAAATCTGCCTGGTTTTCAATGTGAAAATAAAATATAAAAAACTGTTCTTGGAGTTATTTCTAAAGAGAACTCGTCCATAATTCTAATGTAACAGAAATGGATATGATCTGTATTTAATAATTTGGGGGGTAAGGTTAGGACTGTAATCTGTGAGCTATCTTGGGGTAAACACTGCTGGTGAGTATTCTTGTGGCCAAAGGGAAACAGGTTGAAGGAGCTGAACTTCATTATATCACTGGTTTAGCTACCCTGAAGGCATGGACATAAGTACTTAGAATTTCATCACTGTGAAATGTCAGTTTACACCAGAAAATAGAAAATGAGACAACAGCAACAATAAAAAGATCCTAAGTAATTTTCTGCTTTATTTCTTCCCCCACAAAAGAGAAGTAAATGGTATGTCTCTCTCAAAGTTAAACCTCAGTCCTGCCAATGCAAGATGGTCAGCAGGATGGCAAAAACCCTGCCCTGCCACGGTCCACTGTGATTCCACTGGACGATCTGTCTGCAGAGATATTCAACAATCGCAATGCCATTACTCCTTAAGTAGGAGTACAGTCTCCCTAAGTGATCCTTGTTTTATTATCTTGCATGTGAATCAATTGTCCACCTTCCCTGGCTCTCTCTCAGGTGTTGCCCAACAATTCATCATTTCACAGCTCGTTTGCACCATTGCAAGAACCAAGCATGTTGGAATTGAGCAGGAAAAGAAATTAAAATGGAATCTTTTTATGTTGGAATCAATTTAGCTGTATGGTAGCTATGTTGAGGAGAGGTCTGTGTGGACAGAACTTGAAGACCTTAGTAAAATGTTGTCATTCCTGTCCCCTGGCATTCCTACCCAGTAAATGAGTCAGTTTTCTCCCCTCTTTCCCAGTATTGAATAGGGAGTTTCAAAGCAATAGATGATAAAGGTCAACTTGCACACATGGAGTTCATAGGGCCAGAAATGATACCAACATTTCTGAAAGATCTGTGTGTGGAAGAGAAAATAATGGTTCCCAAAGATGACCGTGTCATAGAGCCCGGACCTGTGGATACGTCTGTCACCTTCCCAAGGAAAAAAGACTTTGCCGATACGATTAGGTGAAGGATCTTGAGATGGAAAAGTATCCTGGATTGTCTGGATGCCCCCCTGTAATCACAAGGGTCCTTCCACCTAACAGTAAGGCAGGAGGGTCAATTTAGAGACGCTGAAATGATGAAAGTGAAAGCAAGAATACTATGCTGGGACACCAGCCAAGGGCAGGGGAGAGCTTCTAGGAGCTAGAAAAGGCCAGAAAACAGCGTCCCCCTGGAGCCTCCAGACGGAACCCAGCCCGAGGACTCATTTCAGACTTCTGACCTCAAGAACGTAAGAGAACAAATTTGAATTGTTTAAACCACCAGATCTCTGTACTCTGTCATAGCAGCAATGGGAAACTGGTAGAACGTGTATAGAGATGTTAACACAATGCCTGCTACATAGCATTATTTTCATTATGAGTGTTGTCTAATAGTCTCCTTAATCTACCTTGGACTTGCTTTATGTATTTTGTTAGCTTGCAATTAGTTAATTCTGGGTATTGTGTAAAAAAAGACTTTCTATTCTATAGCCGTCATCCTTAGCAATCTGAAACAACAGCAGCAACAACAACAACAACAACAACAGGGAACTCTACCCTGATTTAGAAATTATTAGAAACAGAAGACTACAGCACTCCTGTCATGATGGATGGTCCTTGTGCTGGAAGTGACAGTTTGCACGGACCAGCTAGAATGAAATGCTAAATCGTTGCATCCAGTCCTACAGAACGTCGGGCTGCTAATTCCGTGATGTGCTGGGAAGCTTATGAAATATTGTCCTTCTTAGTGGCTGAAGGGATAACACGACATTCATTCCCCCTTCCTTTCCTTCTAACCATTAAAAGGTCTGGATACTATTATATAATGAATTTTATATTTAAAATACAAACCACATTTTAAACTGCTACAGCCTATTCAGAACACAATACTCGCTTTTCCCTGGAGTTTCTCTCATTTTCAACATGAAGTAAATTCATGGAGAGCAACTGAAATTAGGCCCTTAGAAGAGAGTTTTGCTTTGAAGACAGTCAGGCCATCTCTCAGATGTGGTTTTTATAATCCACGCTGTCCCTCTCCTGGTTGAGTGAAACCACGAGAATTCCTATTATCATATCATATGGGCTTCTCTCTCAGGTCAGAATGTCCTGACTGTCCTCCAAGAAACTCTGCAAATGTGGAGATGTGGGGCTCTGAAACATTCCTAAGAACCTTCCCTGCAGGTAGGTATTAAGTTTGTAAAGTAAAACCTAGAACAATGAAGCCCAATTAAACTCCTCCAGGTGGAGAGATGAACACTTGGTGCAGCTAAGTGTTTCACATCACACACTTTGAAAACATGTCCCAGAAGGGGGTGGCCATCCTGCTGAACGATGTATTCTCCACTGCATTTATCTATCAGCTTGTTCTTTGCTATCTATCTACACATAGCCTACAGCTTATGTGGAGAAAAGGAAGTTTGCTTTCTGTGAATATAAAACAAGGTTCACGATAAAATATTTATAGTGCCAAACTTGCACGCTTCAATGCATGCACTTTCCAAAATACCAAATATAATGAACCCTCCAGTTAGAACTGAGTCTGGTTCTTTCTCATCCATCCACATTTTACGTTACCTGCATGTGCGTGTGCTGTATACAGCTGCCCTCACTTCAGGTAACCTTCAGCTGTCTCGGATGAACATTACAACTCCATTGCCCGTTCTTCCAGCCTTATGGTGTTAAATAAGTCCTCACTGACATTTACAAGTCATACCATTTACAAGAGTGCATTGTGGTCTTCATGTTTATCCCCCATTCATTGCAATAAAATGTGACGTTTAATGCCCTACTGATTACGACTGCAATAATAGTGACACTTTTAATGAGTGATTTCCTTTTCTAGGCTTTATCCTGGATGCACGTTACACAGTAAACAAAGATTGGTGTTAAAAAAAAACAAAAAACATTTACTTGCATCCAATAACAAGCTTAAGACAAGCCACTTTCTTCAGTTTATGAAAATGTGTAACTGTGCAAATAATATAGAAATGTAAAATACATTGTTTTTTCCAATGACACCAAATTTATTGTAGTTAAGGTATTTCCTCCTTAATGTTGAAATCATTAAAGGTTTATCATTTACTTGGTGAATCTGTCAGTCAAAAGTTGACATACATTCTCTATTTATATGCAGGTTATAGGAGCGATGAGGGTGGATATTTTGTGTTTAGTTTTAAATAACTCTTTGCATCAGAGAATGAAGGAGAAGAGGAAATCTCTTAATGCTAATTTAGAAATTTGAAAATTGGACATGCACCTTTTCATTATAAGTTTTATAGTCATATTTTGCTAGAAGATTGATTTTTTTATTATGATGACAGGGCCAGAAAGCCCCTTATAAAATAAAGACCCTTGGATTTAATTTATTAATTAAATTCAAAATTCCCAAGAAACTAAAGCTGTATATCCACATGCACAACTAATGTGACTACAGTTGTCCAGTCACCAAAAAAAAAAAAATTTAGTCAAATCATTTTGAAATAGTTATGCTGTTTTTTTATAATGGATCTTCATAAAAATTCATGGAGGGTCCTAAACTCTGAAGCAGCTTATATGTGGCCTTCTTCACACCAAGAAACTCCATATGTTCCCCAAATCGTTACCATTCTACCATAGACCTTAACTACTATCACTCTTTCCCCCCATCCCCAAATTATTATTCCCAGGAGAAAAGGCAAGCACTACCGTGAGGCTGTCACGTTAAGCCTTATGAGATGGTTACTCTTCAGCTGATGACTCATTATTTCCTTTCTGCCTTGACAGCTTGCTGAGAGCAGCTTCCTGTACAACAGGGCCTCCAGAGAGCACCGAGAAGCATTCAGCACAAGAGCCCCGTCCACAGATGCCAAATGCAAGAGGCATGCCAACATGAGGGTTCTGCACAGCCAGCAGATATGGGTATTCATAGCTACAGCCAACGACACACTGACAAGTATTGGGGATCCTAAAAGAAAGATGAGGAAGATGATCAAAGAGACCACAGTGGGCAGAGATGAACATGAACGCACCCATCAGCAGTTAACCTAGTGCTGATATCATAACAGGAGAGTTTAGTGCAGAGAGAGGGAAAGGGCATGAAGTCTCAGATACAGGGCAACGACTGTGTCAGAAGAAAAGATTTAATGATGTGATTCATTTGAATTGCTCATGGTCTTACCTTCTCTATTTCCTCTCCCTAAATCATCTAAACAAACACAAGCCAAGCTTCTACTGCCCACACTGGCACCTGGCATCCTTCATTCGGAGGATCTAAGTAACACACAGGAATGCAGAAGTGTCCTTAAGACTATTTTGAGTGAATTGTGATTCACAACATGCTAGGTTTTGATTTTAGAATTCACTCAATTTTCCTATTTAAATGCAGAGTTTCTGCATTGCTTTCTAAACTGAACCGTGTAACAGTTGCTTATAATCACTATTTTTTAAGGAAAACTGACAACCATTATAGGTTCTTTGTCATCCTATGGATCTCTGAAATGTTATGAATATATTCATATCATAAGTGTGTCTGTGAATCTAACTCCACAAGAGAATTGAATAAATAACTTTTTAGAAACCAAACCACATAATGGAAAATTAAATCTGCTCTATACTACATGAATGTCATAACAATGTATTTCATCATTTCTTCAATTTATTATAAGTAGAGTAGTGCCTATAGAAATTATTTTATGCGTTTGTTCAACAAACATGCACTGACTGTATAATGAGTAATTCTGCTGGGTGTTGTATACAACAGCAATCCAGACACTTAATTCTTGACCTCAGAAAGACTAGTCTAGTGGGCTATAAACACAGTCAAGGGCAGGATACCAAGTAGACATGAAGCATCACTGGAAGAAAGCAAATAAACCAGAGGCTTAAAGATGACCAGCAATTAGTTAAGTAGGTCAAATACAGCTAGGAACAAAGACATTTGGAAAGGTCAAATGTCTTTGGGAAGAAGAGTAAGAAGAAAAACTGTCCAATGATAGTTTTGGCTAATACGGGTCCCTTAAAATTATCAATTTTAATTTCTACACAGCAATCTCATATCATAAGATAGAAAATTTGAGTTGGTGTAAACTATTTCATTCCTTTTCTTATTGAGATCTAATCGACATATGTCATTACATTAGTTTCATGTGTTCAACACAAAGATTCAATATATGCATATATTGTGAAATGATCACCACAATTGTGATACGAACTTTTAAGTTCTACTCTTAGCAACTTGCAAATATATGATATGGTATTAACTACAGTCACTATTCTGTATTTTACATCCCCAGGACTTACTGTATTTTATAACTGGAAGTAGCTTTTGATCATTTTCACCCATTTCACCCACTCTCTAACCCCCACCTCGTATAGATACAGAGAACAGATTGGCAACAACCAATCTGTATCTATAAAAATTCTTTGAACTATGATTTGAAACTGTTCAAAATGGATGTTCTTTCTCTATAAACATTAATTCAGTCAAGAAATATTTATTGAGGCCACTAGTCACTGAGGGTGTAATACTCACAAGGATAGACATGACATCCAAATGCAGTGGCCCTTTGTTGTATGTTTTGACTTCCCAACAACTGAGCACCTTTTTCTCTTTGGAGAATTCTCCAGTTTTTAAGTCTTGAAAGGGCACACAGACTTCTTCCACCTAGAAGTGCTGAGAATGTTTAGTACTTTTTCAGCCTCCCTTGCAGCTAGCCACAGGCATATATGGTGGGCTCTGCCAGTTGGAGCTAGTAACACAAAAAGAAAGAATGGGAGGTCACCTTTTCTCTCTGGTGTTGGTGGCAGTGGCAATGGCTCTAGGACTGAGGTCCTTGCAGAAGTAGACACTAAAGAGTTGGCTGTAGTGCTAACAGTAGCATGTAGTGCCCAGTGGCAATGGAGTGGGTCTCAGTAGAGTAGCAGAGTTTAAGGGAGTTTTCCAGGACCTTGAGCTTAACTTTCCAATTTAGTTAGTGATTTGGTAAGCTACCCCAAAACTTAATTAACATGTTTTTTTGCTTATTCTGACTCAGTAGGTTCCTGTTGCTACAACGAAGAACTATGATTGACAGACCAACATCAGAGTCAAGCAGCTATCCAGAGAAACAACGATTACAACAAGGTACTTATCAAGACCTAAGGAACTCAGGAGCCTTCAGCACATTGATTTCTCAGAAGCATTTTGCTACAAAAACTAAAGATGTGTATTTATTTTGGCTCTGAGTTTTCTCCATTAAACATTTATATTAGTCTCGCTAGGTTGCTATAACAAAATGGCATAGATTGAGTGGCTTAAACAATAAATATGTATTTCTCATAATTCTGCAAGCTGGCAGATTCAATTCCTGGTGAAAGTCCACTTCTTGACTTGTAGACAGCCACCTTCTCATTCATAGCAACATTACGTGTGTGTGTGTGTGTGTGTGCGTGTGTGTGTGTGTGTGTGTCCTGAATGAACAAAATAACGTATAGTCATCAAATTGACTCATTTGATCCAGGCCCTTTCTCCATCAGACACTCTTTAGGTCGTAACCTGATGAAGAAGCAAATAACTCCCAGGATCTGCATTTGGCTCTAATTCTCCCTCCTGAACCTACAATTTTTACTCCAGTAAACCCTCTTCTCACTATTGGCCATCCATCCAGCAGCCTTGATGCTGCCCTCCATTCACAGGGATTGATGTCCATGACATTTCTGGAAGTTGTATTCTGTGCCCACACAGTACCTCTTTTATGACTATGCACTTGTATTGCCTCCTCCCAACCAGACTTTGGGTGGAGATGCTTGAGGTCCTTGTGTCACATGTCTGTCCGTCAGCCAGACTGGTCGCAGCCAGAGCACTTGCTCTGGGAAAGCACTCGCTAGTCAGTCATCCCACTGCTGCTCATCCCGTGTTCTACCTTATTATGAGTAGTCAGTCAAGTCCAGGTGAATCCCAATAACTATAGACAAACAATGTCAAGAGCTCTGAATTATAATTTGAGGTTCTTTCATCAACTCGTCTTTATGATGTATAAAGAATGTCACTAATTTAAAAAGACAATTCAAAGGCAAGTTCAAGTTCAGCCTTGCCAGCACTTCATTGTAGTCCTGAAATAACTGGAAGCCATATCCTACCTACTACATTGGTATTCTGCCGAGTTACCTTGCTTGGTAATGGGTTACTCAAGTAGAGAACAGGGAAAAGGGAAGGAATGCCACTGTACTTGATTACTTACTTGGCCCATGCTTTTCTTACACCGCAACTCAACAAAATAGGAATAACACCCCCATTTTAAAGATAAGGAAATATGTGTTAAAAAAGATTAAAAAAAAACCTTCCCGAGTTCTGAAAGCCTGAACATGGTAGAACCAGTTCACACCTCTGACAAGAGGAAGAGGCGCTGGCTTGAGCCTTTGATTTTTCGTTGCTGAACAATGCACCATTTTTCAAAATACCTGCATCTCTTCACAGCTTCTCCTCAGAGATTCGAAGTGTTTCCAGGCAGCTGCCCTGAATGAAAGGCTTCCCAGAATGCGAACATTTTTCATAAATGCATTAAATAGGAGCTTCGAGGCACTATCCTCATATATATTTATGAGTAGAGATTATATAAGCCAAAGTCATGGGTCATTTTCCATAAAAATGTAGGAGAAATACATTACACTGCAGTACAACCACCCAGTTTTCCATCTTCCATGCAGTCCTGCAAAGCTGAGCGTGAAGTGAAAAAGTGCAGATTCCATTCACATCAAGGCATCGTTGCTCACCTACGGATTCAAAAAAACCTGACTAAAAGAAGAAAGCCATTTTTTTCTGAGATAAATTCATTAAGTGATAGGCTAGTTTATGAGTAAGTCAAATTCTAAGTATCTGCTATGTCAAACTTTGGCACACATGGCTTTGTACTCACACGTAGTAACCTCAATGTTAGCGTCCAACGGTCAGTCCATCACAAGGTACTACCTCCTGGTCCTTTGCAGCTCAAGATTTTACTATGGCCTCATTTTCAATGACTTTTTCTGGTGAGGGGTAGTTTAATCCCTCTGCAGCCTTTCCAGCCGCAGTGCCTCTCCCCTGCAGCCAGCAGCCACCTGGTCGTGCTCTTTTTCACAGGTACACCATCAGCGTCTCCAACTTCCTTCCTCAGTGCTACAAACTCAGTCCTCCCTGAATAGCCCCCATTGGTTACTACTCAAATTTCCTTGCTTGCCACCAAAGTCCCTCCCTGATATGGTCCTAGTTTGGCTACAAACTTCTTCTTGGGTAGGCTGACCAGATGTCCCATTTTAAACAGGACAGTACCTTTGTTTTCTGTCCCATTTAAAACAGTATGTCTGGTCAGCCTACCCTTGGGTCATGCATTAGCACCTCAGGGATTCCGTTCCTTACTTGTCTGCCTATCCCCATCTAATTCTCGAATTAAAATCCAACATTAGCTTTGCTTCTCCAATGTAGTGTATGTTGTCTTAATTACTTGCAATTTATCTTTACATATCATTTCACAGCATGAGCTCTTCAGTTTCTTAGAGTCAGAGACCTGATGTGATTTAGGCCCTGTGCTCTCAGCACTTAGCATTAGTCTGACATGTGGCTGGTATTAAATAAAGGGCTTTTGGGTGGATAAATGAATGAATGAATGGAGGTGATGAATGAGTATTAATCCACGCTCTTTTGTGAAAGTGACATATCCTTATAAAACAGCCAACTGATTTAGAGAAGTTGAGTCTAGTTTTTTGGTAGAGCACAATTCAGCATATACATTAGAAAAAAAAAAAAGCATTTCTTTCCTGTATCTTATTTTTACTTCACCACCTTTATGGTCTTATTTTTTTAAGGTAAAATGTGCATCTTTATTCAATAAATAATGAACATGTACCTTCTCATTTTATAATTCAAATACTCGAGTTGAAGCGGAAGTCAGGTCTTATGCGGATAGTCAGAAAACTTACTATGTACCTGGAACTTTACTAACCATTTAATATGGATTATCTCATTTATTTATGCTAGATACTAGTCTTATTCCCACTTTACAGGTAAAAAAAAATTGAAACAGAGAAATAACAGACCCAGAGGCTAAACATAAGTAGTGCTATGCCAAATGCCAAATTCCCAACGATTGTGCTACCTTGTTTTTGATGGGAAACACACTGAATGAATGTAAACATTTCTGTTTCTTTTTCTCTGTAAATCCCTGTAGTTTCTAACCGCACATGTCAGCTGTAAAACTTAGATATTACTGGGTCTTCTACAACTAAAATATCATTGGCAAGTTCCTATCTCACAGTCCATTAAGTGAAGCTTAGTTATTCCTACATCAAATCTTTTATGTTATTTCTCTTTTTATTTTTCCTGGTTTCTGTTGCTTTTATTCCCAGCCCCAATTTTGAAAAGGAACTGAATTGTGTGATAAAAAGAAAGCATGTATTTTATTTCTGTACTGAGCAAATAAATTGGGAGGGACCTAGTTTATTGTGTGTGTATATGTGTGTAGGAAATTTTTATTTTTCAGAGCAATATCAGGAGCTCATCTTAAAGTAATTTGTTCATAACGACAGGTGAATGCCTCACTGTGGCTGAGTGAAAGAAATACTTCATTGGAGAAGGAAGAGATTAGCAAGTCCATGAACCTAAGACGGCCTTTGCCAAGTGAACCACGGTAGTTCTTTCCATCTGTAATTCAGTTGCTCCTCCTGCTTAGCAAAACACTTGAGAAGGCTCCAAGACCCTTCCGCTAAGGGTCCATTACAACTGTGGTCTAAAAGGTGGTGAGCCACACTGAAATTCACCGAGCGAAGGCATTTAACGAGTTGTCTCAGAAATGTATATGCAAACAGATGTGAGGACTCTGGAATAAACACTAAGATGGTCCACTCTGATGCTACTGTATTTTCCTAGCACTTTTCATTTCTGATTTACTTAGCAGAGAAAAGATTCCAAATGAATATGCTTGCTTTAAGAAGAATAATTCATAAGTTCCTATTTCACAGGATAGGAGCACGAGATGCTAGGAAAAACATATGCAATTACTGATTAGGATGGCAATGGATAGCTGATACAATGAAACTCTAAGTATCATAAACAGTTGTTGCAGGAGAAGAAACAAACTTGGTTATATCAGATTCTATAAGACTTTCAATTTGCCCTATAATTTATAAGCATGATTACAGTAGGAATTTACACCAAACTACTTATATGAAATATTGTGAAATATTATGAAACATTAAATTATAAGCCTTTAAGCTGTAAAAATGAAAATGAAAGTTTTTAGCAAGAACTCAAGTCAATTCCAAAGGTCATAAATAAAAGCAAGAAAAACATAAGGAAATTTTAATCACAAAAGTGAAGGCTACATAAAGTTCCTTTCTATATATTATTTTAGCTCTCTAGTTTCTGAAACGTAATTTGGGTTAACCCAAATTGATTCTGAGTTGGCTCTCTAAATATGGATATTTTATACAAGATAAGATAGTGTTTGATTGCACTTTTAAATCACTAATTAGCTTTGAGGAAAGGAAGATTTGTTTGCATAGAAGTATAACGAAGTTTATAAGTTGTTTTAATTATACCAAATATATTAATAATGGTGACTTAATCATATTTAAGAAGCAATATTATAATAGTATGTCACAATTGTAGAGTCTCTTCTATAAGGTTTCTCATTTTTATCTCTACAAATTCTTGCAATGTCAAAAAATTAACTTATTAGCAAATACATTTTAGCAAAGCACACTGAAAAGCATAACACTCTACCAAGTGAATTATTTTATACTTTTTTTCACAAATTGTCCTAAATGTATAATTGGAACAAGTTATGGCGCTCTTAAATAAATAAGATTTTTAGTCCTGGCAGATGGCAAAAGGCCCTGCATCTGACAAATACCCCATTATGCTTTAGCGCAAAATTGTTCTACTTTGACAGTGTCACTATTGAGAAATAGGTTATTAATTCTTCTCCAAACGAGATTGTAAGTACTGAGAACACATGTGATATGAAGTTATATTACTATTTTAAACCTCTCTAAAAACTAAGTTTTTTAATATTCCATAAAAACTAAGTTTTTTAATATTCCAAATGAAATTTTAATTGGTAAAATATGCAAATGGTTCATAAAATTGTTTACATCAACTGGAGTTTAAGAAAGTAGCTCATTATTATAAAGGCAATAAGAAAGTAGTTTTTATCTAATACTGTATTGATTTGAGAACACATAAGCAGGAAATTAATTCTTTCTAAAGGAAAAAGTTTGTTCCCTATAAAAGAAAAAAAAATAGTAAGGGCAATATACTTGAGAGAAATCTTTTCAGTTTAGGAAGCTTTTTTCACAAACAAGGAATTACCTGAGGCAAAGATATCTTAAGCAACTATGTCTTACCTGTTCTTTATTTATTTATTTTAGAACAAATGATATTGGGTCTTGAGGAGACTAAAATCTTTATGAACATTTTCAGCTGTGGACAAACAAAAATAACTAAACTAAAGCAGCCATGTCCTAGACTATCCTAGAATCATCCAGAATTTCTGAGAAGCTCTCAGTGTTCCCGAGAAGCCTTCTTAGTTCCTCACGTCTCATGGTAGTCTTCGCTTCTGGGACTACCAGGGTGAATATGAAAAAGAGAAAGCTTAATAGAATCAAAGGATCTTAGAAAGATTCTTGAATTCAGCATGTCCTGGGGGTCCCATGGTGGCATCATTCACCAGCCAAGCCAGACTTTAAGCAAATAAAAATGTATGAGCATTTTATACATAAGTCCTGCCCCCAAGTCCCCCATAATCTTCTCAATCTTATTTCTCATCCTCCCCATCATTAGTAAAACTACTGTGTGCTATCATAAATTGACAAAACATATTTTTCTCATATTCCATGCTGTAGAACACTCCATTAATTAGTTAATTTGAGATGCAGACATTTCCCACTCTAATTTTAAATGGAAACAATTCTGTAAGGGTTTTATGCTAGCTAAGTTTTGTTCGTAAACTAGGAAAATTCTATTTCTAGCATAGGACAATTAAACAACAACCTGGGAGTAAAGGAATAAACAAACTCTATGATGGAAGAATCAGTGCAAGTAGGTTGCTGTTTAGAGGTGACACAGAAAAGGAAACAGGATTACAGCGTCAAGTATTTTTACATCTTGAACATAATTCAATCTACTACCCATGATGTTAACATTATCCCTCCAATGCTTACTGTCCCTCACCATTTACTGCTAATTATTTTTTTCCATTTCCTTTTCCTATTTTTTTTTTTTACTCTTAAACTGCTCACTCATTAGTTACAACCTATTTCCAAAAGCATCCCTCAGGAGGGCACTGGCGTGAGCCCACCTGCCTTGTGTTGTGCGGCAGCCTTTGCAGCATTGCTTACAACCCAACTCCCTGAGGTTTCCTGGAGCTTAGGAGGATTAGGCATTTCTTTAAGCTGTGTTTTTCATTATCTTATCTTGGTCAGTGTGGAAGGGAAATAAGCACCGCATTGATAGCGTACTCCAAAAATCTGAGAATAGAGCCAAAATGGTGAAATCACATTGGCCATTGTTCACCTCCAAATATTTCCATTTCTGGTGTTATTTTACTTTATATTCAAGCAACATAAAGTGAGAACACACACATGCACAACACACACACGTGCACAACACACACACGTGCACAACACACACACGTGCACAACACACACCCACATCCACACACACACACAGAGACACACACACCCACCCCACGAGTAATCTCTTATACACAAAAAGGACAATGAGAAACAAACCTTCGCTTTATTACGACGAGGGGGGAACGTATCTGACTTCTGATTGAAGAAGTTGAAGGGAGTTTCAAAAAGAAGCCTGAAACAGAGCCCCAGCAGGAGGCCCCACTGGTTTGCAGATGTCATTGTTCTGTCCAGATGTCACACTGAGACCTCGTTCTATTCTGAGGGATGGGGTATTTGGCCAATCAACCTTACTATAGTCTTAAATGAGCTCTTATTATCATTTTTCACCAGTCTTGTTCTTTTTAATGGAGAACCTACAAACCATGAGAATGTCCTGGAACCAAGATTGGGCAACTTTAGGTTGGGGAAAAATGGGAACTTGGCACCGTTGACGATTACTGTTTATAACACATGGCAAATCAGCCCTGTTACCATTTTTAAAAGTTGGCTTTTGAGGATTCTGTTTCATCTGCCGATGTGCATAGGTTTGAAAGGACTGGGATAAAGCCTTCCTCCCTTGTCCTTACTACTTCACAAATATAAAGGCTATCCCACGGCAGGTCTAGATCTGGCCTACAAGACTGGAGGCCACATGATCCCTTGTCACTGAGGTAATAAGTTTGGCCCTTTACACTCTTAGGAAGCCATTCTATCTGTGTGGCTATGTGCAGACGGAAAGTTCAACATCTCAGTCACGCCAAATTCACTTTGAAGGTGAGGTCCGTGTGCTGGCCTAAGTCACGGACTCACCACACCTAACCACTACAAAGAAGCATTTAATCAGTCTGAGAAATTCTGCACGTCAGTTCCTACCTCACAGCCCAGAATGGGCACCATACACATTAGCATAAACTTAGACAACCTGGCAAAGATGGTTGATTGTCTTCCAAAATCCATTTTCCCCTTTCTCACTGTAATTACAGAATCCTCTGTCCTCACCTGGCTTCGGTGAGAGCCTTTTACCCTTATTGCACCATCCAACAACTACAATTCCCAGCCTCCCTCGTAGCTGGTTGTGATCACATGACTAATAGGATGCAAGGGGAAGTGAGGTGTGCTCTTTCCCAGTCACTTCTTTAATAAGGAGGCCGCTGCCTTTCACTTCACTGCCCCTTTCCCTGAAGTCAGGAAGGAGGTGACAATTAAGCAGCTAATCTAGACTCAGAGATCAAATCCAGAGCCTCTTACCTCCCCTAGATGTTCTGCCCAACTCTGAACCAAATATGAGAGAGAAATGGATTTATATCTTGTTTCAACCACTAGAGTTTGGCAGATTAGCCCGCCCTTTATGTAATGTATCAAGCTGTAAAGAAACCTACGTAACTATCAATAACCCCGTGCAACCCAAGTTCATGATGACAGAACTGCAAGTGCTAGTGAAAAACGAGAGCTGCAACAACACGGCGGTTAATGGAAGGAAGGAAAAGTAACTCAATTGGAGCTTGAAATTTGTAGATTTTCAAATGTATGCTGAAGTTATCATTCCATTTTATGGTTCATTCTATCCTGACTTTTCAACTGGCATCTTGTATTGCAGTGGGTGTTTTCCTGTACCTGTTTTAATCTCACTGATACATGTAGTAATAGGAATACTAGATATGTGGTTTAAAGCATAACAAGATAACAAACATTTCATCCAAGCTAAAAATGACAACTTGCACCTACTTAAGGGTTTCTGGCAACCCAATACCTCTCTCCCCAGACCAGGGGTGCTCAGGGTTCCACATTGTATGAAAACCAATCAAAAGCATGTTAGCATCACTTCTAAATCACACATAGGACTTAACTATGATTCAGGTGTGGGGGATTATTTGGAATCTTTAAATAGGATTTGAAACCTTGTTCTGTAAAACACTATGTCCCTACCTCCCTCACAGATCTGCTACGAAGTTGGGATGCGATAATGAGGTGACAGCCACTGCTTAGAACCTCGCGTATCACGGGCATGTGGCTATCGATTGGAAAAGAAGAGAACCGAAGAGAAGACAGAGGACTACAGACGGGAAGGACGTCGTGCTTCCAGCACAGTTAAAGCAGGGAAATGTTGAGACAAAGAACCAGATCTACGGCCCGCATTCCTGTCTGAGAGTCAGAAGATGAGGGTGGGTGTGGGGGCTGGTGAAGACAGACTGTAGTATTTCGTAATCTATTAATTGGCTAAAATATAATGTCATTAAATACCTTGGTGCATAGAAAATGCTTAGACTAGTGCCAGGCACATAGACAGCATTCTTTAAGGGTTTGCTAATACTGCTATACTTTGGCAAAGAAAAGCCACTCTGCCATACATGCCAATTATTTCTTTAGATAAGGGTCATTAAAATGTAAAGTTATCCCTTTATCCTTTCATTTATTTGCATGGAGTCATTAGGATTTAATCCACTAGAATGTTCTGACATTGTAGTCATTTACATTCCAGTGACTAAGTTTAAATAAAGGGATCAGTGTTTCTTATGTTTATCTACTTCGTTCATATAGTCCAGTGTTGATGAACAAGTCAGACACACAGCAAATGCTCAACATTTACTGAATAAATGTCTAAACAAAAAAAAAAATTTCTAGAATGTTTTCATATTAGAAGCATCCAAGTCTCTCTCCGGCTCTGGATAACAAGTAGTACTCAGGAAGACAGTAGATTTCTAAATTAATTATGGTGAGTCAGAATTTGACTCACAAATTCAACTAATTCAACTACTGTTGAATTTGACTAATGATTCCAAAACCTGGTTGCTGAACAGAATTATTTGAAGGAAATTTTTAAATACAGATTATTGGGTTCAACACAAGACAGTCTCAATCAGTAGGCCTCTATTTTGGTTTGTTGGTTTTACTAAATCGAGGTCAAATTTTATCTGCAATTTAATAACTGACTGTGTCAGTTAAATCATAAGCAATTGTTGGTTAAAATATTAACTTCACAAGTCTACTTTCTCATAAATAAATAATGCTCCTCTGAGTGAATATGCCCTAAGTTACATTACTTTTTATTTTCATTTAACAGTTAGGTTGCTTGCATTCTTCTATTACCATAACACATTGAAAAGTTAATTTCTGTATTTAAAGGTGTATTTGTTGACGAGGGGTAGAGTTTTTTTAAAACACACTTGGTTGGGGTTTTTCTTTTCTGGTTTGCTTTTTCCTGAGTTTTTTTTTTTCCAGGTTTGTTTATCAATATCTATCTCCTAATTTGTAAAGTATCCAAGCAACTGTCAAGATCTGGCTAGGTTTCTCCCCATCACAATGCGACGGGATGGACGCCCCCAGAGGAAAGAGGTTGGTGGCACAAGTTCTACAAGCCTCATTTCATAGGGTAGGTATCCTTTACCTCCCCTATAAAATACCGGCAAATCCTGTTCTGCTCTTGTTTTCCAAGCGTTGCTGATTTCTCCACTCTTTTCAGAAATACTGTGGTTACCCAAGTTTAGGACCTCAACCTCATACTTTGAGTATTGAGGGCAATAATGCCTTGTAATAGCCTTGACTGGTCTCTAGATTTCAAACTTCTACTCCAGACGATCCATCCTGCCGCTAATGTAAAATTTTTAAAAAGACCGAAGGATGACTCAAACATCAAAATGAGGGAATTAACGACTGAGGAACTCAGTAAGACGTTAAAGGTAGTTCGAGAAAGACTAGGATAGAATATACAGGAGGGCTGTCTGGAAAGTACCCAGCCACATACTCTGAAAAACGGCCATTTGTGACTGAGTTTTTCCGGACAGCCCTGGTATACGTATCCACATAAAAGCATATGTGTGTACATGAATACTTACACGTATATGTGTGTACGTAAAAGGTATACTAGCAAACTGAAGTGGCTAGTAGATGCAACACTGGTTAACACCCTATGAAACAATGAAGTGTAATGCCTGGGCCTATCTTATCTACAGAGCAGAAATCCATCTTATCAAAATCTATTTGCATCACCATCGGATTTTGACAGCCCAATTTCTGCCCATACTAAGTTACAACGCAGCTTACTGAATAGAAAAATAACCAAAGGTGCACGTTTCTATACAACCAGATAAACCTGGCATTTCACTGAAAAATCACCCAGTAATCCCTTCTGCCTTGGCACTTAGAATTACTCTTGGTTACTGCTTCAGTGTTTATAATACAGTCCATGGTGCACCCCATGCCTGCGCCCAAAGCAGTCGTTCCAGAACACGCTCTCCACTCACTGCAGGTCAACGTTTGGCATTTCCTGCACAGTCTACCCTTCCTGCCCTTCTCAAACTTCCTTCCAAATAATTCAGCCCACTTGTGTGGTAGGTAGTTGGCAATAACAGCGAAGGGATGCATTTTCTACCAGAATAATGTTTACAGTCTGAAATAGCATTTCTCTTTTTCTCTATGAACTGGACTACTGGTCATCTTTCCGTATTCATAGAACTCTCTCTACTACTCCTGCAAGACACTTTCTCCAACTGGACCAACCAACACCAACCCCTTTCAGTGTGTCATGTGAGCTTTGAATTCCTGATTAGTTTACAAAACTGTTTAGCACAAGAACTGCTTTAGCTTTTATTGCAATGACTCCTATAATACCTATTACTTTTTGGTTTAAAATGGGTAACTGTTACTTAAGATGCAAGAATTGTGTGTGAGGACTCAAGGACTTTTCCAGTCTCCATGTCTATGAGTTTCTGGAACACTTCTGCTCTCAGATTTTCTTGATAGTAGCTAATTGAGTTTATCCCACTTTATGATTCAAAAAGCTTTGATTTCAGAGTGATAGCTGTCATGTAAATACAGATTAAAATAAACATAAATATGCAGGTGCTGATCTATAAAAACATCTGTACTGTAAAGCAAAACACTTATAAAATGTCAATGGAGAAAAATTTCTGGAAGGGGAGTAGGAGTGATTACAATCCTAGTTTTTGATAAAGAGACTACTATTCCCTTAATTCCTTAATTTAGTGAATGCTTCCCACTATAGTACACTAGCAATCTCATTTTCTTTTTCTAAGAATAAATAGGTAAAAGTTATGCATCCCTATGAGGCTGTACCTTTCAAAAAGAGAGTAAGAGAAAGTTTTATAAGGTTAAAATATTAGCATAAAGCAATTTCGGGTGCTTGGTTACATTATTATGAGTCTCCACTTGTAGCAGTCACAAAGAAAAGCGCCTCATTTGAATAGTTCAAATATTTTCAAATAAAAATAGAAGACATGATCTAAATGCAAAATCAAATAATCATCTACCATAGCAATTTTGTGTTGATATTCATATCATCTTGTTAATAACTGAAAATAAACAGGGGGCAAGTTCTGGTAAGAAAGCTATTTTTTATAATTAAAACTTGGTTCCTCCGTTGTAAAGCTCTGTATGAGGCAGGTACATCCAATTACTGTCGTGTAGAAGCTCCATACCAACTTTAGGTAGAGTCAAATTGCTGGTCTCATCTGCGGGAGATGGTTAGGGATAAAAGAACACATTTTCACTTGGGGCTGAATGGACTCGGTAATCATTTAGTGACTGCATTAGAGCAACAAAAAGCTTCATTTCCATCTGTTCTGTCAACTAAGCAAGTTGACTAAACATCATAAAGGCTGAGTTATGAAGGGTTGCAGCCAAAATAGAACATAAGAGGGCTGTCCGAAAAGTATCCAGCTGTGTAAAATGAAAAATAGAGGCATTTATGGGGGGGGGGGTTCTGGACAGCCCTTGTGTACTCAAAATAAAATTTTAAAAATTATCTTACTCTCTTCTCAACCTCTCTTTCTTCCCATCCTTGTCCTTAATGTGAGAATTGAAAATAAATTCAGACAAATACAATTAGAAGTAATGAAAACTAAAATTGTTTTGTTTTCTGCTGTTTACTGTGAAATTATAGAAATCCACGCTAGTAGCTCTGTAGTATTTCTTATGAAAATAAAAGACCAATACTTCGGGATAAATTTCTGAAAATAAAATAAAATTATAGCTGCTAAAAATGATTTCTGAAACCGAAGACTTGATGTCTGACTAACACAGGTGACCAAAGCATTAAGAGATTTAACACCAGGAAGGAAAATACAAAAAGCTACCTATTTTCTGTAAGCATAAAACAGCAAGAATCTGGATTAAAAAAACAGCATGGACTTGGAAAACATATTACGCTAAAATAAAATGATTTTAACAAAATTTATGTAAAAAGTGTTATCAGGAGCCATTAGTGGGCTATTTTTACTGGTTTTACTTCACATGGAGGAATACTTGTTTCGAAATTGATATTAAACCATATGTGTCCTGGCACCATTTCAATAGGAAAAATTGCCTATGTGTAATAACTATTAAAATTTTAATATACACTATACATGTTGCAATTGGTAAAGCAAAAGCATGAGTCCATCATGATCCATGTCTTCTTAATACACACATGAAATACAAATAACAAGTTTGAAGGCCCATATAATTTCATGAATGTTCATTTCTTCTTATGGCTAATTACCGGTTGCATGCTTGGCCATAACTAATTCGAAGTATTTAAACACCCCTCTTGTTTACTCAATAGAATCCCAGGATTGGTGACCAGGAAACATCTTCTTTAAAGAACCCAGATAATTCTGATGTCTGTGTCTAAGGTCACACTTGTAAAAAAAGCACTATAAGAATGATCACCTCATGGAAGCTGGTAGTAATCTTGTTAAAATTCATTTTGTCATGTAAGTATAATGACCTTCAATTGTAACTAAAAGGACATAGTTTATCTCAAAGAGTAGATAACATTTCATTGGCTTTTCAAAACGTTATTCATTTTCCTAATTTTGCCTAATACAATTTTAATGTGAAGTGATGTTCCTAGTCACACTCTGGGTAGGTTGTAAGAAAAAAATAGCCCAATGAAATGCTGACTTGTTGAGAAGAGATCAAATGATGGTTATCCATTTAAGCTTTTGCAATGTGGTAGATTGCTGGGAATATCATAAAATATGGGAGTAAAGCTCTTGGTCTCAGTATGTCAATGTTGGATGATGCCATAGTAAGTGGAAGTTTCCAAACAGTAGAAAGATTCAAAATGACAGCAGAGGGAAAAATCAAATGACCTCATAATTGACTAAAACGTCAGCCAGCTATGATACTCAACCCACTCCCCAAACACATGAAACAAAGCCAAAAACATAGAACTGACATGGATGAGCAGATGCTCGGTTCACACGACAATGCCTCAGAAGAACCATTGTTGGTAACACACCCACAGTTATCCAACAATCATCAAAATCCTAAATTTTCAAAGACAGCTCCAAGACCAATAGTTTTCATTTTCAGTGGAAACTATCCATTGTTTAATTTTCAAGCAAGTGTTTCCTTGCCTTTGAACTTCTTCAAAGCCCCAAATAGACACTGCTAATGTACCTTTTTAAAAAATCAGAATTTTGAAGAAATAGTGTATGAAACTGTAAGACCAGTTCATTAAATGTGCATCATTGGTGTTTTTTAATCTTAGTTCTCTTCTCTCCTCATTGGGCACACACCACATTCATTAACATTCAAGGAGTTGCATGAATGCAGTAAGGGAAAGAAAGTTCTTCAGAGTAATGAGGCCAGAAGGGTACGACATCATTGCTTCTTCCTCTTGCTTTGTACTTAAATTCAGTACCACTCTGCTACTCCCACATAAGCCTTCTCAATCTTATTTTCTAAAGGCAGATACATAAAGTCATTCTTTGTGATTTTGTAACCATTGCTACGGTAATTTTACAGAAAGCTAAACATACCAAAATGTGTGTTTTTGTAACGAGAGGAAGAATTTTAATGATTTTCTTCAACATCTGCAAACGTCCATGACTGGAAATTTATTGAATTCTGCCTCTAAATTAGCTAACAGCTATTAAAGAGCTCACAGAAGAAGGCCCCTGCTGTGTTTATGCTTACAGTTTAAAGAAACAAAGCAAATGACAAAATAAGCATGAAAACTTACATTGATGTGGCATTTATGATGAACAAATTGCTTTTTCGTGCCTTATTTCAGTCAATGATCCAAATTATCTTGAAAGACAAGCTCTATGACATCATTACCCCAGTGTTATGTATGGACTAGCTAAAATGTATTTTTTGTTGTTGTTGTCGTCATCTTGTTTTTTCTTTTAGTTCCAGATTACAAAACAATGTAATGATCAAATATTTGTACCCACATGCCTCATAAATTTATTGTTTTTAAGTTATTCAGGATTACAGAGTCAGGAGAGTAGGGGCCCAGGCCGTGTTCATGTCTGCTGTGTCCTACATCCATCTCTTTCCACACACTGAGCTAATGTGACTTTTGACATCTGCTTGTACACTATCCCGTAGGTGGAAATATCAGACTGCTGTGCCTTTGAGAGAAATCATAAAAGCCTTTCTTATACCACTGGCATTGTTTTCTGTCAGTTGATGGAGTTGAGTTGAGCTTTATCAATAGATGGGGACAGGGACAGAGAAATGAAGAAAAAACTATTTTGACCACGACCTAGGGAAAGCAGAAGCAAAGAAGGGAACGGAAAAATGAGAACAAAGCAAAAACTAGATTCCCTCAGGAGAATGGGAAACACTGCAGGGCGGGCCAAGATCTGGGGTAACGTCCGGTGACACGGTCAGAGCGGACGATGTTGGCCATTTCTAAACTGTAAGGCAGGGCACTACGGAGCTCTCTTCGCATGTGTGGTCGTGATATTAAAGTGAAAAGGAAAACCGTGGCTCAAAGAAAACACTTAGGAAATCCTCCTTATATCTGAAATGAATCCAAAATAATTTGAGGTAGAAATTGAGAAACACAACTTCTGCCACCTGGGTCTGATTCCCAGCCAGGGAACTACCCACATAACAAACAAAACAAAACAAAACAAAAGAGAAACACAACTTAGCAATGAAAGAGAAAAAACGGTGAGCACTAGATCTAACGTGAAAGAGGGAGGCAGCCTAGGGCGGGAGGATGTGAATCAATAAGGAACAGAAGAGCTCGCCTTCTAAAACACGAGCACCAAGATCAACAGCACAGTTCAGCCTGCCAATTAGGGAAGTGGTGGGAATCAAGCAAGGAGTTTAGGGTTTCCCGAACCCCAATGGTTTGAAAGCCTGGGGTTTAAAATCACGGAAGATAAAAGCACACGGAAGGTAGCTAGCTGGTTCACCTTAATCAGTGGGAGGTGTAGATAAGGGTAATACATTCTGGCTTATACACGAATGAATTGCTGCCTTTTTTTAATAGTCAGTATCGCCCAGGGCACGATAAGCCACCTTATGATAACAGATGCATTCCGGACTGGCTGATGTTTGGGTAACAACCTACTGAAGCATCCTCAGGTGCTTCAAACAGACACAATGCCTAAGTTCTGACGGGCATAGTAGCTCACTTGGCAAAGCTAGATAGCGGGCTTGTCTTACCTTCCCTCAGGTATTGCTCTTTCATTCAAGCTTATGATAGCAGGGACAAAATGATAACATGAGTTTCATATTCTCTTAATTATGTTGGTCTTTGGGTTGGGGGAATCAATTAAGGCCCTGACCTGGCCAAACTTCTAAGCCTGGTTATGCTCAATGGCTGACTTTTAAGATGCGTGGAGTAGAACCCTGGCTCATTTTCATATCTCTAACTTAATTGGATGTGAATTTTATATTAGGCAATGAAAAGAGTTTTAGAACAGATTAATTTTTGTTGTAATTTGACTAAATCTTCCTATTTCACATTTCATGTTATTAGGATAATCTTTAAACGATGTCTCTAATTATTTCAGATTCTTCCTAAGCACAAAATATGCTAATTTTTGGAGTTACAGAGATTGTAGTTTTATTTTGTGTCAAATGAACCTTCTAGTTTCTGAAGAGTTCTCTTTAGCATATTCAATAGAGCAAGTTTAGAAACACTTAACACAATGGTTAAAATAAATGAACCAGAACAAATTTGAGTGTTTTCTTTTCAAATTTTCATTATTTTAATATAATATATGCTGATGATTTTAAACCAAACTTTCACAAGCCTAAAGTCTCCTAGTATGTAAATTAGATATCTCTGTAAGTAACATTAATGCTGTTTTTAGTTCTAGGGTCAGAAAAGAATGACTTTTTAAAAAATATTTATTGCCAAGGTTTCTTCCTATTTATGGCATGATCTAGGAATATCAAAAGAATGTCTTTACTGAATGTTTTGAATCTATTTGCTATGGGAAGAGAAAACACTCTTTCAACCTTTATAGTGATATGGTTTATGTTCACAGCTATTAAATTTATTTTCCTGCTAAAGCACGTGTTTCTCTGCTCCATTTGTAATGCAAAATGAAGTTTATTTATCCTTACCAAAATCTAAATAGTCACATAACTTTTAAAATGTAGCAAAAAGAGCAGGAGACAGCATGACAGAAGACAGGACAGGGATGAAAAAGCAAGAAGCAAAATCCTGATATGCAGAGGGGTTTCTAAATGCTGTTTTCTCTGTCAGTGACACAAACACACTAACTTATTTTAATGAATTTTAATAGGTAAAAGTTTCATAAAACCATCTTTTTAACTTCTTATAATTCTTAGTCCTCCTGAGACCGTACCTTAAGAACGGGGAGTGGTTAAGGGTCTTAATTTTTTGGAGAATCCCACCAATCCTTTTTATGTGTGTGTGTGTACACTTCATTTACCTAAACAAAATCTAATATTTCAAATTGATAGCAGTCATAGGAAAGGCTAGCTGGTGAGGAGAAAGGGTGAAATTGTAGCTTTTTTTAAGGAAGAAGCAGTAGGGTCTTCCTGGCCATCGCTTCTGTTGATACGTAGCATTTATTGTCACATAGATGGATATCTGAGTCAATATAATTCTGGAATCTTACATACAACCACAAAGTTGCTAGTTATATTTTCATCTTAATTGGGAAAATAAGTTTATACTTTTTGTTAGCTACAGTATTGACTCAAGGAACTTAAAATGTGAATACTGTGATTTAGGTAACTTATTTTAAGTCAGTTTTTACTTATTATACCATCCATTTGCACGTGGAGACTCTGTATCCCCATATCCAAAGAAAAAGGGGGAGGAGAGAGAGGGAAGTTGTATAAGAGAGAAGGAGGGAGGAAGGAAGGAAGGAAAGAAGGAAGGAAGGAAAGACAGATGAAGAGAAAGGAAGAGAAGAATACAAGGAGGTAGGGAGAGAAAATGCAAGGACACAGTAACTAATACATTGCTTTCTTCTGCCAGGCAAGTGTTTTGTATATATTATCTTAATTAATCATTGCACCAACCCTATAAAATAGCCTTATTATCTTCTTAATTTTTCAGATGGGAAAACTGAGGAACAGAAAGTTTTTTTTGTTTGTTTGTTTTTTGGGGGGGTTGCCATTTTCTTTTATTTTTATTTTATTTTATTTTTAATTCATTTTTTTGTTAGACTTATTGGGGTGACATCTGTTAGCAAGGATTACATAGGTTTCAGGCATACAATTCAACAGTGCATTGTCAACTTGATGTATAATAAGTTCACCACCTAATGTGACCTCTCTTTCCATCACCTTATATTTAGCTTTCCCCCCTCCTTGGAACAGAAAGTTTAAATAAAATTTTATCTAGTAAGTGGAGTTGTATCACTAGATAGAACCATTTTCCTTGGTTCAAAAATGTGTAAGGCTAATCTTGTGTTCGTCGGTGACACAGGTAACTATAGTTTAATATTTACTGAGTGGGATAGCAGAAGATGGCTAAACTTAACCTCTTCTCCTCATTATTGCTTTGAAGACAACAAAGTCTTTGGTGACCTAAAGATGTATTGCATTTCAGAAAGAAAAATGTGGCTGAGGAGGAATGAATTAAAACATTGACAGATCAAATTGGCAGACAAATTAATTACGTGAACTATCAATGCCATTGTAGTTTAATATTCATTCCTGCATTCATTGAGAACGTGTCTCTAAAAAAAGCTGGCACCTAGAGAAGTGATTTTACACATATGTATTACCTTAATTTCACTTCATTGCATCAATATTAAAGAAGCAGATATATTTCGGCCAACAAAATCCTGAGATTGAAGGGCTCTTTAATTGTTAAGGCAGCGTAGTGTTCTGTAGGATTTCAACTAAAGCTGAATGCATGAAAGCAAGTGCTGCAAATCTACAGAAAAGACTTAAATATCCCATGTTTTTACATCCTTATAAATGTTAAAGGAACGTTAGACATTGTCTTAGTCTGTTCAAGTGCCGCAGACTAAATGGCTTATAAAAAACACACATTTATTTTTCACAGTCTGGAGGCTGGTGGTCTACGGTCAGGGTGCCAACAGGATTGGGTCCTGCAGTCTCCTCCCTGTGTCCTCACGTGGTACAAGGGGCAAAGGGGTACATTTTGTAAGGACACTAATTTCAATCATTAGGACTCCATCCTGAGGACCTAATACCTCCCAAAGGTCCCATCTCCTAATACCATCCCACTGGAGGTCAGAATTTCAACCTTTGAAATTGTGGGGACAAACACTCAGTCTTTACAGAGGAAAACCAGAGAAATGGCGCTCAAAAAGAAACCGATGTGCCCTGAGACACAGGATAAATGGGAATTCTGACGGCCTGCTGCTGAGATTCGAAGACTTAGATCTGCCACTTACTAACCATGTGACCTTAGGCACATTGCTCACCTTCTTTGTCCCTCAGCAGCCTCGTTTCCTCATCTATAAAATACTAGTGCCTCACAGACTGATTTTAAAGATTAAATGAGTTAACATTTTGTTTCTGGTTAGTAGTATATAAAAATTAGCTAATTTGTGCGTCAGTGTCCAGTCGAGAAAAGAGAAAACTATGCTAGACATTTTAAACCAGAGAAATACAACATAAGAAAGTGATCACACTGGTGCTGAAAAGGCTGGAGCAGCAAAAAGAATGGGAATTGTTAGAAAACCAAAAAATACAATAAAATAAGAGACAGCACAGCCTGAAATCAGGTGGTCTTTTATTTAGCTTGAGCTACTGATACACGAGAGGTTCTTCTTCCACCAATGGGGTTGTTGGAGTCTTTATTTGTCCTCCCCTGGCTGCCACCATTCCAACTGGCGGCAAGGGTGGCAGCAGTGAAATATTTCCTTCTTCCCCTCCTTTCCTCCTAACCAGCCACCAGACCCCCCGCTGATTGAACTTAACAGGAACACCGCTGACAAGGTCGTCCGGGAAGGGTCTTGTAGGCACCCAACCCCTTGACGAACCCAAAGGCCACGGCTGCCTGTGGCCCAGGATGGCTTTGAATGCAGCTCAACACAAATTCATGAACTTTCTTAAAACATTACAAGACATTTTTGCAACCTTTTCTTTTTGTTTTTTAGCTCATCAGCTATCATTAGTGTGAGTGTATTTTATGTGTGACCCCAGACAGTTGTTCTTCTTCCAATGTGGCCCAGGGAAGCCCAAAGGTTGGACATTCCTGGGATGCTTCAGGTGAAGTACAGCTGACCCTGAGGGGAGCGCTAGGGCATGAAGGCACCAGTCTTAAGCCTTTTGAGAGAAGGAGGTTGGCCCTTTTTGTCCCTATCCACTTCCCATCTTTGCTGGCTCCTGCCCTGTGAGGAAGAGCCTAACCTCACAGATAGTTCCCAGATAGATGGGGTGGCTCCTATAAGCCTGGCACCATCTGCAAAAGGGATACAGTTCATTAGGTGTTGGTAGCCAACACTCACAACTGGGACATGGGTGCATTGGCTCCTTAAAACAAAACCTATCCATTACCTTCCTATCCTAAAGTGGCCTTGGAAGTTTTGACCTAAGAATTTACAGAGGAAAGCATATACTATAGCAGGGCACCTGCTGGCATCTGTGAATGTTTTAGTCTTAAAGTGTCAAATTCTATAAAAAAAATTTCACCAAATTTTAAGAAAATTTGAAATATGGAAACTTACATGAAGCACTTGCATATTAAAAATGGATTGCTTATATTGTAGAAAACCAATCAAAATGCTCATTAAAAGGAGCCCTTAGAGATAATGAGCTGCTTCTAAGGTTTTCTCCATCATTTCTGTTGGATTTCATCACGTACCTAACACCAACCTTTTCATATCTTGGGTAGCTTACAATCAGACTGAAGACTCAACTCCACCCTTAGTCTCATGACTTTAATAAAACAGCTGAGACTAATGTATGTTCTGGAGTTCTAAACCAGGCACTCTTGTAGCTCATCTAATAACTCCATTCTCTACCTAAGACAATTTCTTTGTTGTAATAAGAAAATAGGAATAATTTTTACATGGTAGTGATGACAATTAATGGTATGCTTCTGCCTGAAAACTTTCGACGAGCTTTCAGTCCCATAATATTATGGAAGTTGAAATGAATTTTGCATATCATCCAGTCACTCTCCCTATTGACAAATAAGAACTTTGAGGCTTATAGAAATGTAATGACTTCTCTAAATTATCAAGGCTCATTAGGGGTGGAATACAACCTAAGCATCAGTTCTCCCGTGAAGTAGTTTATTAATCTTTTCACTGCATCACACATTTTTTTGCAGTTCTGCTATTTAATACAGACAAAATTGTAGATTATCTATTTTTTTAGCCACCTATCATCTATCTGTCTAATTTATTTATACAGCAGATGGCTTCAAAATAGAATTAAGCTGGTTTACAAAAATAGACACAACACAGTGAGATTTTACACATTTAATACTCGTATATGAAGTGCAAAGAACACAAACTTGGGGAAAATAAGCTAAAGCCATGATTGAGGATAACAGACAAAACACATGTTGTGGGACTTTTCCACTGGCTAAAGGTGAGACGTATACATTAATTAGAATCTGAGACTTCTCTGCAAAAGAAGAAACTTAGATCACACGATCACATCGGGTAAATGCTTCAGAAAACTGAATCAGTCATAATGGATCACAGTAACCATAAGAACAAGCCAGTTGCAAACAGACACAGATCACAGATATGATGATGGTTGCCAGAGGGGAATAGGGCTGGGGGTGAATGAAAAAGGTGAAAGAAAAGTTACAAACTTGCAGTATAAAATAAATAAGCCATGAGGACGTAAAGTACAACACTGGGAATATAGTCGATAATACCGTAATAACTTTGTATGATGACAGACACCAGACTTTCTATGGTGATCATATTGTAAGGTATAGAAATGTTGAATCACTATGTTGCACACCTGAAAACAATATAATATTGTATGGCAACTACACTTCAATAAAGAAAGAATAAGCCAGTTGCTCAAGAGAGCAGTCAATACTTTCTGACAAAATTGATAAATTGTTTTCTTGAAGAAAATGGCACCTCTCCAAAGAAATAAATTGCAAATAAAAATCAGCTCCCTGGCATTGTTCTTCTATGACCATATGTTCTGTCAGAATCTAAAACGAAACTAAGTAGAACATTTTGTTCATTGTAGTTGTGCAAGACTGTAAATCGATCTTTCGTAATATTATAACTTAAAACACAGATATAATTAAACTTCTGCCTTACTGTAATTATCCTAGCATACTTAAGGATATAGTTTTATGTGAAGTCACAGTTTATAGTAAAATTGCTTTCCCACAATATCATGTTCTAACTGAATCTTGAAACTCACTTTCAGGTGAGAAGTCTGAGGTATGAGGGCTGTTCTAAAGTCATAAACGACATCGAAAGTCTGCAAGAGTTGTGACAAAGCCTGCGGTCACAGACAGCCACCATTTAAAGGTTAGGCACTTTAGAAAGAAGTTCAATTGATTCATTTAAACTCTATCTAGCTTCACCATTGTTTGAATATAATTTATTATGCCTCCAAAAATGATTAAGAAGTTTATAGACAGGGAAATAGAGATCCAGTTAGAAGCAGGCCATTTCTGCAATCATTCAAGTTCCCTATCATACCTATGCAGAGAAGGCTGCTTATTACTGGGAAAACGTCACTGGTTCATGAAAGCAAAAAGCCTTTAACTTTGATCACTCAGAAACTCAACATTATCACTTCACCAAGAGACTGATTCAAATCAGCCATGTTGTTCACTTGTGGTGTATTAGTTGTTGCTTTCCACAGGATCCAGGTTCATGTTTAGGTTTTGTATGTTGTTCATTTTGTCTCATATTTCCTTTCAATTTTGTCAGTCAGGTAAGCAAATTTCCTGTCAAACACGTCTATTTCCAGAGCTCATCAGGTGGACTTCCCCACTCAACGACACTCATGTTGGAATCGTAAACCATAGAACAGAAAAATCAAATTCTATTTTTTACATCCACTTGATAGAAATATTTTTTTATGACAGATAAATGCAAAAGATTTCCTTGTGGCTTCAGTTTGCAATTGTTCTCCCAAGATTTCAATTTCCTTTACATTTCTAGTTCATTATGATAACAGAACTTGTTTCTACAAAAAATCAGGAGACATGGGAGTTTCAATGTCTGTTAGGTCTCTGAAGTGTCTTCACTGAATATCAGACACTTACAGTAAAGAAACATGGGTCACCTGTTAAATGTGTTTCGTCACTTCTCTGTCGTTCCTTGATGGACCAAAGTCACCCTTCCTTCACCTATCAAATTGCCCTTTTGGTTCCAAGTGGCACTGGAGACGACTGTCTAAGCAGCTCTGAAAACCCCCTCCTTGAAAAATAGTCTTACCTATTGCCTTATTAGAGGGTGCAGAATTTATGGTAATTCTTTTTTTTTTTTGAGTGTCATATTATTGTACTTCTTAACTTCCTGATAATGCTTTCCTTTTAGACATCCTCTAAAATTGCCTCTTTTTGACATCCTTCTTGAATTTCTTTTATTTCTATCTAGAAATTTATCATTTTAAGTAATGAATTAGAAAGAAGAGAGGCAATCTTTAAACCCTCAAACAGATAGTCCAATCTGTTCTCATAGCACCAGTAATTAGAAAATATTTTGGTCAAGATATGAAACAACATTGTATATATCTTCATGTTGCTAGAATAATGATTAATGTCCCTATACCAACAGCTGTGACTCAGATTAACTGTTACTCTCTGTGCCTATTCCACACACAGACACACACACACACACAGACACACACACACACACACACACACACACACACACACACACACACACACACACACACA
>PVJL010001178.1:112168-254157 GCA_004026885.1 Lyroderma lyra | reverse complement strand
AAGGTATATTCTGAATAACTCACTGGGAAATGCCTCAAACTTGAAAGACATTTTAGTAAAAACTCACCCACCCAATTCCATTAGTCTTAAGGACGAAAGAAGCACAAAGAGAAAATTTGAATTTAACAGCTCCTCTTGGTATATTTAAAGATATTTTGAGCTAAATTAAACCTTTTGGATGTGGTATCTTGTTCTTTTGAGCCAGCAAAAGGCAAGACCCTAATAGTAACACCCAATTAATGATAAACCACATTTCTACTTCATAGTTTGCTCCTAGTGAGTGTCATTTATCTCTCAAAACCATATTTTAAAAGCTCTCTTCATTTAAAGAAATGTATCAGGCAAAGGTAATTTAAACTGGTTTTATGATACAGGTACACTATCTATTTTTTTTATTTTTCAATTACAGTTGACATTCTATATTATTTTCAGGTGTACAACAAAGTGGTTAGACATTTATATAATTTACGAAGTGATCCTCCTGCCTAGTCTAGTACCCGCCTGGCACTAGTCATAGTTATTACCGTATCATTGACTGTATTCCCTATGCTTTACTATACGTTCTCATGACCCTTTTGTAACTGCCAATTTGTACTTCTTAATCGCTTCACCTTTTTCACCCAGCTCTTCAACCCTCCCTCCCACCTGGCAACCATCAGTTTGTTCCCTGTGTCTATGAATCTGTTTCTGTTTTGTTTGTTAATTTTGTTCTTTAAGTCCATGCATAACTGAGATCATATGGTATTTGTCTCTCTGTGTCTGACTTATTTCACTGAGCATAATACCCTGCAGGTCCATCCATGTTGGCATAAATGGTAAGATTTCATTCTTTTTTATGCCAAGTAATATTTCACTTATGTGTGTGTACCTCTTCTTTATCCAATCATGTATTGGTGGGCTTCCATATTTTATCTACTGTAAATAATGCTGCAATGAGCATAGGGGTACATGTATCTTTTTAAATTAGTGTTTTGGATTTCATCAGAAGTGAAATTGCTGGGTCATAGGTAGTTCTAGTTTAAATTTTTTGATGAACCTCCATACAGTTTTCCATACTGGTTGTTCCTTATCATATTAGACCATAACATTCTTGCAGGTATAATGTCAAAAAAGGGATCTATTTACTAATTAGGAGGGTCATGAAAGCTGTGAAATCTGCCTAAGAGTTCATCAAGTTGTAGAACAAAAAAAGCTAATTCACAACGCAAGTTTAAAGGGATAGTGGTGGAAAGCATGAAGATGTTTTTTGCTGGTGCCCTTTTGCACCCTGCTAATTTCTGAACCGGCGCATACCCTTTCATCCACGCTTGATGTTTCTAGTTATTTGATATAAGAGAGTAATCCTGTATGGACCACAGGTAGCAATTAAGATTTTCATTGTAACACGGCTTATACCAAAAGCAAGTGAAAAAATGAGAAGAGTTGTGTGGAAGGTAGAAAAGAAAAAAAAAATACTTCAGTGCTTATCAGCAAAGGAATGATTATACAATCAGGATCTATCAATAAAACTAATTAGTTGTCAGTAACTATTAAAATGACTATTATAGAATGTTTGCATTAACATTGGTACTAACTATACACTGTTAAATGAACAACCAAAAAAGCAGATTCCAGTACAGTATATTCTCATTAAAAATAGTGTATGTACAGATTATATACAAACACACACACACACACACACACACACACACAAAGTCTCACATATAGTAAAGTGAAAGACTATGTTAAATTATTTCTGGGATCGTAGACTATTTTATTTTCATTTTTTAATATTTAATATTCCTTTTTTTAATTCATTTTTATTGTTAGACTTATTGGGGTGACATCTGTTAGCAAGGATTTCATAGGTTAATATTCTTAAATATTTTTTGCTTTTATAATAAGAAAAAATATATCTTATAACAATGCACTTTGTTGTATTTAGACACAAATACAACCTTCCCACTTAATCTTATAAAAGCCCTTAAAGCGCTTTTATAAAGCTTTCCTCCATGTGAAGCAAATCTTTAACATGCTCTACGACATATATATATTACAAGGCCAAGGGACGTACTCTATTTAACTTCTGCCTTATTTCCTACATTGCCTTGTTGCAAATACAGCCTAACGTGCTTTTATTCTGAGCACATTATTCCACCATAGCCCATGGCATTCTTTGTGCAAAGCGACTGTCGCGTACCCCACCAAATACCATTTGTCCAGTTCTCCTTACAGTTGCTGGAGGTTCTGGAATTATAACTTACTGGCCACTGTTTTCCCATGGCAATACTTCGTTGCTCTGTCAAGCACTAGAATTTGCCTGAACAACAGGGACCGGCATAAGAACGCAGTGGACTGGAGTATCACCTAGTCAATGACGCAACCGTCCTGGCCGCAGAGTAACAATTTGGCGAGTGCGTTAGTGAGGAAATAGGATTCCCGTTCTGAGTTTGAAGAATGTGGTGCCAAAACACAGTAGCCAACTGCCCATCTGCAAGCCATGGCTTCTCTAGAAGCCGGGGATGAACACGGTGCTGGGTGCCATCAAATTCTTTCATTGTGGCAAGACTCTGATTGAAAAACAGTTCCCGAGTGTTTCCAGCTCAGTGTGTGTCCTATTGGTTTTATTATCACTGCATATAACGTCTCAGAGATAATAGAGTGGATCTTTTTCCCATATGCAAAGTGGACATCAGTGCTCAATTGTCTGTGTATATACTTTGTTCAAAAATAACATTAAGTATAATGGTAATCCACCTCCTGGATGTCAGCCATGATTGTCTACAATAAATGGAATACCATTCAGCAATGAAAAAATAAATGACTCGACCGTGACATTCATCAACAAGGATGAATCTCATGAGCATAATATTGAGTAGAGGAAGCCAAATATAAAATATAGCATGGAGTATGAATCTATGTATGAACAATGCAGAAACAGGCGGTGTTACATATGATGTCAGCAGTAAGGATAGTAGGTATCCTCTAGCTCGGGGGGGAATTTCTGGGAGGAGGCATCAGGGGGCATATGGCAGGATGTTTCCATAGATTTAGTTATAATATGAAAATTTCTTATTTTGTACACGTTTCTGAACATACGTCTCAAGTCAGTAAAAGAGTTTATTTAAAACATTTTTAAACGTGCAAAGTTAATCTGTGGTATTAAAAATCAAGACAGTTTTAGCTTCTGGAGAAGGGCTTGGGAGCAGGTCCGAAAGG
The DNA here is from genome assembly GCA_004026885.1 of Lyroderma lyra. Taxonomy (NCBI): domain Eukaryota; kingdom Metazoa; phylum Chordata; class Mammalia; order Chiroptera; family Megadermatidae; genus Lyroderma; species Lyroderma lyra. The sequence continues at coordinate 250,959 of PVJL010001178.1, read as the reverse complement.
GACATGCAGGAGGCTGGGAAATTTCTGTTTCAGGACCTTAATCATGTGTCCATTACTGTTTTTACTATGATTTGTAAAACTTCTCTGTGTCTATTTAAATGAAAATATTTGTGAACAATTGTTTAAGGTACATATGAAGTTTTGAAATTTTTCTTGGTATGTTTATCTCACATTTTAAAGTGTTTAAAAACCATAATATCACCTCCATCAAATTTTTTGCACTGATAGGCTAGAATATGTCCAGAATATAATCAACATTAAAGCCTATTTATGCTAGGCTAGTTCTAAGTATGTATATAAATAGAAATAAGGTTCTTTATCATAAAGTATATGTGGCTTTATGCAAATCACAATGCAGGTGTGATCTATGTGATCTTAGTAATCTCTGGCATCTGAAATAAGAGATGAAATTTGAGCCCAAGAAATTGAACTATTTCTATTTCAACGGCTTGAAAATAAATTTTGCACTCTATAACTCTGATAGAAAAAATTATTCTTAATTTTAAAAAAGCAGCACTTTTGCAATAGGATAGAGATAATTAACAGCTTAAGTCTAAACTGTGGACTCTTCTGGAATTTAAATCTATCTTAGTCTGCCTACATGAGTAGTAGTGGTGAGCAAGGCCATCAGAGGGCCAGAGGGCTCTCTCTGAATATAACAATCTGAAGAGACCATTGGCACAAGTATCACAGATCATTCAGATTCCTATTTTCTTCTGGCCAAGTGCCTCTCTCTCCTCAGATGACTGACTGAGCCCTAAGAGAAATGGAGTAGAAACAAAAACTGAATAAACACTCAAACACAAACCCACAGTGTAACAGAGGAATGAAGTCATGTTCTTCTGGAGCACCATGCCTCTCTGATGTCGGTGGGAAGAAATTTCTCCTGCTTGGGGACAGGGGCATTGGCACATTACAACCCGGGTAGAGGATGATGGAGGAAACGGCCAATGATGAGCATGAGCCCATTGCTCGCACGAGCGGCAAGGTGGTCACCCTAACCAGTGTCGCATACTGCTGTTTTTGACATCTCTGTTGACCTTAGAGGGTGAGCCCAGCTCCACCCACCATCAAAGACAAAACCAGTCCCTGGGAGAGACTCAACATGGAGCCCTTGGGTCAAGACTGAAGCCCTTGTGCATTTTGGTAGACTATAGGAGACACATCCAGTATTTACAGAGGCTGAGAGAATTTGAGTTTGTGAAGCCCTCATGGGTGAATATAAAAAAGAAAAGTTATTAAAAGGCTCTTATGAAGGTCACTAAGTCTCTCAGAAGTATGTGGGGGAAGCTGGAGGGACAGAGAGGATTTTAAGGATTCCTTAATTGTTGGCAGTTGGAAGAAAGTCAGGATTATTACCATTAACTTAATCTCATTAAATCCTAAGGTCGATAGATATTTAAAAACACACATTACATTACTAATGAAAATGAGCAATTTGATTTTATAGTTTTTTCCCCATTATGTAACTTTGCCAATTTCCTAATTATCTAAATAAAAGTTATGACTCATCATTCTCCTACATATTATACTTAATAAAGTAAGATTCTTAAGCTGAAGCGGTTTAGATATTTTCTCATTGAAATTCTTGTCATCTTTTCAAAACCTAACAGCACAAAATAACATCAAACGCCACATGCAAAGCGTGACATAGCAGAGGAACTGGCTGTGTAATCCCTTTTGAAGTGCTCAGATTCAACCAGAGTTAGAAATCTGCAACACAGGAGCATTTGGAACAAGGTTATTACTCCAGAATTTGAAAAGACACTAAATCTAACCAACATCTTGGTTCTTTTGCCTTTACTCTGCGTTATGTTGGAAATATTAATACCTCCATACTGAACTTCCAAAGAAATATCAAAGAAAGAAACTGAATAAAGAGTACGTCTGGGTACGACCACGACTGGAATGCTGGTGTGCAGCTCTTTGCCCCCAGGACCTAAACGAAAGGGCTGAAAGAATGCAAATGTAAGGAGAAGTGAACACCAGGGACAGCAGAAGTGTGCCAGGGACATGCTGTGAAATTAGTGTTACTGCTAACAGAAATAACCCTGTTGGGGCTCGAATAAAAGATGTACCTAAGAACCAACTCATAAAGCACTTTCCCGAGGAAGCAAGGGAGTGAGAAAATGCCCAGAAGAGACCCCGGCAGAATGGCGGCAACTCCTCACACATGGAGAAAGGGCTGGGGGTGAACACAGCTGCGTTTAGGGGATGGGGTTGCCTCCAGGAACTTCCTCACACTGTGAATCAAAGCGCCAGGAAAGGGACACCCTGGGAAGGACAAGTGTGGCCAGGGCCATCAGAGTCAGTGGCAGCAGGGCTGCCTCCTGAAGCAGCAGGATCTCACCTAGCGAAAAGGATCACCTTTGATGTCCCCAGACGGGGGGACACAGAGCTTGAGTGGAAAGTAACAGCATTCTTGGGGATCATGCCAGATGCCTCAGCTGCCCACACGTCCAGCCTCCCCTCTACTTCCCTCTGGTTATGGACTCACAGAGCCACTCACATAAAGTTACAGCAATACGTGTCCACACACGGATTTACACTAGAACACAGCATTTCTTCCTAATGGTCACCAACAACCCAAACGGCCCGTCAAAGAGGACGGATGAGCAAATGGTGTCACAGACATCCAGTCGAATAATGCTCATGGAAACAGAAGAAAGGAATACCGACACACGCAACACCACAAATGAATGGAAAAACTTTATTTTACCAAAAGGCACACGCCACAGACTGTATTTTTATGAGACTATCCATTTCCACGAGGTTCAAGAGCAGGCAACACTCGTCAGTGGTGATGGGAACAGAACAATGGTTGTCTACGGAGAAATGACTGAATGGGAGTGTGTGAGAATTGGGGGGGGGGGGGGATGCTAATGTTTTCTGTCATGTCATTTACACCAGTGTGTCGCTTCATCAAAACTCATGAATTCAATTCCTAATAACTGTGCATTTCACAATATGTAAATATTACCTCAGCTAAAAACATAGAAATTATGTGACTACCACGACAATTTTATTTCCTTCATTGCTTTACAAATCCGTGGCACGCCTCTAATAGTATAAAGTGATGTATATGATGCATTTTCTTGTGTCCTCACTTTAAACTTGGCTTAATTATTTCTATATCCTTATTTTTTAATGGACTAATTTCTTCTTGATGTATTTTGAAGGGTGTGTGTGTGTGTGTGTGTGTGTGTGTGGTGTGTGTGTGTAGAACTAAGAAGATGATTCTGGATTCATTGTATAATAAAATACTTTCTCTTTTTTTTTCCTAAAAGCAACTATTTTATCCTTTAATCTCCGTTAACACACACACCAGGGGAATTAGCAAACGTGAACACAACTATTACCACTTTCTGTTGACTGCGCCCACCCAAAATAAAGTGGCTTCCTTTGGACTAGACTAAAATCACAAGGTAAGAATTGTTGATTTACCTGCTCCAGTGACTTTCTATGAACTGAATGTTTAATATGTTTAGAAAAAAAGAATTTGCATTATATCTTGATATTATCTTATTCCTGATATTTTAAGAGACCCACTGATATGGTGACTTTGTGTCAAAAAGGAAGAGTAAGGTAATCATTTCAACCCTATCATTCTTGAAATAAATGGAAAAACTCTTTCTTATTCCTTGCTCTCATTTTATGATATTAAAAGTTTTACTCACGCTGATATTGCTTTTGTAACAAGTCCTGCAAGATACACATCTTCTGAACATAGATATAAAAAGAAAAAGTATGAAAAGAAGAAATACGAGTCATGCTTGAGTTTTTATATTTAAAGAAAAATATGTAGATAAAAACTGTCTAAAAGATCTAAATTTATAAGACTAATACCAATTCTACGAAATTTATTCTGACCTTTGTTCAGCCTTGCTGGTTGAATCCCTAAAGTATCTGCATGGTAGAAGGCACAGTTCGCATTGACTTGGCCCCAACATTCAATCTATTGTCATTTCCTATAATCATACCTCCAACACCCTCCAGTGTCCATTCCTTTCCGTCCATTCCCAAAGCTGTCACCTAGCTCAGATACACTTTTCATCTCCCCTGGATTATTTGTAAAGCCTCCCAGCTGGTCCCCACAGCTCCAATGCTTCTAACGAATCCTGCTAACACTCGCTATGTCTTAGTCCATTCAGGCTGAGATGATAAAATAAACTATGTGGCTTATAAACAACAGATGTTTATTTCCCACAGTTCTGGGGGTTGGGAAGTCCAAGATCAAGGTGCCAGCTGGTTCACTGTCCAGTGAGTGCCCGCTTCTTGGCTCATAGATGGTGGTGCTGTCACTACAATCTCACACAGCGAAAGAGGTGAGGGTGCTGTCTAGAGTAAGGATACTAACCTGTTCTTAGTGCACTGCTCTCATGACCTAGTCACCTCCCAAAGGTCCTTCCTCCAAAATACCACCACATTGGGGGTTAGGCTTCAACTTGTGAATTTTGGAGGGTCACAAATATTCAACCTTGAGCACACCAACACAACATCAAGCATACCACTTCCTGCTCAAAAAGCCTTCAGACCTTCCTCTGCTGCCCAGCAAACACCATCTCATCTCCTAGAACAGACACAAAACTGGCCCCACATTACATTAACTCCTTTGTTTTGCCTTAATCCTCCATACACGCATACTTTTAAAACTTGTAATTAAAAAAAGTAATTATTCTTATGATTAAAAAAATCAAACTGCAGAGCCGTATTAAAAAACATGAGAAAATGACTGCTTTTCCTATGTCCCTCACCCCGTTTCTTAGTGGTAACTGCTGTTAACATTTAGGTACATGTCCTTCCTCCATAAACAAAATATACCTGCATACTGTATAGGGATAGAAATATAAAGTAGATGTATGTTTGGGGACTTGCCTTTTCCCCATGTACTTTTTGACTGATTATTTTAAAAGTTATTTATGACTTATTTTGATTATCTTTCTTCCATTAATAGGCTATACCATAATATATTTAATAAATTCATATTACTGGACACTACTTTCATTTTAATACTTTTATGTAATGTTGGACTGGATATTTGTGTATCTTAGATGCACCTGTGCAAAACTATGTGTAATATTTTCAAAGTGAAATAATTGAATCAAATGCTGTGCTCGTATTTATTTTGAAAAATTTTACCTCAAATTGTTCTTTAAGAACCCTGCACCCATTTATGACTATTTTCTACCTTCCTGTTTCACAACAGCAGGTAATATAAACTACTTTAATCTCTCTACTCTAAATAGGTAAAAAATGAAATGTCTTTTTTAAATTTCCATTTTAAAAAGCAGTTCAAGAAGCTAAAGTTTGAACATCTTTGCAAATGTCAATAGGTCATTGTATCTCTCTTTTCTTGAACTGCTTTTTTACACTCTGCCAAAATGAATGAAGAAAGAAGTTGTGATATTCACATCCTGAAGTAATGTAAAACAGCAATTAAAAACACAAGAACAAGAGCTATACATTCAATATGACAATTGTCAAAATATAATCACTCTCTTATCATTGATAATCATCAATGCAAGTTCAGTTCTTTGTGTTTTTTGGCTTTATCTTCACACTTCAGAACACTATGACCACGTGGGCAGTCACAAACAAATGTATTGGACTGGTGACTTCCCTCTAAGACAGAGGCAGAAAGAGTTTCACTTGCATGCATTCTACTTTTCATTTTTACTTTGAAGTCTTAAAAATCGAAGTCCCCAAACAGAGCATTATCAAATTCTGGTGTTCAGTTGAGTGTTTACTGATAACATTTTAACAGATGATCTGAATTACTTCCATGTCATTAGCATTCCATTTGCTTGTACAATGATGTCTGTGCATCATTTTACATGCAGTAGCACAACTGCATAAAATATAAATACAAAGTTGGTAAGAAAAATACACTATAGAAAAAGTCTATTATTCCCAATTGGCAAGCCCAAGACTATTTTTCAATATAAAAATACACTTTTTAAAAGTGTAGCACACAAAATAGTGATTATTCTTTTTCCATTATGCATTATTCTATAGAGAGACGACAAAAACTCAAATATTTAAGGTAGGAGGAACAGGATAATTGGTACCGTGTCATCTTTCCAAAGGTTTCCCTGTTCCAAAATCATCAGAGACCTTTTTAGCCCGGGCTTTAACAAATATAATGACCTTAATTGAAGGTCATTACAACAAATTCCACAGGAGAATAATCAGTTATGTAGAAATTATTTAAAATTTTTAAGACCACAGAAGCACATGCCAATTTAGCTTGGTATTTTGCATAATCCCTATCGACCACTTTTCCACACATTACAGCAATACTTCAGAAGCTCACATTGGGAGGAAGGGAGATACAGTTTAATTTTTAAACTCTGTTAGGTAAAGAAATTAAGAAAAAACTACCACCATTACCAAAAACCACACACACACAGCTCCTGGCAGACGTGTGTCTACTGTACGCATAGTTTAATCTTGAACACAAGAGTCTCTTACCCCATCTGAGGCAGTATTGGTGAGAATTTACCTTCACATAAATTTTAAAGTCACGTCCTTATTAGTTATATGCTATTATACTTTTCACCCCCTCTGCTCTAAAATAGTAGCAAAGATGACAACTACTCCCAGATTTGTGATGAAAATAGAAATTTAACATTTTATATGTGGCATCTTATACAGAAGCAGGAGCTATTTCATACCCCCTGAAATGGTAGCCTTTTTTGGTAGGGGCTGTAGGTAACACTAATTACGATGATAAATATTAACCAAACATTTATCCCCTCATTAAACTGAGTTCAGTTTAATAACATTTATTTAATTCCTACCATGTATTAAGCACTCTGATAGGTGAATAAGAAATAGTTTGAACCTTCAAGTAATTTGATGTTTAGTAGGAAAGACAGAAGTAAATATAATTGTAATAAATAAGATAGAAGAATTCTCAAGAGTGGGGAAACTTACTCCAACAAAGTGAGATGAGAGATGGCAGATCTTTGAAAGAAGGTAACACCTTAGTTGAGTATTGGAGGATATAATAACAAGTCAGATTTTTTTTAAAAACTGAGAACAATACTTCAGGTAGAGCAAAAAGGCTGAGCATATATGTTTGAGAAACATAAACTCTCTAGTTAGGTAACAAGTGCAAGGAGTAAAATGTCAGAAACAGATTAAGGAAATGAAGCTCTTGATAGAAGCAAGGGTCAGTCAGGTCATAGGGCCCTTGTATGACAGCGCCAGATAGCGAGCATCCTTAGATGGATTTTTGTTTAAGGTCAGAGTTACTTTGGATGTCTTTTTCTGGTTGGTGGCTGGAATTCAAGCTTGGAAATGGGAGACCAATTAAGGAGCTAATTATAAAAGTTCAGGTGAGAGAGATAATGAGAGTCTCAAAGAAATGGTGAGTAAGGCGAAGACTCTAGAAATCGTGAAAATGAGAGGACTTGATTGAGTGGGTTAAGGGAGAGGCCAAGGCTGAGATGACACTTGGAATTCATGCTTGGGTGGCTGGGTGGATGGAGATTTCAGGAGCACACATCTGGAGAGAAGAGAAAAGACACAAGAAGAGGGATTTCTGCAGACAAGATGATCAGTTAAGTTTTAGGGGCCTTGGGAAAACGGCAATGGCAGGCTTTGAAACTATCAGCACGTGTGCAGAAAAAACAAACAAGAAAAGAAACAGAACAACTGAGAGAATTCGGAGTTAGAAGGGAAAGGGATTGTTTTGAGCAGAACTCTGGGGAAAGTCTATGATGAGAAGATAGAGACGCTGAAAACGGATGAAGACAAACCTAGAAGAGAAATCCTCGTATAAATCCCGAGGAAGAGGAATTTTAAGAAATCAACAGCCATGTATCTAACGAAGCTCTGCTCTGAAACAATTCACCCTGTCCTTCACTTTTTCATGAAGATGTTCTAATGTCCTTTCCATTTACCTGAAGGTGAACAGTACTCAGCGGTCTTTAATACGCATCCCCCACACCCTGTGCTCTGCCATGTTAGAAGTATAAAGGAAATTACATGTACTCTCAACATACTTTTGTGCTTGTTTTGATATTTTTTACTACTTTTCAATTTCTTATTGAAGTAAATTTATCTGTAGGATAAATTGTTCTCCCAATACATGACCCAGTCCCTGAAATCTTACAGGAAATTATATGTGGTCTCACTTGGCATGTAAATTCACTCTATGAATAAGGAAAGAACCTGAGCATATAATGTATACACATTCAACTGAACACCAGAATCAAACCTTTTAGGGAGACCTTTCAAAAAAGAGATGGGAAGTGCAGCACAGGAATGTAGTCAGTAATATCGTAATAACTACGTATGGTGTCAGGTGGTACCGGATTTTTCGAGATGATCATTTCATATGTTATATAAATGTCTAATCACTATGTTGTACACCTGAAACCAATAGAATATCATGTCAAATGTAATTGAGAAACAAAACAATTAATAAAAATATAAAATGAAAATTTTAAAAAGATGGGGAGAATTCACCAAGTATTTGGCAGGAACTTGATCGGTGAAGACTGAGGCCCCCCACACCTTTTCCCAGGCACTGTGCAGTGAGCTGGGGACAGAAGGACAATGAGACCACAGGTCCAGCATCCAACATCTCACAGGCAGGAAGCAAATTGCTGCTGTAATGGGCCAGCATGCTAAGGTGCTATAAGAACTCAGAGGGGGAAAATGCTCAAACTACTGTTTTTATAGTAATCAAATTGCCATTTTTTACAAGGGACAATATATTAAATTTTAACACAGTAATAGAGTTAAAACTCTCTATTAAACTCCTAATAAAAAAATATGTATTTTTTATCTTTCCAAGCTTGCATTAGTCTTTACATTAAGAAAAAGGTTTTCATTTTGGTTTGGTTTGGGTAGGTTCTGATTTGAGTTTTGCTCTCATCTTCCTAAATAGTACAACCCGGGTTGCAGTAACATTTAGAAAGAGAAGTTGGTGTTTGTTTATGGGAGCAAATAACAGGACATCTGTTATTGTCAAATTTATTAATAAAAGGAAAAAGGCTATTGAAAAAATTAATTCAGTGTATGCTTTATTTCTTATAAATCAATAAATCAAATTAACACATTTAAATATTATTTATGCTATATTTTCACATAAAAACCTGTAAAAATATAACAAAAAGTAATTTGAAAATTTATGCTTTCTCCTTTACCATGCACAGAGCCAGTACAAAAAAAAAAAAGCTATTTTTACTATTTTTACACATATTCTCCGTAGAGTGTGTAAATGCAGCCTTTTCCTTGAAAAATACCCGTGTCTTAGCTCCACGTTTTCTACTTAGTTATGGAAAAAAATGGCTATTCCACAGATTACAAGCCTTGCTCTGCTGCCCTCGAGATGCATATTCAACAAAGAATAAAAAGGTTTAGAGAACGGAAAAGCAGCCTAAACTCATGGGAAGTTAAAATCAGAGAAGAATGTTGCTAACATCAATTTCATTGGGATTCATAAAGGCAGTCTCCATAGCAACATCATTTTCACAAGGCACAGAAATGCTGCATTTTATTTTGTTTTTTAATGGAAAAGCCCTGGGTCAGATTATCATTTTCCCCCCATATCCCATTTATCGTTTACTCTCACACAGGTCCAACTGCATTCAAAAGGAGCTTTATGGATGTAAAAGATGGGTCCCTATTTAAATGTAATATGGAGTTTCCTACATGAATACACAGTGGTAGAGGATTTGAGATCAATCTGAAGGAAACTACTCCTGAAATTAGAAATATATTAGTTGACACTCACTCTGACAACTTGGGACCAACTTATTTAAATATAACTGTGTAAATCCAACAAAGGAACTCTTTGAAGAGACAAATAAAATCCAATTTCTATGACCAAACAGCTCAGGGAGACATTTGGCCTCTTTCTGTTTTTCCACTTGCTTTGAGGGTTTAGTGTACAAGATGGATGGTTATAGTGTTAATAATTTTTCATTAGTAAAAGTGCATTATCCTTTCAGGTATTGTTGCTATTAAAATGTTTTTTGCTTTTCCTTCATGAAGCATTATGGTGGAAGAAGAAAAGTAGCAATAATTCTTTACTTACTAGGTTATTTAAAGCATGATTCTGAGAAAGAGTCAGATTCCTTATTGATTTTAAATGGTATCTTCTTAGTAACCAAACACTGAATAATCTAACATATCAGTGGTTTTTAACACTACACATATTTTAAGATTATAGTTTTATATAATTCTATAAGTGCATTTAAAATTCTTGGAGAGGGGAATTTCTAAAATAAGTTTTCATCCAGGAGACTGGAATAACTCGATCATGAATAAATACCTATTTAGACAATAAAGTAGCATGAGTCTCTTTGGAGCTTTCATGGTCCATTGACTACAGGTGCATAATTAGGTGAGAGGTTTTCCAATTTTTTGAACCAATCACATCATACATCTAACAAACCAGAGTGAGGTTAATGAAAATAATTTGTGCTATCATAAAACAAGTAATTCTTTAGCAATACATCTATTATGTACTAAAGATGCGTAAAATTAATTTGTGTCAATTACAATTACAAATTTCAAAAGAAAGCATCAAATTTAAGTACATACCTAGTAAGACCTTAACAGGTCCTCCAATACAGTGTGGTTTCTTTTTGTTGTTATTATTTGCTTGATAATGATGTAACTAATGTTGTTAGAAGAAAATTATGCAATAGCTGTAGAAATTGATGTTTACATATTTTGTTAAAATGTATAACATACTGTATTATTCCGTGTATAAGATGTCCCCATGTATGAGAGGACCCCTACTTTTCTAACCCACCATTAAAAAAATCAGTATCAACCCATTACTCCATGTATAAGACAATCCCCAATTTTTGGTCTAACAATTTTAGACAAAAGTATCATCTTATACATGGAAAAATCATGGAGAGCTAGACAAAATAGAGCCTTTTAGGTTATGCTTACATTTCTAAGAAGAGACAAATTTCTTTGTCCACAAAGAATATTTGGTTATTGAAGAGTTCAGGGTCAAGAAATAGCTAACTCTAATGAAATAGAGCAAAATTGGCAAATGACTACAAATTCTATACAGATTCAAAGCCATTAGAGTACACTGAATTCCTAAAGATGAATCAGTTTTAAATATTATAAAAATATGTTAAACAAACATATCAATATCTAATCTTTGTGTTATCCTCATTTGAATATGGAATATTTATATGGCAATGCTTACTGTACTAAATTATTAAAAACCATCCAATATTATTTATCTTAATATATAAATTGAATAAATGTAGTCTGTCTGTTGCTTACATTATTGTAGCATAATTTTACCAATATATGGCTTCAGAATATTTATGTTTGCTATTTAAAAACTTCTAAGCACTTTCTTATGTTTTATATCATTGAATCAAATAGAAACTTCTTTGTATCAAAAAGAGACTTTATATTGCATTTACTTTGCTGACATTTCTTACCTTATCCATCGGTTACAATATCCATCACTTTTCTAACCCCCTAACACCTTCAGTACCAGTCTAACTTGTGGGTGCTCTGAACGTATTTCTCTGTCTTCCACTTATCTGCCTTCCCTCTGAGCCCAACATCACTTTTAACAAATTTTTTTTAATCCCACCTGACATCTTATGTCCTTCTCTTCCTTTACATAGCAGTACAAATCTGATATCTTCTGAAAATCTTCTCCCAAATAACCTTGATCTTTCCTCAACCAACCAGGGTATCCATCTATGAAATTTCTATAATTATTGTACTTTTATATTTCTTTAGGGCTCCTGCATGCCCCCTGCTTCCATTCATATGGTTAATTCTAGAGGACAGAGGAAGTAAATACAACTCGTACAGGATACAATTTCTGACAAATTGGATGTATTTGAGTCATTGCGGAATTTTTAATTTAAAAAATATTTTCAGGTTTCTGCAAAATGGCTGAATACTGTGATTTATGTACTATATGCTTTTAGAAATGAATGTTGCCTTTAAGTTATGTCCAATGAACAATACAATTATGCAAAAATCATCCCTGGAAAAGGCTCATGCTTATAACTGGCACGTGAATGATGGGGCAAAATCTTTAATTGAGTAGATAGCACATTCTTTCCTCACAGAAGAGAAAGAGGGGGAAAAAAAACTTTTTGGTTAGACTGGACATGATGCAAGAAACAGGGAGAAAGGGAAAAAAAAAAGAGAGAACTCTACCGATGATTTATGTACATGAAAACAAAAGCAACAAAAAAGTTTTAGGAGCGAGAGCCCAAAACAATGTTTTTGATGAAAAAGTGTCAAAAGCAGATAACATACCTAGGTTAAATATAAGAATACATCTCTCTTTTAAATGATTGATATTAAGATATAAAAATGTAATGTTTGTTACGATGGTAGCCTTCTTGTGAAAAATTGTCTTCAGACAGCCATCAGAATCTTCAGAATTTATCTAAGATTCCTTAATCAAAGGATTTGTGTATAGAATTCAGCAGTCTTCGAATTTGGGTAGAAAAAGAAATTTATTTTCATTAACCTCTAACTGAATAAATTAGTATTTCTTTCAATCATGAATGTAGGTAACAAATCACAGAAATGACTGATACTTTCATATCACATTAGGATTGTTACAATTGCAAAATATCATTTATGTTCAAAACTAACCTCAAATTACAGCATTCAGCCCACTGCCAGAGCATGTTATTTTCCATATTACTAAAAAAGCACATATATTATTGTTTCAAAATATTGAATGCTTATTATCTTGATAATGCCCTTCAATACAGTTGATTTTTGTGATTCTATGTATTTTTATTTTATGAATTTAGAAATATTATACTGAGCAGGGTTCCATAGGCCTCACTAGACAGGCAAAGCAGTTCATGGCCTAGCAAAGGGTGGGAACCTCTGAACTGAACCTAACACGCAGAAGTCTGCTGTATATGCAATTGTACTTGCATGACAGAGCTAAACAGAAAATATACTCAGAAACCTTAGTCACATGTTCTTTCGTATGAAGTCGAAGCAATCTATTTAGGTGAAATGTCTTTATGATGAAGTGAGTCTGACCCTTCCATGAGAACTGAACATGGTACAATGAGACTACGCCTACGAAATCCGGCGCTGTGTGCAGCAAACAGAGGATGGTAGGCCAGCGCAGTCCGTCTCAGGCCTCGCTGTCCCGCAGACACCAGTGCTTAAGCAATTGTGAAGTATAAATACGAGGGAGGGCAGGCTGATAATATATTTTGTTACAGGAGACATATCTGGATATAACCAGTTCTGTGTAGTTGCGTGCTATCTCCCCTCCAACATTCCTGACTTTGCACACACAGGTGCTTACATTTTTCACCCATATCGAAACGGAAGAGTGTTCAGATCAAACACCAGTCAACATGACCTTCCCAGCTGAGGCCTGAGTTTTGAATTTTTTTGGCTGAGAGGATCTGTTATGGCAGTATTCCATGGACTGCCTTTTGTTCTTGGGGTCCTAATGACGGACCCAAGTTTTATCACCTGTATTGATCTTCTCTAAGAAGTCCTCACCTTCTTTTTCAAAACATTCAGGAGTTCCCAAGAAATGCAAACTCTTCCACGGTTCATTTCACCAGACGGCATGCACAGCACCCATCTGGCACAAACAAGAACCCTCATAACGTGTCCCACTCTCCCCTTAGAAATTCCTAATTTACAAGCAGTTTCTTCTTGTTTGATGCGATGACTTCTCCAGATGATTTCTTCAACGTGATCTTGATGAGGCTGATCATTTGCAGTCATAGACCTTGCACCTCATGGTTTGTCACTCAAATCTGCGTGCCCCACTTCTCTGTATTTGAACCACTTCACCCAGTGTCTTAGTGTATTCACATCGACACACTGATCGCCACAGTTTCCGTTCATGTATGAATTTCAATTGGAGGAACTGTTTCTGCTGTTAATATTTCAATAACTGCACATTGTTTAAACCAAACATCTGAACACACTTCCATGTCAGCATGCACTGGGTGAAAAATATAAGTATCTGTGTGTGCAAGGCCAAGAATGATGGCAGGGAGATACCACGTGACTACACAGAATGGGTTATATCCGGATATGTCTACTGTAACAAAAAAATATTACAGTGGAGGCCAAATTTATCAGCCCGCTCTCGTATGTGATGTCCAGCCATTTATAAGACAACTTGTGGATGGTGGTCCAAATGGTGCTGGAGGCACAGTTAGAAACCAGATTCTAGAGCCGCTTGACATGGCTTGCTGAATAAAAGCAGCCTTGCATCCGCATTACGTTAATTATTTAAATGAGACTCGGTGGGGGAGCTCAGTAAGCCCCAGTTCAGCTTCCTGTCATCTGACAGGATCTCACCATGGTCAGAGAGAACGCCATGGTCAGACAGAACACCACGACCAGGTCTTCTCCAATGAAGAGCTGGGGAGACTCCAGGGGTGATCACCACTGAATATTCTCTAGCCAAATTGCTTTTTCCACTCTTAAGCTTGGCTGCAAAATTATCTTTTGTACTTATTAGCCCAAACTGTATCTTGTATAAAACGAATGTGTCAGAGTTATTGTTTGCTCCAAACCCTAATCATCTGTAGGATCTCTGGGACATTGCCGTCTTTCTCTAGTTCTATTGTAGTTCTATTTGGATATTCCTTGATGTATGGCTTAAATCACATTTTAAACACAAAGGTGGGAGATTGTGTATAAAATATGCACAAATATACAATGTACAGCAAATAAAGAAATATAGATGCATATTACAATCCTATTTTCCTTTGATAGGATAAATCACCCAGAAAAACACTTTTTCCTTGTGTGTGTGTGTGTGTGTGTGTGTGTGTGTGTGTGTGTGTGTGTTTGAGAGGGGATGGGGAAAGAAGGTGTTCATCCAGTAGCTGAAAATCCTGAACTAGCCAGTCTCAATCTGAAGAAACTAATGAACTAATGTATCGCACGATGAAGGCATTTATTCCTTGGTCCCTAAAATCTCCCAACTAAAACATCCCAGCCTCAGAGGCCAGAAGCAACATTTTGCAGGGTGTATCAATATTAGAAGAGACAGCTTCACTTCCACCCCCTGATATCAGAATCAATATATTCTGAGCTGGTAGAATCAGCGGTATATATCACTTTCTGGTTCATACTGTAATCTTGCAAAAATAGTATCCCAGCTGGACTATAACTAGGTCACAATAATCGTCTTCTTTATTCTGAAAGACCAGAGTCTTCTAACTTACAGGGGCAGGATAAGACTAGTGAATCCCATGAGCCTCAGCCTCCACCTTCTTTTCTTTTTCAACCACAAAATGATTTCTTTGGTTAGGAGCAATGTTGCATATGGTGTTATGATGAAGCTTTCAGATGTTCAATAAGTTCAGGGATAAAGGTATTTATGGCATGGTAGGAAACAATATATAGTTTAAATTCAAGATGACAGTATAAGTCAGGGAGGATAAATTATTTCCTTCCAAGATGGAAGGGGCCCAAAATAATCAACCTGGAGCCTGAAAAATTACTAGCCCCTTTCATGTATGGTTCTACATTAAAGGAAGTATCCATGCAAAGATTTCAGATGCAAGTGATAAAATACTCAATGTGGTAGGCTAAATAACGGTTCCCTAAATACCCACGTCCTAATCCTTAGAACCTGTGAATGTTCCTTTTATGGCAAAAAGAGACTTTGCAGATGTGAAGTTTAGGATCTTCACATGGGGAATGAGTCTGGGTTTTCCAGGTGGGCTCTCACTACAATCCTCGCACGCCCTTGTAAGTGCGAGGCAGAAGGAAACGTGGCCTCGGAGACAGGAGGCAATGTGAGGAAGCAGAGAGGGATTTGAGAAGCCATGCTGCTGGCTTTGGAGACAGCAGAAGGGGCCACAAGCCAAAGAATGAAAGGAATGCCCATCTAGAAGCTGGGAATGAAAAGGAAACTGATTCTTCCCTAGAGTTTCTGGAAGAAATGTAACCCTGCCTACGCCTGGATTTCAGCCCAGTAAAATTGACTTCAGTATTCTGACCTTCAGAACTGCGGGAGAGTAAGAGTGTTTTTTTTTAAACCACCAAGTTTGTGGTCATGTATTACACCAGCCATATAAAACTAATATGCCCAATAAAAAGTGGCGTAAACAATAAAGATTTCTTTTATCATGTCACAGCAATCCAAGGTTAATTTAGTAGTTCGAACACTGTCCAGGTCTCTGGGTTAAATTTTTCTGTGAATCTCTTGGCTTCCCTCTCAAGACAGTAAAATGACTGTCGCAGTTCTGAGCTTTATATTATGCTGTGACAATAAGCAAAGGCAGGAAGAAATGGCCAGATATTTGTTTCTTCTGTATATCCCTCTTCTCGATGTTGAATCAGCAACCAGTAATACATGCCACAGGGGCTCAGGTTTTAATTCTGTTGTTAGCAAATTGAGCCTCCCGTGGTCTGATAAGCCTTAGTAAAGTGAAGTCCACATTATTAAACCCACGCATTTCTGCCTCCTTGGCCCCTTCACCACCATTGAGCAAGGCTGGGGCTGGAGCATGAGGCTGACGGAGAGCGACGGAGCAGGAAATCTTGCCCACCTGGTTATTAAGAGCTGTCTCTCCAGAAAGGCACCTTTGGAGAGTGTCTTACTCAGCTGGGGCTGTTACAACAAATGACCACAAACTGGAAGGCTTATACATATGTATTTCTCACAGTTCTAGAAGCTGAGAAGCCCAAGATAAAGGAAGACATCGGCAGATCCCATGTCTAGTGAGGTTGCTCTTCCTAATTTGCAGATGGCTATCTTCTTGCTGTGTCTTCACATGGCAGAGAGCACAGAGAAGGCCAGCTTTCTTCCTCTTCTTCTAAGGACACTAATTCCATCACGAGGGTTCAACCTTCGTGACCTAAGCACCTCCCAAAGGCTCACTTCCAAATCCCATCTCATTAGGACTTTGACATATGAGTTTGGGGGATACGGAAATGCTTATGCCAGAGCAGTGAGCATTCACAAGGACCAATCAAATAACCTCATACTCTGGACTCCTCCACATACCTCTTCCCCAGTCTTCTCTGTACTCAGTCTCCATATCCCAGACCAACCAGTAAAACCAAGGAAATAATGGCAACCTTTACTTCTTCCAGGCAAAATGAACCATCCACAGTAAAGCTCCACCTGTTTTCTTCATCTGGGAATAATTCCATTCTCCGCTCTCCCTCAGAGTCCTACCGGGTGGGGTTGTAATGTTGCATGTAGGCTCACAGCCAATTTTAGAATTTGGGAGGAACCATGCATAAACCAGGAGGGATTTTCTCTTTTCTCTCTCAATCAAAAGGTCAAGCAGAACTCCCGAGGACACTCTGCCTGGGGGCTGTGGGACGGGTGGCAACCATGTAGCAGTCTTGCTGGGAGTGACGACAGTCCCAGATCAGTTAGTGCTTGCTTCCCTCTGTGCCACCTCCATCTGATAAGATAGCAGTGCTAGGTAGGCCCAACTTATGGACTGGTGGCTCAGATAATACCCAGTTCATGAAGAGCAGTGTGGTCCTCTAGTGTCACCACAGGGACCCAACCTCTACCTTCCAGTTCCCAGTACCAAGCTAAGAGCTGATTCTTGAGAAGAAAAAAGAAAAATAATTTGACCTAGCAGGCATAAGTTGGCTCAAATAACCTAAAGAAGAAGCTTTCCAAAAATGTGGCCTTAAGACTATAAAAACACATATTAATTCGTAAGCCAATACAACACACTAAGAAAGATCCTGAACAAAATTCAATAAATGTCACCTTACTACAAGGTACATACACTGATAGTTTGTTTCCTTTCTAGTCTACGCTTTGGTATATTTTTTTTAATAAAAATATATTTTTATTGTCAGACTTATTGGGGTGACATTTTTTAGCAAGAGTTACATAGGATCCAGAGGTACAATTCTACATGCATCATCTATTTGTTACATTACGTGTGCACCACCGAGCGTGAGCTCCCTCTGTCATGTTTTTTTGTATGTTGCTCAAGACCCTTTAAATGGATTTCACAGGTCCCACCTGCATCCCCGCACACAGCGTGGGACATGCTGTCCTGGATGCCTCACAATAACTCTCCTGCTGGGCTTCGCTAGAGGAACCACACAACAATCCAATCAGCTATAGAAAGTTCAAGCAGAATTGATTCTCCTGGTTCGAAAGGTCCAAAGGACAGAGCTGCTTGCCCTGCAGGGCCTGCTAAGAAGCTTCTCAGGGCCACACGTAAGCACAGCAGCCCACAGGGTCTCCCAGAGAGGGGTCAGAACAGCACCCCCAGTGTGACACACACTGCCATCGAAATTCAAGCAGCCTGTGAAGCATTCTTGTCTTCTCTGTAATACAAGATGCAGCAACCAATATTTCAGTTTTGAGGAGACTTAACGATGAGGTATAATTTAAAAAATAATGGAGTGAATGTTTAAATTAAAAAACAATTATTACAGTAAAAGACACATTGCCATTAATCCCCCTCAAAATACTCCCCCTCCCTTCGCACACTCCTACCCCATCGTACTTCCACTTTCTGAAGCAGTTCTGGAAGTCCTCTCTCATGAGTGTCTTCAGTTGTGCTGTCGTGGCTGCCTCCATGTTCTGAATCGATTCAAAACAATTACTTTTCATGGTCATTTGGACTCTGGGGAAGAGCCAGATGTGTTGAATAAGGTGAATGAGGACACACCGTAACGCTTTTATTTGACAGACATTTATGTGACTGTGTCGTTTGTGATCCGTGATTTACGGCACACTTTAAAACACACCTTCTCTCAACCACAGCTCACAACCAACTGAGTGTACCGAGCAAGCTGAACACGTCACACACTGTCCCTGAGGCTTGAGGTGCCGCCTCCTGTATTGAAGATCCCTGCCTCTCCGTTGGAGACCCTCGATAGCAGGTGTCAGCATCACCATATTTCATATCACCCCTCGTATATGCTTTAGGAGTAGGAACAGTATGTTTCAAATACTAGTCCTTTCTGATCAACAGCCACCATGCCCCAAGGGAAGGTGAAACACGATGCCCACTGTGGCACTTGGAAGGCAGAATCAACACAGTAGAAGCCCCTGCCAGACAAAAAGGGGCGTGGGAGAGACTTTCTAGGTCCCAAGTGGAGCAGAGGGGACAGAAGTGAGAAGAATGTACGGAAGGCCAGACACCCACGTGCAGGCTTGGGAAGGTTCGCTGAAAACGGCCAGATAAGTTGATGAACCCCAGAGCTGCAGGGCTCTGTCCCCAAAGGGCCCTGGGGTGTTTTTATGGCTTCTTTAGATGAGCATCATATATGACAATGTGCCTGGAAATAGTTGAGTGGCATCAAATTTCTAGTTTTACATGGATCTAAAGAAGGAAGCAAATGACAGCTCATATGTGGGCCAACCCTCCAGACTCAAAAAAATCACCCAGGGAGGCAGAAGCACCCACACAGGGGCGGTGTTTGGATCACTACGATCGGGAGGTACGGGTAGCAGTCAAGGCTCCCCTGGCTCCCCAGCTCGAGGACGCTGCGGAGAAGCTGCCCAGCTGGTACCTGAAGACCGGAAGTTACGCCTCACAAGGGGCCAACAGCCAGCAGTCAGGACTTCAGGCACAGAACTGTGACACAGAGACATTCTCTGCTCTCCAGACGGCAGCTGACAGGGCGTCACAGGAGCGTGCAGCTGTCCTGCCCTAGACACCAGAGAGGCGTCCCGGCTGGATGTGACACCCAGGAGAGCCCGGGGGACCCAGGACAAGTCACATAAATGTGGGCACCCCCTCTACTGATTCAAATGTTAATGGCATCTGGACACATCTGGACTGGCGTTTGCTCAAACTCGGCACCACGGCCCAGCCAGGCTGGCACCCAAAATTAACCATCCCATCGTTTGACTCTCACCATTTGAAGGTAACCTCCCCATAGCAGGAATTCTTGTCCGTTTGATTTTCTGTTTCAACACAAAGAGCGACAGCTGCCCTGGCACATAGTAGGCATTCGTGACACACGTACGGACTCAGCAAATAAGTAAGCGTGTGACTTGATCAGAGCGGTCAAGTGACCTTACTAGGATGGTCAGGGAAGACCTTTCTGAGGAGGCAGCATTTGGGCGGAGACCCAAAACGGAGAATGAGTGAGCCACGTGGGGAGTATTCACGACCAAGCCCCCACGACCGCTACAGCACACGGCGGGACGGCCCTCGCTGTGACCATGAGAGACGGTGCAGGGGGAGCGCGGAAGCCCCTCAGAGCGCGCCGTCAGGGCACGGGTGCACGGATTCCTCCCGTGTTATTGCCGTGCGCCAACGGCAGTTTGCGGCACTTCTGTCACTGCTCTGCCGAGTGCAAACACAGCTTTCCTTCACGTACCCTTTTGCACAGAGAAACACCTTTCCTTTACATAGTCCAGCTACGCCAAATTCTGCTTTATGCTTTCCTTATACTTTTACAGATAAGGGGGAAGTTGTAGATTCACAGAGAGCGTGATTCCATACATTGGTCTTGTTTCAATCAAGAAAATCCTCATAGTGGTCTGGGATCCATTTCATTCCTTCATACTCGGCAACCCTTTGAGTCTTCCTCTTGGCGGACAATCTGTTTTGCATAGGATGGCTCCAGATTATTCGTTAAACCCTGTTTTATACAATCTGGCTCCGGAACTAAGCTCTTCAACTCCGTGAGGTTTACAGCCTGGCTTTCCGCCAATGCGAATTTCTTCTTAATCCTTAGACGTTCTGGGCCTTTTTCCTAATATTTTACAATGCATTCTGAAAAGGCAGAAAGAGATATGGGGTTGGGCAAATGGATGTTGTGGTTTCTCGACTGAGTGTTGAAGGGTACTTGCTACTCAGTTGTAGTAATAAAATCTTGAAGTTATTTTAACCTAATTTCAGTTCTTTTCATAATTCAAAAATGCACATGATCATAGACTCCTACTCAGAGAGACTGGCTTATGTGGCTGGGATTTGAGAACACATTGATACACGATTATTTACTGTACATAACTGTTTCATTGACAAATATTTACTGAGTACTATGGCATCTTGCATCATCCTTCTCAAATATTTGCTGCCCCCTACCCTGTGGAAAGATTGTATTTACCTGTGTCAATGACATAAGGTGAAACCATTTCACTTGTTTAAGCCAATGAAGAGTCTATAGCAGTGACATGTGTAATGACCAGACAGAAACTGTAAGAGCCAATGTAAAATTTTCCACGTTCTTTCACTCCTGTCATGGACCAGCAATGTTCAGGTAGAGGCTGCCCTGTCATCCTGAGTCCCAAAGTACATGAAGGAGAGCCACTGAAGATGTGCAATGGATATATAATACAAGTAAGAAATAAACCTTGCATGTTGTAAGCTACTGAGATTTGGGGGCTATTTTTTACAGTAGCAGAATATAGCCACCCTGAATAGCATACACATTCACCATGCGCTCATCATTGTGCTGTATGCATAATATATTTACACGTACAACTATTAGGCCATAGCTCCCAAATAGCTTTGCTTAGGAGAAACTTCTATTAAGTATGGGCATTTTGTCATAGAAGATATCAAACTTCCTTTACCCAGAATCCCCCTTATACAGAATGCCAACTGTAGAACAGAACTGCTCTGGTTGAAAGAATTAGGACCAGAAATATGGCAGTTCTGTTTCCCCAAAGACTATACTCAACCCAGTGCCTGACATCTGGCCAGCACTCAGTGAATATTTGTTGAATAAATGGGCAGATAATTTCCTGCAGAATTCTTTAAGGACTCTCTAGGGAACTCTATAGGTCTAAGAACAGAGTTTTAAATTCCCATAGTAACAGTATGGCCCTATAGGAGGTGTCAGATTCAGCTGTCATATTCATATATATCGAATAAGAGGACAAGAGCAGAGGTGGTAAAGATTCAGATCTTATTTCAGCCAATTGTTCCAATCACAGTTCTATCAGAGATGTTAATGACTGTTATTAAATAGTTTTGTTCAGTGTTTCACATGGCATCTTCCTTCATGGTCCAGTCAACAGTAGAGATGTTAATAAATAGAGAAAAGAAATAAAAGCAAAAGATCTAATAATGCACCTTGCATAATTAATCCTAAAACAATAACTCAACCCCCTTTGTTCAGACTATATGTTAGGGAAAACTAAAAAACTGATAAACCCCAAAGAACTGGGCTCAAAATTATACTTTCAAAGTAACAAGAGTTCCCCTTCTTACTACATATCTCCCTTCCGACAAGTGTAACCTGCTAGACATAGGAGCCTAATGCTCCTATCATTCCAATAACAGTGATCTCTTAGTAAAAGACATTCGCAAACAAGAATTGGGGAGGGTATGTCTGCTGGCAAGGTGGCTGGCTAAGACAACATGAACTTCTCTCAAAAATCTCCTAGATACACTGCCTAAGAACAGTTATTTAAAAACTTAAATGTTTATGGTTGATCTCACAAGAAAGAAAGAGAGAACTGAAAATTGCCACATGAGGTCGTATTGTAGATACACTGGGAGGTGACTTCTGGTGCAAATGACCAAGGGACTTGGGTTTCAATACTCATATGGGCATAGGTTCTGGGGCCCTGGGCAAGATGGAGAAGAGGGAGTGAAAACTACTGCATGGAGCTGAATTGTCAAACAGCTGAAACCTCAGCAAAAGGGTAGAACAGAAGAAGTTCATCCTTTAGCAAGTCAGTACTTAAGGGAAAAAAAAGCTCATGTGCTTTCTGCTTTGGGTAAAAAACAAAAAGAAATAAAGACTAAGTCATTGCCTCACATACCTGATATTCTAATCTGTACTAATTGTACAGTCCAGGAAACATCAACACTGGAAATTAATATAAAAATTGGTCCTAGGTTAGAAATAAAACCCAGGGCAGAAGAAAATACAAGATGATCTCTCAGATACTCTGCAAAGAAAGATACAGTAGACTCCCACAAAACAGGAGCCTTAATAAAGAAGAACTTATAAATATGTTACATTACATATACGTTCATATATATGTACATATGTATACAAACACATACACGGTCCATAGGTATCACAAGACAAAAATGTACGGGAAGATTAGAGAGCCAAAGAATTTAAGATTTAAACATTAAAAATCTGGAAAATAATACAAATTAAATTGCTAAAAACTAGTTAAAATGAGGAGATATGAAGTCCTAGAGAGTGATGAAAAATATATTCAATGATACTAAATCTCAATAGAAAAGGAAGTAGCAGATTAGACACAGCTAAAAAGAGAATTGATAAAATGGAAGATAAATATGATGGAATTACTCAGAATGCAATACAAAGAGAAAGGCGTGGTACAGCCACTATGGAAAACAGTATGGAAGATCCTCGAAAAATTAAAAATAGAACTACCATATTTCCACTTCTGGGAATATATCCAAGGGAATGAAAACACTTCCTCAGAAAGATATCTGCACACCTATGTTCATGGCAACATTATTTATAATAGCCACGGCATGGAAACAACCCACGAGGCAATTCTACCATTTCTGACAATATGGATGGATCTTGAAGGAATTATGCTAAGTGAAATAAGTTAGATAGAGTAAGGTGAATACTGTATGATTTTACTTATATGTGGAATCTAAGGAAAAGAAAAAAAAAACTCGTAGAAAAAGAAAGCAGGCATATGGTTACCAGAGGCAGAGGATAGGAGGGGGGCAAATTGGAAGAAGGTGGTTAAAAGTACAAGTTCCAGTTATAAGATAAATAAGTGCCAAGGATGTGATGTACAACATGATGACTATAGGTAACCCTGCTGCACGATATACCTAGAAAGTTAAGAGTAAATCCTAAGAGTTCGCATCACAAAGACAAAAATTTTCTTTTCTTCTTTCTTTTCTTTGTATTATATCTATATGAGGAGATGGATGTTAGCTGACTCTATTGTGGTAATCACTTCACAATATATGTAAATCAAACCATCATGCTGTGTGCCTTAAACTTACACAGCAATGTATGCTTTGGGCTTATACAGTGATGAATGTCCATTATTTCTCAGTGAAAAGAAACAAAAACGGATGGAAAAATACTCAAGTTTCCTCATCCTCCTGGCCTCCTGCCAATGCCTTCCATTGTCCAAACCCAAATGGAGTCCAGAGGTCAGGAAAGTCCACTGATGCAATTTGTAAAGATCAACTAACTTTTCAAGATGTTGAGCAGGGTAGATGGCTGGAGAGTGGTACTGGAGGGACAAATCGAGAATGTCCAGCAACCACTTTTATGCCATTTCGCATAAGATTTAAAGTCAGAGGAGAATCCACGTTGCCTGGTTGCACCCAGTTCTCACCTCTTGGGTAGGAAAGAGCATAGCATCTTGATTTCCTATTACAGTAAGACATTTAGAAGTAAATCAAGATACTTTTAGGAAAACAAGGTGGTCTAGTTTCCAGACAGTGATGTCCACCATGGACGTCTTTTAGAACTTTGTTTTAAAGACTTTTGTAATCCCAAACAACTGGCTTAAACAGAAAAATGAAAATGAAATGGATTGTGAAACCTACTGGCACCTGATCATTCTATTCATGACAGGTTAAAAATTCCAGTGCAAGGTCAAAAAATGATCTCTGCACACAATGATAAAGGAATTGCTTCTCTCTTGGCACAGTTCTGTGTTAGTGCATGTGTGGATGAGGGAAGGTGTCTGACAGCTCTAGTCGAGGTCACAGAATTTCATTTCTTAATGCCACTACAGGGCCATAGAGACCCAGATTCTTGCTATCAAGTGTTGGGACTAAATGCATGGGATATGGAGAAGAGAGTTGAGATTTCCTTCTTCAAGTCCAACTCTGAATGCAACTCTATACTACTGTTGATGAGACATTTGCCCCAGTCAGTACCCTGCTGGGTATGAACACTGTCACAACCTGGGAGGGACTGAACTCTTTACCTCTGATGGCACTGTGGCATCAAGCGCAATAGAATTAAGATCCTGACAGATAAATAATCCCTTCTGGTGATTTCTAGAAATTGCAAGCCTGATACAGAGTAGGCCAGGCCAGATCTGGCCATCTTTAAGTTACCTTTCTTCATATTTCAGCACATAAACTCAGAGACTCTTATTGCAGGAGACAATCTAAGAGATAATAGCTAACTTTCAGGTGGTACTTATTATATCCCAGGTACTTTCTAAGGGCTTTGCATGAAATAATCAATCAACAGTCCTATTTTGCTGATAAGAAACTGTAGCACGCAGTGGTTAAAGTAATTTGTCCAAGATCCCTCAACTAGTAAGTGGTGGACCCAATATCAAAGGAGCCCTTGCTTTTTCCATCATATCATACTGCCTAGAGCTCATCTAGTCAACATTAAACTTAAATGACTGATGAGGCAACTTGGGACTAGAGAGAAGAGGGTTACCCAACATCACATGCCTAGTTACTGAGAAAAGTGGAATTAAATGGTCTTCTGAGTCCTAGACCAGTGCCCTTTCCATTACTCAATGGTGAATGGAGAGAATTTTATTAGTTCACAGTTGCCTGTTCTTCCCACTATGAAATGGGAGCAAAAAAAAATAAATGAGTGAAGAACAAGGGAGAACATCTAAGGGGGCTCCATATTTCATCTTCTATGATTCCATATAATCTCCCTTCTCTTTCTTTGGGGATGCGTGAGCAAAACTGACATAAATAGCTCTCCGAGTCCCTCCAATACTGGAGGGCACCATATCGAGCAGTAAGCGTGTGTGCCATCAGAAACAGGATGCAAATTGGGATGTGAGGAAAATGCACTTGATTCTCCATCTGTCTCCCTGTTTAGTTAGTTAGCCATAAATTAGCACTTTTTACTAACTACATTCAGCAAATGTGATCAATTCACTGACTTTAATGTCAAAATATGAAATTTTTTTGACTTTTAAGTATTTAGCTTTTTAATTTACATTCATACTTTGAAATCTAAATTAACTATTGAAATCTACCCAAATGCCATGTTGGGGATATTTTTTCTCTTTGTCTTCCCATTAAGATATTTCTTTGATTGAATCATTGATGAGATGCTTTTTTGAAGAATGGCTTTTTCCCCTAAAGGGTAAGCAAAGAAAGTGATTTTAACATTTAAAGGATATAATTAGGAAGCATACTAATGGACAGTGTGAATTAAGGTATAAAGACACAGAACCTGTAACCTTGCTCAAATTCGCTTGCAGCCTAACAGCAGGGCCATGTCCTGCCTTCTCTACATTGACCTAATCGGACTTTCATCAACAGAAGAGGAACAGCCCCTTCCAGCCCTCTCTGGCACATACTCTCCTGAAGAAGTCAACTTTCTAACTTGTCTGTTGGTGACATCACCCCGTATTTATTCTGTACTCACTGCGTGCCAAGCCACTATGTAGGCCCAATAGGGAAATAGAGGAAAGTGACTTCCGGTATTCTTAGAATACCAGGGGTGAGAACAAGCTCACAAGAGGCAGGAAGTGTGAAGGAAACATACATAATTGCAATTATCAACTCTGAAAGGAGATCAGAGGGTAAAGAAAAATTTCATTAAGAGCTTGTGTTACACAAGTAAAACATGCATCAGGGAGACAGATAGTCATCAGCAAAGCAAATATTTAGCCACAGGTCTCAAGGCAAAAGTTACACTGAAGTAATAGATTTGATCTAAAGTGGCAATTGTTTCATAAATAATGTTTTTATAAATAAATATACATTTGCAATACATACATATTGGACCATAGTCAGATAAACCAAAGCTCCTAGTCTAACACCACAACTTTAAATACAGATATGTATATAAACTCTCATTTGGGCAAACTTCTTCTCGTGTTTCGTTCTTCAAAGGGGCAGCATTTCTCTCCACTTCCGGGCCCTTTCCCTCTTTCCTACTTCACTTCCTACAGCCATTGGAGCCCTCGATAGCCTGTTTCCACGGCTCGCAGCGCCCTCTAGTGGACACTCTGGTGGGGCTCATGGCTAGCCCTCACCCAACGCTGAGCTCCCCTCCCCGCTCTGGCTGCACGTGGTTTCCTCCACAGAAGATCTAAGCCCCCTTCCTGCGGCTCCCATCCAACGACCGACGAATGTAAACGTATGGAGGCCTGGACCTCCTGGTCCTACTCGGATCATCTCTGCAAGGCCACCCAGCTCCAGCCTCCCGCCAAGGTGGCAGACGACTGGTTGTAGTTTCAAAGGAATTCAGCTTCATTCTTTGCTCAGTTCTACTCCTTTGCTCGCTCCCAGCGTTGATCCCGAGAGCACTGCCCATAGCAGCTTCCAGAACTCTGAAGCCCACCTCAAAGTCAGCTTCCCCAGGAACCTGTCCCTAACACCCACCCCTT
Organism: Lyroderma lyra; assembly: GCA_004026885.1. NCBI lineage: Eukaryota > Metazoa > Chordata > Mammalia > Chiroptera > Megadermatidae > Lyroderma > Lyroderma lyra. The sequence goes on along the minus strand of PVJL010001178.1, from coordinate 223,751 downwards.
GCCCGGAATTCCCAAACTCTCCATGAAGCTACTCCTACCAAGAAGCTGTTTTCTTCCCTCACAGCTGCTAAAACTCTATAAACAAATACCTACACATAATGAACACTAAATCACATTTGCTACACATACTTAGCCAATTTTTATTGTGGTAAAGAACACCTAGCATGACATTCACCTCGTTAGCAAATGTTTTCCCCCTCCCCCAACCCCTGGTAACCCCCATTCTTCTTTCTACTTCTCCGAGTTTAACTACTTTAGGTCTCATTTAAGTGGAATCATACGGTGTCTTTCTGTGATTGGCTTACTTCACTTAGCATAATATCTTCCGGAGTCATCCATGTTGTCACATAGGACAAGAATTTTCTTCTTTTTCAAGGCTGACTAATATTTTGTTGTTTATGTATGCCACGTTTGCTTTAGCCATCATCCATCGATGGACATTTAGGTTGTTTCCCCTTCGGCTATTTTGAACAGTGCTGCAATAAACATGAAGTGCAAATATCTCCTCAAGATCATGTTTTAAATTGGGGGGGCAGTAAATACTCAGAAGTGCATTTTATCATTAATTATTTTATTCATGGATTAACTTTATATACAGGCCTTACTTTATTAATTGATCAACCGGAAAATATATAAATATACTAATTTGGATGATGGGTACCATACCATGATCATTGCAGATGAGGCTGTCATAAGTCTTAGGGAGCTGAGGTAGGGGGCTATGTTATTTACAAGGCTGATTTTATCTTGTCCAAGATGAAGAGCATGAACTATTAATAGATCGACTTTTCAGAATCTGTGATTTGTGAATGACCAGCTAGCTGTGTGTCAAAGCATTCCGGAAAGTCCATGACAACTCTTCCTATTTCTGTATTGTTAATCAATTCATAAAATAAAATTTAAATCATTTCTCCTTATAGCGGAGCATGGAGTGAGCTGGTAGAGGTCAAGTGCATGGTCTGTTATGCCCTTGAGCATCACTCATGGATTTATGACTCATTTGTACCTGACTGGACACCATGGTAGTTTTAAAGAGTGTGAAGGTTTAATTTTTTTTACTGCTATTTATTTTGGTCATATCCTATGCAGTGTGTATTCATTTTATACCATTCATTAGAAGTAGGAAGCATAAGAAACAACGGTTTTGAATTGAAGATAATGAGAGGCATACAAAGGATGAAAATCCAAGATTTTGTTTCAGGGGAATCTTTACTAGACCACAGTTCTGAACTATCAATTTAAAATGATTCTTCAAGTCTAAAAATCAATGTTAAAAAGATAAAATACAGGGATGAAATACCTCTAATTTGCCCTTTGGAAAGTAATGATCAAATTCATAATGCATTTACAAAGCATAATTGAAATAATTTTAAAAGCCCTCTCCTATTTGTTCATCCAAAAACAAAGCATAAAATTATGGGGGAAGGGGGATAAAAATAGCAAGATTTCTCAACAGCAGATAATGAAACCTGTTTTTATATATGTTCAATACCATAGTACTTAAAATTCCATATACATTGGACTTCAAGAATAAAATGTCATTTTTATTGTTTATTTTTAAATTACACTTTTTCTGGATAATTAATTTAAAATAAGTTAACCAGTGAACGTTCCTCATGATTTGAAAAAAGAGCTAAAACTTGTCTTATGTGCCTCAAGAGTAGTCATAAAATGCACTGCAATTTAATGACATATTACACCAGCGTATCCAGCAGAGAAAATACATGTAGACAAAGCATCAGTGTGACATCTAAGAGGAATTGGAAGGCAATTTAAATTTTTACATCTGCTTTTGGAGAGCATTAAAGAGGGTCTATCTTCTTAACTCTGAGTGAAATGTGTTAAATTCTCTTTATCTGAGGCTCTTGTTTAATGTCTTACACAACATGGCAAGGTATTTTCTCCCGAAGTCCCTTCTCTCTCCACCCAGACCCCCCTAATTTTTTCTCCTTAAATCTTTGCAGTTGCTTCCATTGTCCTGAGCAATGTATATTTTTAAAATAATCCTTTTTTAAAAAGGCATCCCTGGGAGCTGCTTAAGCAATTAAGGACTCCATGTGGAGGGGAAGAAAAGGCTGTGAATATTTATACCCAGTATTGTTCTCTGATGCATGCGGTTCTATTTTTTTCCAATGCTCATTTTTTAAAAGCTGATGCATAATTTATATTCTATAATATGGACAGATCTTAAATGTTCAGTTTGACGCCTTTTGACAAATACATACACCTGAGTGACCAACAGCCAAATTTCAAACTATATAGAACATTCCCATTAGCCCAGAAAGTTCTTTTGCGTCTTGGTCCAGCAATTCCCTACAGTGAACAGAGCCAAACAGTGTGATGATTTCTATTGCCATTTTGTAATTTATTCATATTATGCACTTAGCAGTACTGTGTTCCTATTTATTGCTAAGTGGTATCATGTTGTATGAGTATATAATCGTTGGTTTAAGCATTCTCTTGCTGAGGTGCATTTAGGTTGTTCCAGGTTGGGGCTCTCCTGCTACTTTGTGTTTAATAATACACTGATAGAATGTATTTACTTAAAACCACTTTGTTAATTTTAGATCCCTCATACCAGCCAAAATTTAAGTCTAACCGTGGCACATTTAGGGGAGATTATGTAGCAATCAGAACTTACATTTTGCTAAATGGAATGTAAACTAGTATTATTACTTTGGAGAGTAATTTGGCAATATTTAGGAAAGTCTAAGAGGCACATTCTCCACTCTCCAGTAATTCCACCCATATTATATATTTTAAAGAAATTCTTCACATATGTATATGAAGAGACAGCCTCAAAAACATTCATGGTGTCATTTTTTTTTATAAAAACAAAAAAGTCAAAACAGCATAAATGTGTTCGCAACAGAAGAATCAATAAATTGTGACATATATATCCTTAAATTGAACATTACATGGTAATAGATGGAAGTAAATATGAGCTACTTGTAGCTACTGGAATAATTCTCATAAATATATTAGTAATACTGAGCAGAGAAAGCAAGTTTAAAAGAATGTTACAATATTTTTTATTAAAATATTTAAAGCAATAATAAGGTAGCACATATTATGTAGAAAACGTATTAAGAACTATATAGAAATGATAAACATCACAGGGAGAATAAGAATTATGTCTACAGGAACAAAAGAGAGATAAGAGACAGGAAACTTTTATTAATTGTTTAAGCTAGACTTCAGGTACGTGAGTGCTCACTATAATATCTTGTGTGTCTTGTAGTACGTCCAAAATATTGAAGAATAACAAATTTTCTCTCGCGGTCCTAAACTACTCAGGAATGAACACATGAGTCAACAAAGTCCTTAAGGAGATCTTCCAGAAAATACACTGGAGTGGAAAGCGTTTAATCTAGAACGTTTGGGACTCGAGGAAGCAGCCTAACTCTCAGATTCCTGATTCTGGGACTCAGCACTGCAGCTCGACACAACGAGTGAGTCCTGGGTCTCCACTGCACAGTATCTGACCTTTTCTCGGGATGAAAGAAGTCTCTTTGAGAAGACATGGTCGACTGATCCTTTTTACTCTTTGTGCTAAAATACAACGTTTAGATAGATCAGAATATAAATGGGCATACAGGACAATCCAGGGACAGTGGCATGCTTAGGGAGAGGAGGGCAACGAAAGCCCTGATTCATGGAGATTATCAATTCCAGTGACGTCAACACTCGCACCGTGGTTGACTTACGCTACTGACTTGCCTTTGGTGAAGTTGGGAAAAGCAACAATCGGCTGGTATGATCAGATTTGGCACTTCATTCATTTGGGAGACAGGTGTCACAGAAGATTGTCACGTCCCGCATGACACAGGCACTGGGTGAACGGGAAGGGCGGTGCAAGGTGGTGAAACACAGCAGCCAAAAGTAAGTTTCAAGCGGGACAAGGGGCTCCAGCCTCATGGACTGAAAAGAGCCCCAAATCAGGTCACTGCATAACTTTTATTGATAAGCCTACAAGGAAGTGAGACTGGTTATTCCATGGTCTGTGAGTAATGTTGCCTAGAGAACTGCCTTTTTTCCGGAAGTCCCCATTGTGTTCCAACACGCACTGTGTTTCTATAGTAACATTTAGCCCCGAGGACTCAGTGTACTGAAACCACCCCAGGGGGTAGACTCAGTACCTAAATCATTCCTGTCGGCACATGACCGATATTGTTCTTCCAGGTCACCACTGGAGCAATGTGGGACACAAGGCAGCCAGGGGGCAAGAGATTAACCTCAGAGAGGGTGAGGGGCTGTGCCTCACCTCTGTAGAGCCCAAGCTCTCTCCTGTTGGCCCGTATGTGACTGTGCCTCTTAGGTTGTTCCTCCCTTGAGGAATCTTACCCGTCACTGACTAACCAGCCATCCTCTAGGGCCATACAGGGTGAAGTGAGGTATTCTATGCCCCCGTGGTCTCCACACTTAGCTCCTGCCTTAGGAAGTCATGGGGAACACGTGGGGGGACAGACGGTTTGGCAGTTGTAAGGCAACAGAAGATGTCCCCTGGAGACTGGAGAGGTGTGACACAGTGGAAGCCATCCACTGTCCAAGATGAGACTGGGATTTTTCCCAATGATCCAACGAATGCAAAGTGATTCAAAAACTACAAAGAAGAAAAGGTAGAGTGGGATCTGGACAAAAAAAGTTAACAGTATTGCCCATGTTGAACTAAAATGCAAGTCTGTGATCGCTTCTTCGATTCAGAGGCTTAAGTCATACCTGCTTTAAAGCAGGTCTATTTCCAATGAAATGCTCTGGCGTCTTGGATACTCGAAATCATCGTCAGAGCGTTATTATCACAATGAAACGAATGTCAGTGTTCTTGGTAGAAGGAAGGCAGCAAACACAGTTAAAAGAGCTAAGCTGACAGCAAAAGAGGAGGCGATGCACGGACTTGGTTACAAATGAAGACGCTGACACAAGGGTCCATCTTCCCGATTCCCAGAACCGGCAGGGATGCACAGCTCTGCATGAATCCATCTGCGACGAGGAAGAGTACAACCAGGTGAGAGAAGGTTCTTGTACCTTCATTAGAGCATCGGTTCCCAAGCAGTGGTACATGTACCCCACCCCGGTATATGTTGGGCCATTTAGGGGTACATGAAAAATAATCAGTAATGGTGAAAAAATAAGTAAAGTAAAAAAAGTGCAAAACATTAGTTATGAATAATAAGTGTTAAGTTTGAAACACCGTTGATGGAGACACTTCAAAACTAGATCCCATGAGGGAATGACGATGGGTGAGGGCACGGCCATGGACCCTCCCCCAAACCGCTCTTCCACCAGTCGTGACGCAATCTCACAACAATCCATTTGCGAAGTTTCTAGTACTTTCCCAAATGTAAAAGCTCCACCGTAGCCAGACTGTTCGAGCAGTTTAGCTACTGACTGAGTGAAAGTAAGTGCGTTGTCTTTAATCATGATCCTTTCCAAGCAGTTCTTTTCATATAATGTGCAAACACTTGATCATCATTACCAATATTTAAGTACGTTACGAATATTGCAAAATTAAATCTGTGGTTTGTACTTTTAGTGTAGTGATTTTTGTTTCCTGACTTATTACCTCATTTCCACTATTTTACATGAAGATAGGCACTGAACGAGAGTGTCAGTATTTAAAAACAGCTGTTGTAAAAACAAGGGTACAATTTATAGAAATGGTTTGAAAAGGGGTGCACAGGTGGAGAAAGGTTGGGAACCACTGGCTTGGAGGTTTTCAGCCCTCTGGCCCCTGCTCGTCACCACCAGAAACGCAGACTACGGTTCTCCCAGCACAACAGGGGCTTGAATCCAGGGCAAGACAACCGCCAGCGTGGTGATGGATGTTTCTAGAAGGGCAAACGTCCAGGCTCTGCCCTAAGCCCATCTCGACTTCAGGTCTGCTTGAGGATTTCTCCTGAAGGCAGGCTAAGAAATACTTCTAATAAGATTAATGTGCGAATAATGGGGGAAATTCTGCAATTAAATCAGAATTTCCATTCTGTGTCTCAGTACCTTCACCTCAGCAACCCAGACACCTACAGTCATTAAGTGATGGCATGATATTTAATATGCAAATGATTTCTTTAACCCCAGATCAAAACTAGAAAGATGATCTAACCTAGGAAGTTTCTTTCCATAAAGGTAAAACAAGATGAAAGCCTCAACAATGTGATTTTCCTCGGGGGACTTAACAGTATTACTATGCCAGCTTCTCTGTTAAAGATTTAACATCAGATAGAATTTCTAAAATTTTAATTTCACAATGTTCTGTACACAGAGCTGGCTTGGAGTAAATATTGCTACATATATAGCTTTAAAAAATATTTCCATTATTTCCAGAGAGGCATAAAAATAAATTTTGCTGTTCTCACTGTTTAATAATAGATTTTTAATTACTGTTTATATTTTCCTTGGGATTGGGGAGGTTTGTTTCATTTTCTGTCTACTTTATGAAGAAATAATATACTCAAGAATTTATTTTTTCAAGGATTTATAAACACATTCCAGAACTTTTTTCTTATGTTATTTGGGGGTCTCTCTGGCTATTATAGCTTTAAGGCATATGGACGAATAATAATTTAGAGGAGAGGTACTTCAGTAATTTTTCTCAGAGCTCTTACACAATTGATTATCAGTCTATTTTTCAACCTGTCTTTATGCCTGAAAAGAAACTTGAACTGATACTTAGAAATTGGGGGTAGAGGTGGGAATTATCCCCCTGTATTTGGAGCATAAATACTACTTAGGAATGTCACCTTGACTAGCCAAGTAAAAAGTAGGCTCAGTGTAAAAATTAAGGACTTTTTGGAAAAGACATGTGCTCCTTTTTAGATTGGTTAGTTGTTTATCTACAATAGGAAACTTCTGGTTAATATCATACCAACTGCTTGAATCTAAGACAGCAGTAGTAGTTCGTCTGAATTGATCCAGGTTGGTCAATCAGAGGTCATTACGGATCCCTGAGTAACCAGCTCAGCTCACTGTCAGTCCAGATTTATCTATTCCTTGGTAGTTTTAAAGTCTTTTTGGTCTTTTAGACTCCCATTTAAAAGAAATTCTGCTACTTCTTCAAATGCTTCTATATTGTTTTTCTTGCTGCAAACAACATATTTCTTTTTTTGAAATATAAAAATATATATTTGCAATATTCCTACGTTGATGCATTCTTTAAGCTGATGCCAGGTACTGCCTTGGTGGAGGTGAACTGATAGCTGGTTGAGAACTTTATAGGGACCTTCCAAGACATAAGTGAGATGGAAATAAAAGGGAAAGACTGTAGAGAGAAAGGTGAGGAACAAAAAACTTATTTCCCATCGTTCAAAATACTGTGTCAGGGCTATGAGTTCCAGAGTGGCAAATTGCACAGATACCTTCTCCCATGCTGTCTTCAGGAATCTAACCAGGATGACAGTGAAGAGATAATAATAATAATAATAAAAAGGTAAAAGTCATAGTGTCCCAAGGATAAAGAGAGCAGTAGAAAAGACAAAAGCAGATGTCAAAAATCTTTTTAGAAATAGGAAAACACATGGGTGAGTATAAAGGAGTCAAGTGAACAGAGAAGGTGACAGCTACATGCCTCCCCAAACAGCACGTGCTGGCCCTGCTCAACTTCAGAGAGGGCTGAGGCGCTGAATGGGGTGGGCCTATGGGACTCACAAGAGGAGGCGTGACTGAGATTCCCTACAAGAAGCAGTTTAATAGTAGATCCATCCCCTACCCAATGCCCCGGGATTGAGCCCAGTCTTGGGACAAGGGAGGAATGGCTGACTGAGAGTAGCAGGGGCCATACTCTCACCAGCCTCTCTCGCTAGGCCTGGACAAGGAGGAAGGAAGGAAGGAGAGGACTGAGGAGCAATCTGACTTCCTTTTACACCACCCCAGCACGTAATAACAAAGTACTGAGGTCAGGACTTGGATTTACACAGACACCCCTCTTGGGAAGTCGTGACACGTAACTCAAATGAGGATAATTAAAAAATAATTTTTATTTAGCTTTGAATTGCATTATGAAAATTGCAGCTTTTTAATTTTTTTACACGTTTTCTTAATTATGTTTTGCTTTGTGTAATAGTAAAATTAGTTTTAATTCCCTATTCATTTGCTGATCGACAATGGGGAGATGCTGTCGGAAATGGAGTGGGTACTTCAAAATGTAGTAAGCACAAACATGGGTACCTAGTAAGCACATTCCCTCAGAAAATGTCAATTAACCTAAATTTATACTAGAGGTCTAAGATAGCTAACAAAGTTCTAACCATCTTAAGCATCAACACCCATCAGTAATGACCCTACAAATCAAGATGATCATTTAGGGTATATTTGTTCCAAGTAAGGAAAAGGTACGTGACTTGAATCCACAGCAAAATAATTACAGAAAAACTTAAATTCAGGAGTGATGTCCTCTAAACCAGCCTCATCTAGAGGGCTGGCAAAACTCAAGTCAGCAACGTATATAAAACGCTTTATCCCCACACACGCGTATTGCACCATAGGTTTGATATGAACTTTTATTTTAAAAATAAAAACAAAAACATCAGGCCACAACATTTTACAGCTAGCAGCAATAATGGTTATTCGTTCCAAGTGGATGTTTTCCATCAGTGCTTGTGAACTGCTGGGTGCGGGTGGCAGCCTCCACGTTTCTATGAGCCATATTCTCACAAAGATTCCTAAAATGTAAGATTTCAATAATATTTGCATGTGCCTACCCCGCAAAGTCTAGGTCCATGAATTGTAATAAATGTACCACTCCAGTGGGGGTGGCTGCTAACAGAGAAGGCCATGCATGAAGGAGCATAGAGACATCTCTGCCTTCCTCTCAATTTTGCTCTTAACCTAAAACGGCTCTAAAAGTAAATAAAGAAAGTCCTTTAAAACTGCAAAAAGCATTGGAATAAAAAAAAAGGAAGATGTAAGTGTCTCAGGCTCATAAATCAAGATCTAATAAACTTAATAGTAGAAATAAAAGAGGGATTGAATTGCTATTGAACAGATTTGTCTCAGAAGGTAAAAACACTTGAATCTTGTCATTGATGTCAAATGCATCTCTCATGTCCTTTTTTGAAAGTTCTCCAAAGGAATAGTAAGGGAGGAAAATAAAGTAAGACTCATTGACAACTGGACTTGTGTCAGGAACTCTAGTGAAGAGGATATTAGAAGGGCAGGCCAATTCACACGTTATTAGCCCTGAATCCAAATCTTCCCTGCTGGCCACACAGCCGAGAAAGGGACTCCAAAGACAGCAGCACCAGACGTGCACCAAGAAGGACTGTTCCATCTCTCGTGGAAAAGGCTCTAACTAACCTCCCCAAAGTGGATCGAGGGGAAAGGAAAAGAATAGAGCAGAATGAGAGGGCTCCTTCTGTGGGTTCAGCACACCCTTTTCTGTCACTGGAGATAAGGGACAGAAGAGAGAGCCATATCTAAACACAAGGTCACCTACCTGCCTGCAACAGTGTCCCATCGAAGGTCAGGAGATCTGATCCCTTAGATTAACGGTTGGTCTTCCCTGGTGGGGAAGGGCGAGGAGCGTTTCTTCAAAAACTTTCTCTCCACCCCACCCGACCTGAACCCAGCGGAACCCCTTACCCTGAGCCAGCACCCAGCAAGAACCCTTCATGCTTTTGAGATGGAGAGGAATTTGGTCTTCCCTAAGGGAGCTTCATTTTGCCACTGTGGATACTGAGGGTCAAAGAGATTAAGCAACCTCCCCGAGGGTGCGTGGCTACTGTCCTCACTGACGTTCTGACACGTTGGTAGTCATCTGCATTGTGCTTTGTATCACAATAAAAAACTCACCAAACTGTCTTCTATTATATTATATGAGTCCATATAAAATCTTGGACCTTGATTATAATAAATGAAACAATGTTTTTAATATCCCATATTTTAATGTCATGATTTATATTTTTATGCTAGAGAATCGATTGTTACCAACATTTCCATACCTGGGACTGAAGCGTAAAGTATTTTTTTCATGATCAGTAATTTCCTTTAATTAAGCCACATGCAGGAGCAGAATAAATGATTCAGCTAATTATTCCTTTAATTGCTATTAGCCAACATTGGGTTTCTGATTTGTCTCTGTTCACGGCTACTATACTTAAGATTTTGTTGAGTTCTTCAGTTTTAGGGAAATGTCTTATGATATCATTAGGGCTTGAACTTTGTACCCCCGAAATGCCTATGTTGAAGCCATAACCTCTAATGTGACCACATTTGGAGGCAGCACCTTTAGATAGGTAATTAAGTTTAAGCACCGTTACAAGGGTGGGCCCTATTCTAAGTGACAGGCACACAAAGGAAAGGCTATGTGAGGGGACATAGTGAGACAGCAGCGGTCTGTAAGCTAAAGAGAGAGTCCTTCAGAAAAAACAAACATGCCCAAACTTTGATCTGGAACTTTCCACATCCAGAACTGTGAGAAAATAAATCTCTGCTGGTTGAGCTGTCTGGTCCAGGTTATGTTGTTACAGCAGCCCTAGAAGACTAATACAGACAGCTGTTTTTATGTTTGTGGAACCAAACAAAAATTCTTTGTTTTGAAAGTTTTACATTTGAGGGTACAGATGATACCATATACACTTTATTGTAATGTACATACTTAAGAAAACCAAACAAATGGGACCTGCAGGAACTGAAAAACAGAATGCTTCTTTTCATGGGTGGTCATGGTTATTTATTTATTTATTTATTTTTGCTTATACTCTACAAGATAATAATACTAATTTCATGACGTTTTAACTTTGAATCTTTTTAAAAATCAAATGTATAACTGAAAATAGTTTTATTCCAATCACTCCATAAACTATGGAAAATGGCATACCACTTATTGTTAACATTTTAAAGTATTTTTATACTTTAAAGTGTCTAACTTTCATGGAATCAAAGAATTGCGATTTAAAGGGACATAAGAGATTATTGAATGGTAGAAATAATAACTTAGGTGTATATTCATATATTACGCCTCTTGCATCTGATGTTTCATGTTATTCCTACTAGGATGTAAGTAAGTAGAGAGGGTATGAGTAGTCCTATCTCACTGTCCAGGAAATGGAAGCTCAGAGTGGTAAAGGGACAGCTACAAGGACTCAATGCAAGTGAGCATTATTCCGAATTAAACTCCTGACCGTTTGATACCTACACTGCTGTTTCCCCCCTTACCTCACATTGACTTACAGTTTACTCTGCTTTATTTCTAACCATAAACTTACACAAAAAATTCTTTTCCAAATGTGTTCAAATATAGATATCTAACTTGGATTTATTTATTAATTAGACACTGTATTTTACTCATCCTTCCTGTGACATCCATCATTCCTCATGGGTCACAAAGAGTACAGTCATTGTTTTTCCATTGCATGTTCTTAGGATTGCAAGAAAGGGACATTTGATCTGATGATACAGGAGAGAAAAGGAAAGAGTGATGAAGGCAGTGCTGTATTCTTGAGGCTAGAAGATCGCATGTCTATGAATACCTCCAAGTGCAATGACTGAGTCCATAACTATTCTCCTACAAACTTAATAATATTTAATTATATCTATGAGTTTCCCATGATCCTTTGTGAAATAGAGTTGGCCACTGCTGCTTTGGCATAAGATTGTCACTCTGCCAGGTTCAGCCATCAGGCCTGGTGCCCGTGACTACTGCAACCATTCTAAACGTGTCTGACCACGTCCTAAGCTATAGTGCTAAGACCGGGCCTTACTGAAGATTCAGTGTAATGGGGAAAACTACAACACAGAGAGCAACCACCAACCTCTCCTGGGTGCATAACGTCAGCCCCCAGGTTCATACCCATTTCTCAAGGTCATACACTAATATTAACTGCTAGACTGATGACCTTCATATTTCAGAGTATAATCTCCCTTGTCCCAAGATTTTAACTGAAAGAAAACCTCCCTTTCATCCTACCATGAGCTTTGCCTGTCACAGCACTTTTACTTTTCCTAGCTGATTAACTGAGGGAGTATATTCTCCCTTAAGGAGAGACCTCCACCCTCACAGAGATGTGGCCTTTTCCACTGGCCTCACCCACTAGACAATCCTATCTGAACGCAGCAGTCCCACACAAAGTCTTTCCTCAGCATGCAGGTCTTTCAGTCTTAGACAACACCACTGCTAAGAAATCGAAGGTCCGCAAAACTGTTCACACACAAAAACAAATGCCCTTCTTTTTCTGGTTTATTTCCAGTGTAAGTTTAGAATCATGTCTGTATCTTTTTCCTGAAGTCTGCTGCATCCGAGATCCTCATTCCAGAAAACAGCTGCTCAAGCTAGAATACATGCAATCTCAAAGAGTAAATTACAGTATCCAAGCAGACAACATTATAAATATATTCATAAAGCAGAAACACATCTCTCCAAGAAGCAACAAATCTGTAGAGACATTGCTTTGCCAAAAACTTATGCACAACAGTTAAAATTACCAATAAGACGACATAGTTTCTCAGTTTATAACATCTGCAGTCATGTTTACATACTGGGAAAAAAGCCACAGGAAAAAAAAGAGAGAGAGATGCTAAAATGCAGAATAAGAGATACATGCAGAAAAAATTCTCTTAGGAGGACTACAATTAGGAGATAGAAGTCAGAGCACAAGTGGATGAAATAGGCTTGGATTAAAGGAAAAGCTGGTTGAAGTTTGGGATTAAAGTTCTGGGAGAAGATTCTAAACAAAAAATAAAACCTCTAATATAATCTGAGGAATAGATAGGAAGAAAACATTAGATTTATTTCAACTCCACAGTGAACTCCTGGATGGTTAGGAAATAAGCCTCTTCACTTTCTTAAGTCTGAATTAACTTTATGAAAGAGAAGCATTATTGAACCTCTGCTTACGTCTCACATTACGAAGTAGAAATAATTGAAGACGGTCATTCTACTGTAAATATAGAATACTTGTTCATAGTCAAGAGGGAATCTGTATGGGAAGCCTTGTATGCTTGATGGGCAGGTACAGCACAGAGGCATTAATTCCAGTAGACAGAAGCCAAGATTGCCTCCTTGTTAGCTGGAGTGTCCCGTATTGAAGGTGGGTTAGTCCTTAGGCCTAGGATCCAGAACATGGGTTGTATCAGATATTATGAAGGAGAGTCTGTGAGTCCACTAAAGCAGAATATCATGTTCATGATACTGTAAAGGCTGCCTCCTCTCATTATTAGCATAATAGTTTATAGGGGGTATTTAAGAGAATGAGTTTTGAAGTCCTCTGACCTTAATGTTCTGATTCTATTATTTATTAGCTGTAAATTAGACGTATCTGTAAACTCCTCTAACATATAGTAGCAAGACTGGTACTCGACAGAGTTGTCAGACGTCCTCTCTTTGGAGAGGCAGCACTGGTACGAGTCACTGTGAAGGACAGAGGCACAAGGACAATGCCAGGGGAAACCATGATGAACGTCTGGAGGGTCTAGGTAGGCTATCGTACTAGTTTAGAGTACTATAATCAAAGGAAAAAAGAAAAAATGTCAAACCCAGGAAAGAACCTTCACTCCTCAATTTAATCCCCAAAAACTATGACTTGGGAAGCATTGCAGCAAGACATGCCGATACTGGTGACCCCGAAGTACTCGAAGATCTTAGGACAAGCAAGGAAAGGAAGGAGACAAGGTGGCTCTGAGGGACTCAGCCGTAGAACTCTGATCTTCGCACAAGTGTCCGCTATTTGTGGACTTCAGTGTCTCAGCAGTTCCCCATATTCCCTTCCTGCCTACCAACCTGACATTATGCATATCGTATATAAATGTATGCCTATCACATATTCTTTAACAAACATTTAAGTTCCATCCACAATATGTCAGGGCCTTGGGGGCACTGCATATACAGCAGTGTATGTGATATTTAGGGCCTCTACCTTCAAGGTGTTTACATGTATATTCAGGGGGACAAGTGATAGTAAATAATAAACCCATCCATAAGTACATTAACGCAGGTGGTGATGAGTGCTATACAGAAAATGAAACAGGGTAAGGAGCTAGAAATGAATGGTGGTGGGGGAAGAAGCAGAGAAGGCAAAAGTTAGACTGGGAAGTTAGGGAACCCCCACTAACTAGCTGATGTCTAACTCAAAACCCCAAAGACGATTACAAGAGATAATCAAAGCTTTCCCTGTGAAGACCTAGTAAGAGAACTTTAGGAGAAGCAAACAGCCAGTGCCAGGTGTCTGTGTGTGTGTGTCTGTGTGTGTGTGTGTTCGCATGTGTGTGTGTGTGTGTGTGTGTGTCTGTGTGTGTGTGTGTCTGTGTCTGTGGTGTGTGTGTTCACATATGTGTCTGTGTCTGTGTGTGTGTGTTCACATATGTGTGTGTGTGTGTGTGTGTCTGTGTGTGTGTGAATTTTGTGTCTATGTGTGTATACATGTGTGTGCTATGGTCTGAATGATCATGCCGTCCCAAAATTCACATGCTGAAATTCAATCCCACAAAAAGGGGGGCCCCTGGGAGGTGATCCGGTCTGTGTGGGGAGCCCTCATGAATGGGACTCTCATAAGAGAGGCCTCACAGAGCTCCTTAGCCCCTTCGTCCATGTGAGGATGCAGTGACAAGGCAGCTGACAGGAAGTGGGCTTGCACTGGGGACCGAATCCGCCAGCACCTTGATCTTGGACTTTCCACCCTCAACAACTGTGAGAAAGAAATCCTGTTGTTCATAAGTCACCCAGCCTGTGGTGTTTGTGTTATGTCAGCCCGAATGGACTACAACAGTGTGTGCACGTTTATACATTTGCATTAACTTTCTATACATGTCAATGAATTTTCCCCTCCTTCCTTGCTTTATGCATAGTTGCTCCCCGCTCGTGAACGCCGACCGGAAAACGGCTCGTGTGAGCACCCACTCTCTCCTATCACCCTCCTCCATGCTCAGCTCCCACTACTGCCTGCCTCATCATTTTGGTCATTCCAAATGTGAAGTCAGCTGACGGGCTGACCTTACCTGTTTGTCCTGAGTACTGCCATGAAACACTTGCCAGTCTAGGAGTTGACTACTCTTGGACCAGATGCCCTTTCTTAACCTAAGCAACAGGTTTGTGATGGAAAAAGTGAGTTAATACCACAATAAGTAGACTCTCAGTTAACTGGCACCGTGGAGATTGGTAGATGCCAGATACATGTAAGTAGATACAGACTCTCTGTTTACTGGAACTCAAGTAACCGGCAAGTTTGCTGGTTGCTTGAGAGTGCCAGTTGCTCGAGTTCCGGGTAACAGAGAGTCTGTTGGAACTGCCTGCAGTTTCCCTTGAGCAGAACCCCAGTCAAGTCAGTTTCTCTTTAAAATGTCTGGAAAAGTGAGCTTCCTGAGTGACACATCTCCTGCCGTCACCAGCTGGATCGTTCTTTGCTGTGTACTGGAGGTCATTCTAACCTTCAGCTCCGCTATCATTCACATTCCATTTTTAATTTGTCACCCAGAGGAATCCCCGAAAGATATCAGAAAAACCATCCTGGCAGTAGCAGAGGTTAAAAGCAAAGAGATAAGTATACGTCTTTCTCACAACAGTCAGCCTGAACTGATTTTCCTCAGCCACAAAAAAGAACATGTTTTATATTTCCTAGTTCATATTCTCTGGTGTGAATAGTAAATTCACTTCTCTAAGCAAAATTTTTGGTACAGTCATTTGAGCCAAATCAGGTTTTAAGGCTCTGGATACACTATCCACGAACAGAACAGAATCCTGACTTTGGAAGCTTACACTGTGTTGGGGACAACAGTGGCTATTTACCATACCTCTGGGACTGCCCAGCGCTCTTGGAGAACCTTCCAGTGTCTTGCAAATCTTCCACCTACACAAACCTGCCTCCCCAAGGAAAATGCCAAAAATTCAACACTCCAGACGCTCTTGTAAGTAGATCACAGCAGATGACTGTGACCCTTCCAACTGCGTGCATGGCTAAGGGATTGAATACAGAAGAAAGAGCCACAAAGATGAAGACACACGCAGAGTATATTTTGTTTTTTTCTCTTTTTGTTGTGAGAGTGCAGTGGTGTTACCAAAAGTTATCTAGGCCAGAGAGGGGCATTAATAAGGCTTTTGTAATAGTATTAGCTATAGAAGATGAGGAGTCCTCAGATAAGCAGCCCCCGGCACAGTCTGGACATTTTCTAGATCGGTGCCCTCCAATATAGGAGCTAACAGCCACATTCATCTCTTGGGCCCTCAGAACAGAGCTAGTGCTCTGATGAACTAATTTTTAAATTAATTTAAATTAATATCTTAAAACAGCTGCTTTATTCATTTATTAGAAAACCTTTATGTATATTTGGAATAACTTTGGTATGTATATCTCCTTTTTCAACTGTAAATTTTATTAAATTAAAAGCCAAATAAGTTTGTCTGATAGAAGTTTAATATCCAAATTGGAGTGAGCTGTTACATGTAAAATACACATAGGATTTTGAAGACTATATAAAAAAATAATGTAAAGTATCTCTATTATATTGATTATATGCTATCATATTTTAGATTGATCAAAATAAATAAAATTTAAATGATTTAAAATTAATCTCTCTCTTTCATTTTACTCTGTTAACATGGTGATGGAAAACCTTCAATTAGGTATGTTGCACATGTGATGTTTTATTGGATAGCAATTTCCTAGACGAATGGTTCTAAAACTTTAACATGCATTAGAATTACCTAGAAGGCATATTAAATCAGTACAGTGTTTTAATTGAAAATAACCAAGGGTGACTAAGGAAGGAATCGGAAGGCATGACCTCTCAGGTGCCTGAAGGTGAAGATCTGGGGAGAGGTCTGCTATGGGGACACGAGACGATACAAGCCAGGTTCTGAGGGGAGGAAACGATGGGTACTTCTGAGAAGTTGCAAGAGGCTCTTGTGGCCAGATCATAGCGTGGAAGGACAAAGCAGAAAGGCTGATGGGAATCAAACTGTGCAGGCCCTGTGGGTCTTGCCATGGAATCTGAATTTTATTCAAAGTGCAAAGGAAATACACAGAATTTCAATGAGTGGACTATGAGGATCTGATATCATACATGACTCAGACTAACGCCTGGAAAAAGGATTGAATATGAGCAAAGTGGCAATGAGCCAAACAGTAAGACTGTTGTAGCGAGGGCAAACGAAGGGCAAAGAAAAATACGCTGAAACAATCCAATGCCATTCTAAGCACCTGCTGACAATAATTAAGGTGATGGTGCAGATACTGAAAATGTTGAGGATACAGTGTTAACTGGGAAAGAAATGCAGTGTATAAAAATCGAGCAGGCACCACACTTCAACCATGTGAAGTTATGCATGCGTGCAAAGAAGAAATGAGAACGTATCTACCTCAAAGAAGAAAAATATAGTGAAAATATGGATATGCTTCCTTTTCCAAAATCTAAAATTAATGTAATATTACTTTAGAACAACATAAATTGAGAAATTTTCTTTAGTTAATTGAAAGATTTATCTTGTCTATCCTTTTGTGAAATATTTTTATTAGCTCAGAAGATAAAATTGTTGATATGAGCCACATATACATTTGAATTTATCACTGTAGAGTGAATTTCAGCTTTTTTTTAATCAGAAACATTTCACCAGTTTTTTAATATCACTCTCTCTACTACATCCACAAAGAAGATATTATCTGCTTGAAGAACTCCTAATTTATTAAAAATAAATGCATCAGATCTCCAACTAGAACACAGTGGTAACCATCCAATTTCAAATCTCCCTATATAACCTGTCATCAACAAAACAAATATAATATCTTCGAACTAGTTGAGATTAGTGTACTTACATGCTTAATTATTGCTACATGTTAATTTAATATCTTGTTACTCTACTGAATTATACACCCAACAACTCTACTGAATTATACAACTAATAACAAAGAGATCTAAATGAATAAACTGAAACCATACAAGTATTATTATTGACAGTGAATTTCTCTATCACCTGAGAGTAGGAACAGGCATTCTAACCATCACTTCAAAACCTACTGACTCAAGGCTAGGTCCAATGTTTTGTGATCTAACACTCTCTACCGCCCTTTCTGATGCACACTAAACTTTCAAAACCATACTTCTAAACTATAACACAGCTATTGTAGCAAAAAGAGTAACAGTAATACATACTGTCTCTCTTAGGATTGTTAAGACAACTAAATGAGGTTTAATACATATAGAGATGATTTTCTAAACTGTAATACAAATATTCATCATCAATGGCAAATTATTATTGTGTGACATAGAATCCTGGGATAAAAAAATTCTAAAACCAATAGTACCTTTGTGCTTTTATCAAATTGCTCTTCCAAAAAGCTTTCAAGAAGGTTATTTCCTCAGACCTTCCCCCATTGCTACTAAGTCTCACACTGGAGATGTTCATGAAGCTTCATTGACGCTAACTGAAATAACTACCAATAAGCAAGTTCATCAGCAAGAACTTTATCTCTTGTCTTTGATACGGCCAAACTGGGATTCTTAAACTTAACCAAAACCAAATAAGCTAGCAGTTTTGAAAGACAATTTAGATTCTCTGGTTAAGGGTAGAAGCTTTGCTCCTGAGTTATCAGCCACCAGGGCACCATTCATTGCTCATGACCTTGGGCAAAGTTATTTACCCACAAAGGGTCTCAATGACTCTACTCATACAACTGGGTGATAATAATAGTGTTCATTAGGATGTGGAGAGTATTAATTAACATTTTAGAGGACTTGAAGATGCTTCAAAATAATCATTCAATATTCATTTTATGCCCTGAATTCCACAGTTAAGCCATCTCACTTTATCATCTCTCCTTTTCTGTCCATGCTTCCTTCTGTATTTTTGGCCTGTGTCTATATGAGACTATCTTTTCTTGGCATCCATAAAAATTCTAAGGAAGATGAAAAGCAGACACAAGGAGAAGGCTTAAATGTACATAAAATGGTTTTTGTTTTATTTATCAATGAGTAACTAATTGCAAGAAGCTGAACTGTTCTGTCTAACTGTATGGTGGAATAAATTATTTGAAGAAAGGAAGTTCTGGAGAACACAAAGGGAATCATCATCGGGCACAGACATACTCTGTCATATTGTAGCAAAATCTGACAGGTGATCTCTGGGCGTGGGAACTTGCTCCGCCCCTAACTGACTTGGGGAAAGGGCCTCGTAGTCTCATTTACAAAACGGGGGAAATTGGTGAAGTCCTGTCCTCTTCTAACTCTTTGGTTCTAAGTCTACAGGCTAAGATTACTGAGCTTTCGTATATTACCTATAGCTTTTTCATCATTTTCCGGAATATAAAATGTCAGTGTATACATTATCCAAAGGCAATACTGTATGCAAATGCAACACCAAATTACACATGCTACAGTACTAAATACCCATTGATAAACTTACATCTTAAAATTTTAGAACTATGGCTGCAATTAAAATATCTCCAGAGGTGAAGCCATTCTATTTTCAAAATTCAGTAGCATTTAAAAGCTTTCATATTAGTGGTTAGAAAATAGCCACTGTAACTGGCATAGTCATACTAAAAGATTTTACTGAAAAACCCATTTTTCTCATTATAAAGCACTGCATGTTCATGGTAAAATATTTGAAAAACAGAAACAAGAATAAATAAGTACAGATCTATATGTTTACTAAATTAAGATCTTAAGCCCATACAGTTTTTTGCTTCCTCCTTAGAGAGACCATGAGTATTTTTCTGTATTTTTTAAATATCTCCACAGATATGCGTTGACTGATAGAATAATATTGCAAAAGATGGACCTGCCATCTTTTTAAACTAGAATTTTATTTTAAGAGCTGTATAGAGCTGTATGAGAAAATTTGGGGAAATTATGAAATAACAATTAGAATTCAAGCAGTCAAAAAGTAACTGTTTTAAATGTTTGTATCGACTCTTATCCCCATCTATGCATTAGCTACAACTTTAAAAAGATCAGCTTCCTTGAGGTGTACTTTATATACACTACATCACACACATTTTAAGTGTACTGTTAAGTGTACAGTTCCATGGCTTGGGCGTGTGCATACACCTGAGTAACGGCCACCATTATCAGGATATAGACCATATCCACCACCCCCAAAAGTTCTCTCATGATCTTCCATAATCAATTTCCACTTCCTACACCCTCTCCCAGGCAACCATTAATCTGCTTCCTGTCATTATAGATTAATTTCACCTATTCTAGAGTTTCATATAAACAGAATTATACAACAAGGTATGTCTAGCTTCTTTGCTCAGCATATTGTTACAGAGATTCAACCTTGCAGTTGCATGTACTTAAAATTGTATGTTATTGCCAAGTTCATTGTATAGATATAGCACAATTAGTGTATCCAGTTACCCTTTACCATTTTTTCTTTTAACTCATATTGTAAGGACTTTTGCCACCTTTATAAAGTATTGAGTATTAATCTCTAATATGTATGTATCCTAATTCACTTAACTCTTCACATCTGTTGGACATGTAAGCTCTTTATCATGATTTAAAGTATTATAATACATATTGTTATCAACATCTTAATAGACTCAAATATTAATGGAATCTGATTAAGGAATAGGATTCTTGGACTATAGTCTTTTATCTTCCAGAAGTTTAGAAATACTTTCATCACTTTCTTTTAAAGTCTAAGGTTGCAAATGAGAAGTCTGATGCCTTTCTGATTCTTTCTTAAGCAAACTATTTTTATTATATATGAAAATGTATTATTTTAAATTTATACTTGTTCTTATACTTATCTTTATACTATTGAATTTGTTTTAGTCAAGAGAAGCATCTCTATTTACTTATTTATGCCTTTTATGCCTTCATGCGTATAACTGGTACCTTTCCAAGTGATTTTTAATTGCATGAAAGGAAACTCTTGTCTAATTGCACAGGCCAGTAACTCCATAACAGAGTCAAGCAATAGTAATGATAGTGTGCACTCCTGTTTTTGTTTTTGTTTTCCCTGACTTTACTGAAAATGTTTAGGGTCTTTAACAACTAACAGACGACTTTTTTATCAGCTTTCAATAGATCCCATACTCTGTGTCTGTAATTTCCCTTCTCCTGGGTTTCGTCACTAGCTTCCTTTGTTCAGCGCCTTCTACCCTGAACATTTCCTCCATTTGTTTACAGATACAAGGTAAGAGTCTTATTCATCCATTGCTTCAAAAAAAAAAAAAAAAAAAAAAAAAAAAAAAAAAAAAAAAAAAAAAAAAAAAAAAAAAAAAAAAAAAAAAAAAAAAAAAAAAGTGGAGTGAAGGGCAGGGTGAGAAGGGGGCTGCTAAACTCCGCAGCAAAGGGTGAGAAAAAGTTTCTGCAGGAGGGAGCCCTGCTCCCAGCGTGGGGAGGAGCCGGGGCCACCCCCGCCCCCAGCCCACGTCGGTGCCACCGGCATGGCTGCAATGTGAGTCCCAGTGGCCCCGGACTCAGGCGGCGCCGCCGAAGGAGACAAAGAGAGCGCGGGCCGCCCGGGCTCCCCCCGCAGGCTTCCGGGGCGATGGCCCCGGCTCCGCGCGTCCCCCTTCTCGGGAGCGCAGAGCTCCCCATCTGACCGCCCTGCAGCCCCTTCCCGTTCCGGGCTCCCCCTTCGCTCCCAGCCCTCACTCCGGTCCGTCCGTCTGTCCGTCCGATTGTCCGGGCGCGCAACCTCCGGCCACCGGCTTGGATGGACGCGCAGAGGCTGCCCGTGTGTCCAGGGGTCGTGCTTCCGAAGCTGGTCCTGCTCGTTCTCTACGCAGGTCAGTGACACCGGGCGGCGGGAGCGGGGCAGCGGGCGGGGGGCTGCGCTGGGCCGCACCGGGCGGGGCGGGGGGCTGCGCTGGGACCCCGCAGCAGCGCAGAGACGGGCGGAGGTCCCGGCGGAGCGCGTAACTCGGCTCCGTCGCCACGCGGTTTTGTTCGGTTCCTTTCCTTTAACATTTTTTATTATTTTTTATTCTTTCTTTTTTTCTCTTTTCGGCTTCTTTCTCTCGCTGCAAAGTGGAAATCCCAAGCCCCCGGTTAGGGAAGTTTGCCCTCTGGAGAGCGTAAAGTGTATCCAATCGCCTCCAAGACTCAGAATCGGGGCGACAGGGTGGAGGCTAAGGAGTCTGAGGAATCCCAAAGCGCCCGAGGTATCGCTGAAGTTTCAGGATAAACTAACCAGGTGACTTTTCCATGTCGTAGAGGCGACTCGCTTCCCCCTCGACCCCCACATTCTGAACATTCCGATTGTACCCCTTAGGAATCTTAAGTGTGGCGGACTGGCCAATGCTTTGAGGTCTAACAGAAGGTTTTGGGGAGGCATACATTCTCTGAGTCTAATCTGTTGGTTGATTTAGTTAAACACGTGTTTGTAGGTGCAGGGCATTGCATTTCCTTTCCCCTAATTACTCTTAGAACTGCTAAGAATGGATGAAGCAAATCGGTTTTGTTTTGTGATTAATACGGAGCCCAGTGACATGGCCTTTCATTGGTTATTTCTCTATAGTTAGTTCACATGTGTTTTTGCGTATGTTTCTTAACCACAAAACAAGCTAAAAGCAAAGTTCTTTGCAAAATGTTTTCATGTCTCTCATTTTGTATGACAAAAACTACGGGCTGGTACCCATGACCTTGCAATACTAAATTTATGGACAGTACTGTGATTTACTTTTTGATATTTATAAAGATATTACAATGAAATGAAGATGTCCTTCAACATTATTATCTGAACATCAAAGGAATTGAATTTCTCTTTCATCCTTGCCAGAAATGAATTGCAATAACCTCTACAGAAATTTTCAATCTGTTTATTAAAAGGAGAATTAATGGTTTCTATAAATTATTTTAAAGATATCTTATTGTAGTGAAAATGCTGATTTTCAAATGCAGAAATTCAGAGAAGTAGAAAAATTACTTTCTATTTAATGAGGAGAATCCACAGTCTGATCTGTGTACACTTAGTTCTTTCAAATCATACAGTGTTTTCAGAACTTGAGGACCAACAGAATCAAGTGCATTACTTATACTTTTATATTAAAATCTCTTTATTAGTTTATTTGAAGCAATAATTCTTCCTACCTCCTCTGTTTATCAAAAGAATACAAAAATAAAATAGAACACAGCAAAGAAGTTTTATAAATAAAACTTTACCTTCACGTGCCCTTACTTGACCAACCATTGAATAACTTTTTCTTATTCTTTTCACCATTTTATTCCCTATGATAAACAGAAAGCTTCTATTTGTACACTTTTCCTTCTTTTCCCCTTTTTCCTGCAGTACTGGGTGTACAACCCCCACCCCTGTGGTTCAGGAAACCCACACAGCTGGCCAGCCTCGAGGGTGGTTAGTTCAGAAAGTTTTGTCTCGATTCACTACTTCTCTCCTTCCCTGTCCCTCCCTGGGAAGCTACAAAGTACGTAATCGCAAGCCCATAATACTAGGTTGACTTACTGTGTTAGATAAGAAAACTGTCTGTGATAAGAAACACTTAGCCAATGTGCTCTTCAGAGTTGATTCCTGAACTCTTTATTTCAGAGGCCTTCTTATGCTTGCTATGTTCAGTCAACTCCCAATACTCACTGAGTGCCATGCGGTAGTGATATACAGAATGGAGGCCGTGCTCCGAGTCTTGTCTAGGAGATGTATCAAATGTATAAAAGGCTGTGCCGTAGAGAGGTATAATCACATGTTAATGGTGATCAAAGGAAAGGACCTTATTTCTAGCTTAGGAATGTAAAATCATGTCTGTTTTGCTGAGCCTGGTAGTCTCAGAGACCAACAAAACACCTGGTCCGTAAATGGAGCTCAGTAAATGTTTGCTCAGAAAAAACTAAACCGAGGGGGAACTAGACCTTTGAAGGGCACAGACAGGAGTTGGAGTAGGACATCGTGTGAACAAAGGCAAAAACCAGGAGGTGTGTATGTGCGAAAAGAGATACTCGGTTTGGTTGGAACTGAGAGAAGCCGCTGGCAGTGGGGACTGGGTGAGGTGGGGGAACACTGCAGAAATAAAAATAGTCCAGACACCCTGTCAAATGAATTGCCAGCTTTAATGGGGCCGAAGCCTAAGTAGATACTCTGTCCATAACCTGAATTATTTTTCCTAGAGCCAGTGCATGACATTCATGTCCCATTTGGTAAGGAAGTAAGAGCACGATGTCCATGGCCGAAGGATGTTGCCCAGCTCCAATCCACTCCCACTGTCGGCTACAAAGACAGGATTTGGCCAAGGTTTTGTCTTCCTGGCCCCAGCCACCGCCTTCTGTCCCCTCCCTTTCCTTCCCGTCTTATCCTTAGCTTACAAGAACCATTTGTGAGCCTGTGCTTGAAGCCAAATGCTGCTTTTCCTTGACTACACATTCCTTCAGAGGGGGTGGGGGCAGGGAAACTTCTTCCAGTGCATGCTTTTAATTGAAGTCATTGAGGAACATTTGAACAGGCTAATTTTCAAGGATATTAACTTAAACATTAGAAGTAATATTGTGTATTTGTTTTCTGGGAACAGTTGGAATGGTCCGTTCTTTTACAAGGGAGAAAAACGCCCCTGTATCGTCCAAACTCTGATCTCCATAGAATTATTCTCCAATACACCGGAGAAAGCAGCTGCCGAATCAAAATAAGCTCCGAGGTGCGGCTGACCCCTCAGTTTTGAAATGTGGAACTTGTGGATACACTCGCCATGCCATTAAATCTGCCTTTTTCAATTGTTTAATTCTGGGAAGTAGACAAGAACACTGGAAAATGCCATAAAAATAACGAACAATGTGTGACACGATCTCTTGATGTCTGCTGCAGGTAAACCCCACCACTTGGCTACAAGATTTTGGGCTTGGTTTCCTGTAACATTGGCTCCAAATATTTTGATAACACCATGTCCTTAATTGGAGTACAATAGTAGTAATGGAATCTTTGGTATTCATGGAGGGTTTAAGGTATCACAGTCCGGGGCATCAGTTAAAAGGCAGCTCGTGAAGCTACTTCACATAGGTTGTCCTGCTTCTACTGAATACGTGGGGACATCCGCTCTCCCACTCTCTGAATGGTTTTGAATGGCTTTTGAGAGCATGAAGCAAACATTTGTGCTCAGTGCTGGAGATAAGGGAGCAGTTCAAATATTTGAATTAATTAAGCAGCACGAAAAATTAAAGCTGTAGACGTTCACTGGGAAAATGAGAAAATAAATAGCCTGGAAAAGCGTGACGTACTTTGCAGAAGATCGTGTTTCTGTCATCAAAATGTACAAGTAGATTTAAGTAGAGTTTCTGCATCTCACAAAGGCAATTATTTTCCACTCTCATTTCTTCTTACCACATTCCAGAAGGAAACATTAAGGTTTGTTAATTTATGAGGCAGAAATAAAGTTGAGGGGGGGAAAATAGGAACTTGTTCAACAAAGGCCATGAATTATTGATACATACGAATGAATTTTGCTACTTTTTGATCACATCGTTTTGCAAAAAGTAAACCTGGAAGTGCTTTAAAAGCAAAATCTAAATTTTCCTTTCTAGATAAATCAACTACATGGACATGTAGATTTAGCTATAATATATCATATTTTTGTTATGACTTTAGCTAGACAGCACAAGTCTTATAAAATTTAGATATCAGTTGATGCTACCTTCAGAGATTGAGTTGGAAATGACTTATTTTGTGGTTCTTGAACATGTAACTTAATTATCAGACTATACTTAATATTTTCCTAATTATGTACCTGAAACTCACATATCCATTATAATTTATTCCACTGATAGTAACTAAATGGTAACCTTAACTTGTTAAATATTAGTCATTTAGGTGAAATAAAGAATTTTTAAAAGTCAGGGTCATTTTTATTCAACATTTTTTGGTATAATTTTTCTTGCCAAAAACCTGGGGGGAAAAGGCAATAATTTGACTTTGTTCACTACAAGATGTCTTTTTTAATTAGAAAATACCTTTCCCCCTTCACATAGGGCTACTTCAAAGCTTATTGATGCTTAAATCTGACATTAAATAAATAATTATTCATCAGTTAATTATCTAGGGGAACTCCTAACCTTCCGATCCAAATGGGCTGACAGGGTAGGGAGACTCATTTGTGTTACCACATGTAGGCAAATTGTGATTGAGAAGGTAAAGTAATGGTAGAGAAAGAAAAGCATATAACCCATTGTCACGAAAAATATACATTATTTCACGATTATCTCCAGCTGATATTATGCATATCAATAACACTTTCTGTTCAATGAAGTTAATTGAGAGTAAAATCCTGAAGTCCAAAGGCTTTCTCATTTAAAAGCTATTATAAGAACTCAATTGAAAAACTGAAGGATTGATTAGTTGGATCATTCATTCCTCTATTGTTCATTCAACTCTTATCAGTTACAGTGCTTGATGCAGGAGATTCAAAGAATCGTCTGTGCCTTTTCTAGCTTTAAGTCTGATAGGGAAGGAAGTCTAGTTTAGATGCTTACAAATGTTTTAGATTCTGAGTAAGTAAAATACAAACCTAAATGCATGAAAAAAATGGTTGTTGACCAGTGAAGCAGGTATGAAACGGAATAATTTCTTATGAAGCTGTGCCTTCAGTACTGTCATTGGATGTGTGCGGTTTGTGTTTTGCAGACGCCTGCCTTGCTCAGTGTGGCAAAGAGTGCAGATCTTACTGCTGTGATGGGGCCACGCCCTATTGTTGCTCCTACTACGCTTATATTGGGAATATCCTCTCGTGAGTATTGGACAGCTATGTCAATATCTATTCTCTTTCCCTTGCCCAGATATGTTTTCAATAACTACTAAGTAATAGGTATGGGCAAGAAATTTTTAAAGTGGCTATTGATGTAAAATCTTTACTGGACATACTAAATATGCATCACTATCTAATATGTACATTATTTGACAAAATGTGCAAATTAATATACAAAATGAATTTCCTTTATTAGAAGGAAGTTAAAAGAGATATCCTTTTATTGCTTATATAATAACAATGTTTTATTTTTATAATAACAATGCTTAAATTGACCATATGCATATTATTGTTTTTTTTAAAAAAACTGTTTATTATGTTTTTCTCTGCTTTGCTGTAGGATTTATAAGTTAGAATTTGTCATTTAATTATGGCCAGTTTATTTTGCCATCCACCTATTTGTCTAGCTCATCCAGTAGCTATCAGGGAAAAGAGACATTATGGATAAAAAGAATAGTTGAAATATGGAACTTTCTATATAATGCAAATAAAGCAACTTTAGAAACAGTTTTAGAACCCAAAATAGGCTGGGCACCAACACTGTAAAGTAATAACCAACTGCAAAAAGCAATGAGACATACACACTGAGAATGTGTGAAGCATTTCTCCAGAACAGACTAAGTATTTATTTTAGAGATGTTTAGGGGCAAAGGGAAATGGAGACGCAGGAACTGCCTTCAGTGTTGCAGGTCTCAAAGCGCCACCTCTCAGTTCCTCTGCTCAGACTTCGGAGTCGAGAAATTAAAGGTAGAGAATTAGGAATCTGAGAATGTCCTGAGTCAAAATCACCTGTGGCTTTCAGATAGTGGCCAGAGTCTAGCTCCTGTTCTCCTTAGCTTTTATTTTTCGAGGGAACATCAGGATGATTTGGGAACTGTCCTGGTGTGGCTTAACTCATGCCTTCCGAAGGCTGAAGTGGAACCAGGAAAGATTAGGCACTGCAGATGTCCACTGAGATGCCTTATAGCTCATGCTCCATTTCCTGAGAATAGAAAACCTGGTATGATATCAACTTTCTAGAATGAAAGTTGAGGCTGATATTAGAGATCCTGTCTCTCTGAATAAAACCAAAAAGAATCATACTTCAGTATACTCTTGAAGACTATCATGACTAAAGAAGTGTCAGGTTCTAATAAAGATCGATGAATGGAACTTAAGCATTCTTTGAAGTTCAAATAAACTCTAAATAAAATGTTTGAATTTTTTCTCATAGAAGATTTGTTGGAAGTATTTTCCTTACATTAGAGTACAACCGTCAGAATAATATTTATAGGAATTGATCAGCTCAAAATACCCCTAAAGATAAATATACAATGATGTTTCACTTCACATTTTTAAAGTCATTTAAAATACATTATAACTAAATTCCAGTTTTATCTCTAGTGGTCCCCACATGCCAGATGCTACAGGTCCAGATAGATGTGTGACTGAGTCCAGCAGGTGGTATAGGTTTAAGGAAACTGGCACCAGAATCTGTGATTCTTTGAACCTCTGGCTCCTGGCCATTTCCCTGTCCACTAACTACATCATGATGTGTGTTGTGCTATTACTTCTCACCTTATAGCTACCTCCACCCTAGTAAATACATGTAGAAGACATATTACTTATAAATCAGAATACTTAAAAATTTTAATTTACAGGGGTGCTTTATATGTTTTATATTTGCAATCAGAGTCACATTTTTATGGTACATATTCTAAGTTTTTAACTAATGTCACCACCTCGTTAAAGTAAAGAATTAGTTGAGTTTATATAGTCATCTGGGTTATTAGGGCTGTGTACTTGTAATGTTTGGAAAAAATACTTTGTTGATTGGAGAAAATAAACACAGATGGTATTATATTTCAGGCAGTTAAAACTGAATTTTGTCTTCAAAATAGAAATCCCTAAGTAAATCCATTGCTAAACAATCCTTAGGGGAAAAGGAGGAGAGGGGAATTTAATGTGTTTTCCCTACTGAATAAAGGAGGATACATTTTCAGGATTTCCAGTTATTGTTTAAGATTTGAAAAGAGTTCTTAACTCCACCCAAATCTTTTTTTTTTTAAGTTGGGTGGGGGGTGAGGGAAAAAGAAAATCATTCCAAGAATGCTTACAAAAGTTCTTTCACACACACATTTTCAAATATCTTGGATCTCATAAACTATGCTTCCTCTCTTTCAAGGATCTGGGCACATTTTTAGTGAAATCATTTTAATCATCTTAACAGCAAATGAAATGTCCATGGTTAGCAGAAAAGTAATAAGAGAGAAAGCAATAAACACAATCGCAATGTTGTGTTTGCTAAATAACAATTTTATAAATTAGTTATAATGTAGTTTCTATTTTTGTCTGTTTAAAAATAGAAACGATCTTGGCTCAGTTTCAAATGAGCTGAAAAGAGTACAAAATACCATTTGGGTCCTTCTAGACTGTTCTTAAGTGGTAAGGTCGGGCGCACGTGATCCTGATGGTTGAGGCTCTCCCCCCTCACCTTCAACACAATCCGAGTAGACACGCTGCACCCTTCATTCTGTCTACTGCAAATCTCCTTTTTGTTTTCTAAGGTGACCATGAAGACTCATTTTTGAAGAGATTACAAGAGCTAACTTTCAATTTACCTTTCAGTTGAAAGGTCTTATTTTACTCAGGTTCCTCTTTTTTAGGTATTTTCCCTGAATATGGTTCAGTTTTGACAAATTCAGGTTTTCCTCCTCACCCCCTTTTCTTTCCTATTCGAGTTAGGAATATTAAAATGTTTTTATGTCTCATGAAAAACTTTAAAAATTAAACTTTAAAATAGCTTATCTACCTTTTTTTAATTGAGATGTAATTGACATATAACATTATATTAGTTTCAAGTATATAAGGTAATAATTCAATATTTGCATATATAGCAAATGACCACCAAAGTAAGTCTATTTAACATAAGTCTGTTTAAAATAGCATATCTACTTTTGATTATGGTCACAGATGATGACTTCAATATAGAAAAATAATAGTATCATTTTTAATAATTAAGAATAATTGTATAGAAGTCAACATACACTATGCAATGAACTATTTACGAATACATATTGAGTGCCCATACTGAGCTAGATTCTGGGATCTAAAGATGAATAAATGATAAGCCCTGACCTCTAGGATCTCACAATCTAATAGGAAAAGAGAATGTAGACAAATAATTCTGAATCAGTGAACTATTCTATGAAATGTTAATGGAGAAAACTGCTCAGTCTTTGCTTGCGCACGTGTGTGTGTGTGTGTGTGTGTGTGTGTGTGTGTGGAAACATGTTTAGAGAAAGTCTCATGAACATTAAATATGAACAGTTTTGAAGGAAGAGTAGATGTTTACATAAATGGACAATAGGAGAAAAGGAAGTGCATTCCAGACCAAGAGACTCTTACTTACAAAGGCAAAGATATAAAAAAGGAAATAGTCATTTGGGAAAACTCAAGCTGTTCAATGTTGCTAGAAAGGTAAGGATAAATTCTGATTATAACATGAATTAGTAGGTAAGACCAAAGGTAAGTCCTTACTTTTGCCTATTTTTATTGGTAGACTAAATACATTTATTGTTTATGCTTAATACAATTGAAACAAAATAATGCAAAATTTTTCTGGAAATAAGGTAGCTGGTTTTATATAGAAAGGACATATTCTTGGACACCACTGAGACAATGGAAAAAGGTGACAAGGAGCCAAATGGTGATTTTTAAATTTATTCCTTGGAGAAAAGATTTAGAATAAACACCTTGAGAACCATTTATAACAGATTATATAACCTTCAATTTTTTTTCTAAATTTTTTGATGACAGAATAACTACCTGAAGAGTAGTTACTACTTCACTGTATTTGAAAACGAGAATTGGGCCAATTCAAGAAGTAAACAATTTCTCATCAAATTGATTCTAAAACATTTCATTAAGCCACTCTTCTCTGTGCAAGATAAACATCTGTGATGAATATGGAAAGGGATATTTCCATTTTTGCAGTTGATAAAATTGAATTGACATTCCCTAGAGAGCGGATCCAGTGTGAGGTTGTGGTTTGGAGAGTAGTCTTCAGAATTGGTATAATTCAGGGGAACAGAGAGAATAGTCTAATTACTATCAAACTTTATTGAACATGAAGGTACGCTGATATATAAGAGAATAATTGTACAATATTGAATACGAACCAATAATGACTTGGTTGGACCTAGTGAGCCACAGGACAAGACGCAAGATTTAATCCTTACTCCAGAATAGATGTTTTGCTTCCCAGTTTGCCTTTGTAAAATGCAGCTCTGTCTTGGGATTCCTCAGAGCTCCATCTGCCCAACACAAAATCCCCACAGGGAAAAATCAAGAAGAAGAACTAATCATGGAGTTCCTGGGCGGATTAAGTTTCCTTTCTTCTAAACGAAATGTGAAAGATGTATCACCTGCAGTTTTGCAAAGACAGCTAATAAATATCACAACTGTGATTTCAGAGCCATGTTATGCGTGAAAGCAAAATGAGCTAAAAGATAAAGGTTTCATATTTTCAAATGGCATTTGAGGTCCTGTGCTCATTAAGTAGCTGAGCATTCTGAATAAAATACATGATGCTATTCAAATACTGACATAATGCATTTTGAAGGGCCTTTGGCATTGGTAAAAACATCATTTAAATTAATTAAATTTAAATATTCTTAGTTCTTAGATATGGAAAAAACACTTTTGAACAGTATACATACTAAGCAGATCAAAGTTGTAGGAGTCTTATTTTGGTCCTAGTAATGACACAAAGATAAATAACTAATGCAATTTTAAAATAAATGTGACGTTGATTTAAAAATGTAACAAATTATGTTTGATATACAAAGAAAGTCAGTGTTTCTCAGGAGACATAAATTTATATTTTATGGATTATTTTATAAGAGCAAATAGCTAAAACTTTTCTTGGTCAAATCTATATTCTATTCAAGCATAATTACCTTTATAAATTAAGCTTAATTGTTAGAAACATAATTTGTTTTTAGGAAGTACTTGATGAAGGTTTTAGAACATATTCTCAGCAATGTATTCTATTTCTATAAATATGTACAAAGGTAGTTTATGGTCTACACTAGGTACTGAGGAATACAGCCATAAATCAAGTATGTTCCTGCCCTTAGAACTGCTTATAAGCTGCTGGGGAACAGAGAATGAGAAATAAATAGTTTAATCTACTGGGAAAAGCACAAAATGCAATGGAATCGGAGAGGAGGAGCTTTTAGTCCAACTTTAAGGTTCTGAGAAGACTTCTTGAAAGAGAGTAATTTAAGATCAACCTCAAAAGAAAAAAACAATTGATAAAATTCATCACTCAATGTTAAAACAGCAAACTAGAAGTAGAGAAAATGTTAACCTAATAAATATCTAAAAAATAATAATAATAAAGCACCCTACCAACCTCAAACACCAAACTTAATGGTCAATATTAAAACCCTTCTCTTTAAAGGCAACTATAAGACAAGAAGACAAGCTAGCCTCTAGCTCTACTTCTACTCAGTATTCTTCTGTCCTGGTCAGTATAACCAACAAGAAAAATTCAAAAGAGGTAATAAGAATTGGAAAGGAAGAAACTAAATTGTTACTGTTTGCAAACGATATGATTGGGCAATCATGTACTATTCAGACTATAAAAACAAGTAAGAGGGATTCACCAAGATTGCAGGAAACAATGAAAAAAGTGGGATGGCGACTGTCATGGGTTTACCCGGACACCTACTATTCTGAGACCAATCGCACTGTGTAGGTTTTCCACCAGCACAAAGCATGACCTCGGTTCTGACAGGGTTTCCATGGAGATAGTGTCTGAACCCACAGGTTAAGGGCTCAGGCCTATAAAAGTGCCCCTGCTTCCCACGTCAGCCACCAATTGCAAATTCAAGTTGTCATCTGTGCTTTCTACTGACTGGCTGTAGACTGGAGATTCAAATGCCCCCTCCTTGGGTTTGATTCATTTGCCGGAGCATCTCACAGAACCCAGAGAAGCATTTTACTTACTAGATACTGGTCCAGTATAAAAGGATATAACTCAGCAACAGCCAGATGGAAGAGATGTGTAGCCCCAAGAATGGGGGAAACCATGCAGAGCTTCCATGACCTCTCCAGACACTCCTCTCCCCACTCCTCCCCAGTGTTCACCAACCCAAAAGCTCTCCAAACTGCATCGTCCTCTGGGTGTTCATGGAGGCTTTGTTACGTGGTCATGGTTGATTAAATGATTGCCAAGTGATGACGGACTCAGTCTCCAGCCTCTCTTCCTTCCCCCCTCGGGTCTGGAGGGAGACTGATAGTTCCAACCCTCTAATCACAGGGTTGGTTTCCCAGGTAACCAGCCATCACCCTTAGGTACTTTTGAAGTCACCTCATTAACATAAACTGAGGTATGGTTGAAAGTGTTTTCCTTGCTCTCCGCACTTAGGAAATTGCAAGGGTCTTAGGAGCCCTGTGTTAGACACAGGGACAAAGACCAAATGTAGATTGATATTTCTCATTATACAAGTATCACAATATCTTGTGAATAGGCAGATTCTGATTCGGTAGCTCTGGGACCTGAGATTCTGCATTTTTAACAAACTCCCAAGTGGTGCAGATGCTGCCCATCCTCTAAGCACACTGGGGTAGAGGGGGCTGGTGCTATGAGATAATGTTCTGCACAGCAGGGTGAAATGATAGACAAGATTAGGACTCGAGGACTGATGGGATGTGGGGGAAGAGATTGGACCTAAAAAGAGGAACCAGTCCAAAATAATTCTAGACTTCTGCTAGATTATTGGGTAGGTTGTGTTCTGGGATCTCACAGGGAATATTCAAGAAAGTTCAGAGAAGGAAATGAATTTCATTTTTCATATGTTGAGTGGCAGAAGCAGAGATTGAGGGTGTGGATAATAGGCTTTTAGGCCAAATTTAGTGGGCCTTAAATGAGCGGAATGCCTAGAGGTGCTGGATGAAAAAAGTGTGTGGGAACGAATGAGATGTTCTGAAGAAAAACGTATGAGAAAGAGAACAGAACTAATGCTGGAGCCCCGGGGAGATTCAGGAATACACTGATTTCTCCCCTTTCTCCCTGTGAGTGGTTTCTCCCTTAAAGTGCCCCCCACCCCCTTTCTTCAAACTGTAGTTAATATTTTTAGCCTTAGGAAAATCAATCTGTCCTCACCAATCGTCCTTTCCATGGTGGTAGGGATAGTAAATGCCTTTATTTTCTTCTACACACATCTTGGGTTGTATATAAAAGACACGATTCATGGCATTCAGTTTGTTGCAAATTACATAGGGTGCCAAAGCAAAGCAGTTGGCGATCTATCTTCATTTATTCTGATTGTGACCAAATCATATCAATTCATATCTCTAGTTACATATTCCAGGTTTTAAAGGCTACCTTAATTACATAGAAATCACAGTTGGGTATCCTAAGAGAAACTGTGTTTGTTGGTGGCAGGGATTACTCAAGTGAAGGGAACTACTACTTATTTGATGCTATTTTTTTTTTGTCCCAGATGCTTAAAATATATTAGTTTATTAATCTTCAGAATAGCCCTCATGACCTAGGTGTTATTATTCCAGTCTGTACAGATGAAGACATTGAGGCTCGGAGTTAAGTAATTTGTCGAAATCACACAGATATTGTGTAATAACCTGGCATTTAAAACTATGTGATCTGGACCGCGTTCTGCTAGTCTCCACTGACTCCTGAAAATTGAAGGTTTCAGAATGGGGTGATGGAAACTAGTCATTGCTAGAAGACCATGAAGTCCTTAACAGCATATTTTGGGGGGAGCCCTTTCTTACCCTAAATGTCTGGATTAAAATCTCTCCTTTTGCTGCCATAACATTATCTGTTCTCTACACTATTATTATTTATCACTCTATTCAAGTTCCTAAATTATCTCTGTGCCCTGTCATGCTCTAGATCCTCAAGGAACAAGAAGGCTATCTGACAACTGACCACTGAAGGTACAGGGCCTAACAGACTGCATGATCCATAGTGGATCATTTAAACACAGGGCAGCCCTCTGTTTAAACTTGAAAACCTGACATTTTGTGGGTTCTAAAGAAATAGGTATCATCTGGGTAAATATTTGCTTAGAAAAACCAAATCACGATTTGAATATGTTACTGATTTCCGAGAATTCCTTTACATGGAATACCAATCAGGTTATCACTACAAAGTAAAATGAGTGATTTCTATGGCTTGAGTCATCACTTTGTAGTCACCTTGTGTGTGATAATCAATTACAGTCAGATAAGATTAGAACTCAAGTGCCAATTTGATTAGAATGGTTTCACCTCTTGTCATTTTTCATTGACTGGGCACATATTTGAATGTGCTCTATCAATGAGGAAGTAAACCTGCCCACCTAGGACTGTGACGGCAACTGGCTGCTGTACAACTCTACTCAGTTGCATAATTTTTGGAGATAAAATGTTTTCTTCCTAACACTGAAGAGGGAAGAATAGTGCACACACAGTGATTTTCATTCCATTATATTGAAAGAATTTGGGCGGGCAGTTGCAGGCCACAACACAGTATGTTCCAGCTGTCTCCCAACTGCAAAATGTTAGGATGAACACGCCCATAACTAGTGACAATTTCAGAGGGCGATGATACCCTCATGAAGTGTAATAGGATTCCATCTGAAAGCCCCACAGGTGAAAGCCTTGCCTATGTAACTTACAGTAACTTAGAGACCAACAGAACTTGTTGTGTTGCTATTCATTCTTAACAGAAAGAAGATGAAGAAAGATCTTACAGGTAACAAGAAGAATGCCTTTTTTATGCCTTTGCACAAATCTAACAAAAAGAGAAAAACATGACAAATTTCTTCAAGCATACTCTGCAGGAAGTCACACTGACAAAAGGTGGGCAGAACTATATCTCTCTCTGCTGCATTTTACAAAATATAACTGCTACCTGTGGTTGCAAATAACCAACTGTGCAATGTTGATACAACATTTTTCCTCTACACACACCAGGAATAATACAAAATCAGTCTCCATAGTATTACACAGAGGGAAATACTTGAGTTTAAATTATCAAATAATGTTGAAAACTCGACTTTGCGATTGCAATCTCGAGTAATACCCACACTTCCCTTGAGTAAATAAACCTTCTTGCCCTTTGGCAGATGGAATTAAACAGGAACCAATTTCTTGTGAGTCTGTTCTTCATTAATAGTAGTTTTAGTGACAGTAGGTGGTAGAAGAAAGATCAAGTATGTTTGGAATGATGAAAATTGTGAGTTCCTCTTCTTTTATGCTGCATGAACTTTATTCTCCTAGTATCATTGAACCTCAGGTTATTAATTTATAAGGAGGAAACCACAGTAACAATTTATTTATCTCTCAGAATTAAGCGGAAGGAAATATATGTACATAAAGCACTCAGAAGGGCTTTGGAAATTTCTCTTGTCATTAATGAAAACATCGGGTTATTAAAATATCTGGAGTTTGGGAAAAGAAGAAAGAGATGGGGGGCAAAGTGACTTCTCCAAGGTCATTTGGCAAACCCATAACTGACAGGCAGAGCGTCACTTTGTGTGTGAGGCTCTCTGGGCCTCTGAGCCAAAACATAGGCATTTCTCCTTGGGAGAGCACTTTTCAGCCTTCAGTGAAATAAACAGCCCACTTAATCAAATATGATTGCAGCTGATAACTGCAAAACAGCTAATTAAATACTGTGTCCTGCTGCCCAGCAGTTGCTGAAAGCGTAATACAGCCCCAAAGTCATGTGCATTAAGTAGACAAACCTGCCATGTTGCCCTAGACTGACCTGTGAGTTAGAGAAGCTGATTCAAAAATGGGGTAAACAAGTCTAAATAAAAATATATAAACCTGAGTTATGAAACAATCACACACGTAATACAAAAAATCAGGGGACAATGACTTGCTTTACAGAAGGATTCATTATAGAGTTCCAATTAATTCACTATTCAAAATTTATTTTATTCACAACTTCTCAGAGGTGTATATTGTGCACATGGCTGGTTGATCTCTATTAATGACATGTTAATAATAGGCTGACCAGACGTACTGTTTTAAACAGAACAGAAGACAACAGTACTTTCCTGTTTTAAACGGTCCATATGGTCAGCCTAATGACATCTTGAATTTAGCTCAGTGAGACTAGGCTGACCATATGGACCGTTTGAAACAGGAGAGTATCATTGTTTTCTGTCCCGTTTAAAATGGAATGTCTGGTCATCCTAATCATCAGTGCATGAAACAGTAGTCTAACAGCTAGCCATCTCAGCAGTGATCACCATACTCTATAGATTTGAGAATGCTTTTGCATGTAAAAGTTTAGAATTGCCCTTATTGGACTTTGTAAAAAATATGTTAATCAGCAGTTCCCTCAATATGTCAAGTGCTCATAAGACTTAGAAGAATTAAAAGGGCAGTGACTTGCCTCTGATGACACTACATATAACCTACATTCGCAAAAATTGCCAGGTTGAAAGTATTTTCAGTGATAGCAAATAAGTGCCAGATTGCATACTGAATAAACATCACCGATCATAGCAAGGATTAGCTGAGATCTATTAATTCCAAAATGAATTTCTTTTTACTCAATTTGTTGACTCTAAACAGCAAGCTTATTGTACATGCTATACCTGAGGGCTGTCCAGAAAGCATCCAGCCATGTAAAATAGAGGCATTTATGGCTGTATTTTTTTCTGGACAACCCTCGTATTCTGATCAACATTTGCAGTAAAATCAATTTTGTCTCATTATCTTTTTTTGTTGGATGGATGGGCTCCAGTTTTGGGTAAAACTGAGAAAGCATACTCCATTCTCTGCCTCCCACTTAATGCAGCTATGGAATTTAGATGCAATGCATGGAGCTATTTCAGGTACAGGGAAAGCCTATAGGAGCAAGTAGATTGACCCACAGAAGTCTGATTGGAACTTTTGGTCTAAAATGAACCTGGTTAAGTGCCTGCTAAAACAAATAAAAAATAAAAATTTCCCTTAAACAAAATAACCTTAAACAAAATCCATAGTCTTACAATATAATATTTAAAAAGCCCAGGATACTATAAAAAATTACCCCCCATACAAAGAACAAGGAAATCTTAACTCACAAAGGAAAATATAAGTACTAAGCAACAGAGATGTTGGAATTATCCAACAAAGACTCTAAAGCAGCTATAATGAAAATTACTGGGGAAGTAAAAGCAAACACTATTTGAAATTAATAAAAAGACATATAGAAAAAAATATTATGAGGAACCCAATGGAAATTTCACAACAAAAATTATAGTAACCAAGGTTTAACAAATTTACTAGATGGGCTCAATAGCAGAATAGAGGTATCAGAGTAAAGAATAAATGTATTTGGAGACAAAGCAATAGATAGCGTCCAATCTGAAAACAGAAACAAAAAATGTTGAGAAAAAAATGTAAGAAGAACAGAGTCTCAGATCTGTAGCACAATAACAAAAGGTCTAGCTTTCATGTCTTCAGAGTTGTAGAAGAGAGAAGGAAGAGTGGGGTGTTGACCACTTTCCAAGTCTGGTGAAAGAGAGAAACTACAGATTCAAGCAGCTCCAGTTCTAAAAAGGATAAACTTAAAGAAATCTGCACATTATAATCAAACTACTAAAAAGTAAAGAAAAAATCTTGAAAGCAGCCAAAAGAGCTGTTGATTTCATATTTTTCGTCAGAAACCAGGAAGGCCAGAGAAGTAGAGCGTTGTTTAAATGCTGGGGTGGGGGGAAGCAATTGTCAACTTCATTCTTCTATAACCAGCAAAACTATCCTTGAAGAATAAAGGTGAAATGTAGATATTCTCAGGTTAAGTAAAACTAAGAATATAGTTAGTGAGCTGACTTGATTTTAAAAGATTACTAAAAGTTCTTCAGAAAGAAGACAAATGATACCAGGTGGAAACTTGGAAATCAGAAAGGAAGGAAGAGTAACGGAACTGGCTTATGTCATGGTAAATAGAATAGACTATTTTCCCCCTTTGGAGTTATTTAAAATATGTCAAACTATTGAATGTTAGTATTTTCAGTAGATGTAGAGGTAACATATAACACAACTATAGGATAAAGGGGGAAAGGGAGCTATGAGGTGGTGAGGTTCTGTATTCCAACCAAATTGCTATCAAAGTGATTGTAAGTGACGATGAAAAGTTAAGTGTGTACTCTATAATGCTTGAAGCATTCACTAAAAAGAAAAACAGAAGCAAATAAACCAATAAGAACAACAACAACAAGAAAATCATGCAATGCAATTTAGTAAAAAGAAGACAGGAAAAAGAAATCAAAGGAATGAAAGACAGAGATAACAAATGGAAAGCAAATAATAATAATATGACAGACCTAGATCAAACATCAATAATTACATTAATGGTCAAAATACACCAACTAAAGGAAAGAGAATGGGTATTTTTAACTGAGAGAAATTTATCCCATCCAAATGAAACTCACTTCACCTCCCATGATATAGATAAGTTAAAAGTATGGGAGGAGGGGAAATGGGGAGATGTTGGTCAAGAGGTAGAAAGTTTCAATTATATAAGATAAATAAGTTTGGGAGAGCTAATGTATAACAACAACGTGTTACTGTTGTTGACAACATTATATTGTGTAATTGAAATTTGCTATGAGTGCAGATCTTAACTTTTCTCAACAAACTCTATGTCTGGTTATTAAGAAATAAAGACTACAAGGTCAGAGAATTAATTTTGTGAACTCATCCTAGAAAAAGTGCTATATACCGCATTGCTGAATATCACCATGGTCACCTTCATTCAAAGTACTCCCCTTGGAAAGAAGCTATGTACTGACACCAGCACCTAGCCCACCCCTCAAAACAATTTTGGAGCTTTTTCTAGAATGGCCATCAGAACTGTTGTCGTGCCCAACATAATCTTGCCAAGATTATGACACCATACCGAGTTGTTTATGCAGTCCTACCAATGTAAACCCACAGTGGCAAGTTTGAGAACTTAATTGTCAGATTTTGGTGATGACAACGGCTCTGACAGCCATTCCAGAAAAATGCCTTGAGGATGGACTAGACACTGGCGTCGGTGCATAGCTCTCCCAAAGGGAGTACTTTGAAGGTGACCATAGTGATATTCAGCAGTGAGGTAGTTTTCCTGGGATGAGTTTGCGAAATTAATTGTCAGAACTCTTATAACTGTTATGGGCTGTTTGAACCCAGGACAATTTCCTAAATATAGTACCTTTTGAATAAGACCAAATATCAAAAACCTGTTGGCATGCGCAAAATGACTCTGTGGATGTTTTGGACAGAACCAAATGTCCTGCAGCACTTGACTATACGTCTAGTAATCTGAGATGTACCCTGGATATTGTGAAAACTACATAGGAGAGACTGGATTCTGCTAGTTCCTTGAGTGTTGGTTCTTTTTGTTTGTTTGTTTCATCAAGTAGATAACATGACAGGACTCTAGTCCCAGGCTTTGTCATTCCGACATTGGGCAGCTGCTAAAATCTGTTCAGTTCTTCTGTCCTTAGCTAGGCTGCTGGCAGTCTGCCTCGTGCACTCATAATTCAGAGGTCATTCTGATACTTTTTCCCCAGATTTTATGTGCAAAGGTTAATGTTCTCTTCTCCCTGTAGTTTCTCCTTTCTATAATTTACACCCCCAGTCCCCGCTTTCCATCTGCTTTGATTGTCCTAAACTCTGTCCTCTGGTTCTTCAAACCAGTGCACTGCAGGGGGTTCTGTACAAGATTTAGCTAGTTTGCTTATTCTGACTAGGATAAGTCCTTGAGCAAAGAGTCTTATCGATAGGAAATTACCAAATTCCATTTCCTTCTTCCAGTTTTGACTCTCCTACAGTTTATACCTGCTTGTGGTTGGTCTCCATTGACTTCAGGATGGTATCTTTTTAAATATATTGTGCCAAGAATTTATAGTTATTTTCTGTGGTTGGGTTATACCAGCGGGAGTTACTGCACTTTTACCATTCTACCGAATGGTCTTTGGGTTTGAGGAGCTCAGTCTAGTGTCCTAAGCAAAGATGCTAAAAGTGTCTGGGAGAGTCTAAGAAAAGTTCTTTTAGGAAATGATTTCCTTAAAACACAAAATAGACATCTTCCTTGAAGTGGCACTACATATCAACCTGGTTTTCTCACTTACTTTTATATTAAATCAGAGAGAAGGAGCTATGCTATTATGAGGAGGGAAAGATGTGAATCCAGACATAATAAAATGCTGCTTATAAATGTATGAATGCATCGAAGCTTCTGTTAAACAGTGCAGATTGAATGCAAATGCCTCTCTGTACTTCCTCCTAAAATCTCACAAAGCAATGACAATGAAGGAATTCAGAAACAAAAAATAAAAAGACTCACAAGGACAAAAAGAAGACTAACAGACAACAAAAGTAACGTTGTGAAATCTAGAGAATGCGATGATTCGAGTCTGTTGATGCAGAAAGCCAAAATGCCAGTCATTTTGACACAAAACTACAGAAATCCTCTGGGATTGGTGAGAACGGGTGCTTGAGGCAGATGTGCAAAAAGAAAATGGGACTGAAAACGGGAGGACAGATTAAACTCTTTAAAATAGAAGTTAGGCTTTCTATATTCTATCTCTTTCTGTTC
The DNA here is from genome assembly GCA_004026885.1 of Lyroderma lyra. Classification (NCBI taxonomy): domain Eukaryota; kingdom Metazoa; phylum Chordata; class Mammalia; order Chiroptera; family Megadermatidae; genus Lyroderma; species Lyroderma lyra. Next base: position 182,564 of record PVJL010001178.1, on the reverse strand, counting down.
CACCAACAGAAAACCTGGGGTCTGTTTTTTGAAAGGTTTTATCTGACAGCTTCTGGATTTAAAACAGCAAGAAGAGTTGAGGATGGATGGTGATCTCCTATGCCGAAATTGGAGGGATTATGGGAAAATCTTCCCACTGAAAAGTGGCTTGCTCCCTGCATGGCTCCGGAAAGGCCTGCAGCCAGGCATACTGACTGGAGGTAGGAGCTTGGTATGGCCTCCTGGGAAAAAAAGCAAAAAAAGAATCCACCCAAAAGTAGAGACCTCGAGCAGAGATGTTTAACCAGAGGGTCTATGAATTTGAATGAGAACAGTAATTTTTCTGACCTCTGAAAGTCAGTATTTCTGTCATTTCTGAATATAGGCAACAAACCATCAGAGTAATAGCAGCACCTGTGACTTTGTCACCAATAGGAATCGCAGTTATTTTCTTATCACATTATTCACTGCATCTATCTTGAAATAGTATTTATACTCATCCTTTTAATACCTATTAGATGCAACTCTAAAGTTTATTCTATGATGCAGTCATAAATAAGCAAGTATTACTATATCACAACTTTAACTTTTAATATTTTGATATAATGGCTTCATGCATTTAAATACGCTTTCGTGAAACAGGACCCCCAGACTTCACCATACTGCCATGGCACAAAAAAAATGTTAAGAACCTCCTAACACAAGCTTCCCCCAACCAAACAAATGATCCCATAGTAGCAACCCTCACAGATGGATAAGCCACACTCATACTTCCAAACAAAATGCTGTTGGTCCTCACTTTTAAATATGATCTGACACCTCATGAATACCAGACATCTGAGGACCGTCTCTACCATGAAAGGTAGAGACAGAACGACAAATGGAATGCAATAAGAAATGAGGCAGAGGAACGAAGTGGGAGAAAATAAACACGTGAAAGAAATATTACTCTACTATTCTAAAAGAAGTATTCTAAGAGAAGTAAGAGCCCTCTTACTTGTTGCATCCACAAAACAAGACCAGCACACTACATACAAAGGAACAAAGAACACGAAGGAGCGCTTAGAAATTCTATTCAGATGGCTCCAATAAAAAGTGTAGCAAACGTGCAGAATAGGATACTCAGGACAACGTGACCCATTTCCTTCTTCCGGGAGGTAAAGGAAAAGTTAAGTCTCCACTTACAAAATATCACACAGCTCAGTAAACGCCTCTGACCTGGGCTTCTGTACACTGCCACCACTGCCGTGCCCCGCCCATGCCCATTCCGCCATGCAGGAGTGCACGGTGGGAAATGAGAAAGGGTTAGAAATGGGTGGCTTGCAGGCAGGGTACCAGTAATTCACTCCTTCCATCGGCTGCCACAGCTGAGCGATGAGGGTTCATCTGGGTGGTGATCACTGCTGCTCCTCACCAACGATCTCTGGCTTTCCTCTCACCCACCTCCTGGGAGTGGGCTGCTCTGTCTCTGAAGCCGGTCAAGGTTAAGCACTGCCGGTGACTCACTCTGGCCCGTGCAATGTGCAGCACTTCTGCAGAGTAGCTTTCAGGGCTGGTTCACTATTGGGCAGGTGCTTTTCTGTCTGTGTCAGTGAAGCCTCTGCCCAGCTGGGTCACTGAGTGCCGACACAGGACAATAACCCCTTCCTGCCAGCCCAGCATCTATACGATGCTTGAGTACTAGGTAGACCTTGCTCGGATCAAGCCCTGAGAGCTCGAGGTTGTTTATAAGACAATATCAAGTATAATCTCGACCATCCACCTCCCTACATCTCCTCTCTGTATGTTCTGAGAAGTGCGCTAATGGGAATGCCACACAGAATAGGGTAGAGGAAGCTGACTCGGACCTCCTAACACCTGAACCTTGATCTTATACATAAAGTACCTGGTGTCCAATGGCTTTATGTCAAACTCTGCACACCCCCATGCCTTAGTTCAGTACCAAGCAGTCTCTGAGTCCCTGCCTATGCTCTTCTGCCTGATAAACTCATCTTAGATTTCCTGAACTCCATTAATTAACTTGTGGTCATCCCACGCAGTCCCCTCCCACATCATTTCCTGATGAAAATGTCTCTAAACCCAGATGCCAGGTTAGGTCCCCTGGCTTTCTGCTCCTACACGAGTGATTTCCCTTCACAGGTTCACAATTTTCCGTGCCTACAACTGTAAATATTTGTTTCTTTTGCTTGACTCCATGAGTGCAGCATCTCTGTCTGGCTCTGGCACATAGTAGGTGCTCAGGAAATAGTCACTGAATTGAGGAATGAGCGAAGGTAGGATCGGGAAAGCTGAGTCTAAGTCTGGAGAACACAGAAACAGTCTGGTTCTGAGGGAATGTGGAAATAAAGATCAAGGCACAGATGAAAACCAAGCTGGTTCCAGGGCTCAACTTCGTGTTGCCCAGGTAACGACGAGAAGGAGAACATTTCCATTCTGGTAGCAGGGCGGCTAGTGCTACAAAAATAGCGACTAAAAATCAAAGGGAAAAAAGTTTTCATTTCCTTTCTACCTAAATATTGAATTTTAAAAGCGAAGACCCTTTATAATCACATTAGAGCAACTCCTGCCATGCTTTCCTGAAAGGAAAGCCTCTGAGGTGTGTAGAACACGTGGTTTAAAATGTACGAAAGTGACTTACATCTTCCAAAGGGCCTTCTGCTCCTGCTGTACCTGATTCTGAAATGTTATAATTTGACATTGTCTTCCTTCGATAATGTCCATCATTTCTTAATTCACGTGGACTGTACATGCGAGGGCAGTCCGGGAACAGGTTCCGCCGCTGTCAGTATGACGAGATCGGTTACGTGGCTGGACACTTCCCGGACAGCCGTCGCCCTTGTATACCCATGGGTGCAAAGCACCATAAAGCGTCTCACAGAAAAGCAGGCTCAGTACCCGTTGCAGCTCCCTTCGTTTTGTTCCTGCTTCTCTGACAAGTTAAGGCTCAGGGAGCAAAGGAGACACACGGGCTCGCTGGTGGTCTACAGCATGGGCCAGTCACAAATAGCCTCTGCAGAGGGGTCTCGGAGCTCCTTCGGCTCTTGAGCCTGATGGGGAAACTGAGGCAGTCCTCAGAGAGTGGATTCTGAGAGTGGCCACTGACTCACTGCAGCAGCACATGCGAGGAAAAGAAGCTTCAGCACGCCGACGGCATGTGTAAAACAAGTGAAATTAGAGAGGCCCTTACGTTTTAGAGGGTGCAGTGGTCACACCTGCTTTAGAGCTCATTGACTTAGCTGCATAGGTACTGGGCTCCACACTAGTGAAGGTCTCCACCCAGATGAACAGCATGAGTGACACTTGAATAAGACAGTCCTTTACAATTGCAAACGTATCCTGAGCTAAGCCTCCTTCATTCCCCCTTTTATAACTTGCCCCCTCCTCTTTTTTGCCCTCACTCAGCAAAATGCCCTTTAAACTGGTTTATTCGTTTGTCCAACAGAGGCACTCACTTTGGGCCAGGCTGTCCTTGTGGCACTCGGCTACATCACAAATTCCAGCTAGCAGTTGCAATGTCAACAGACTAGTTTCCAAGACAGGAAACGATGAATGAATGAATGAATGAATATATGAATGAATGCATGAGTATAATTAAAGTTCCAGGTAAGATGTATTTTTATTATAGCTAAACTGTAAAATAGGCATAGTCTTATTATCCTTGCAAGTGCAAGGAGTAAAATTAATTAATGTAAGATCTTTGCAAGCAGCTAGTGTTATGATCCCCGTCAGAGTCCCAGCAGGAAAGAGCACACTCAACCCGGAAATGGAAGAGAGGGTGCTAGAAGGATCTTCCGTACAGGTGCAGATAGAGACTGCAGAAACCAGCAAAAGATGGTGCAGTATTCTGGGCTGTGCACAGCACAGAGCCCTTACCATCCCCCAGCCTGAGCGAGGCAAGGGGAGGGAGCAGTTACCAAAATCCGGAGAGACTTGTATGGAAAGCACCCCTTCCTGGAGCGGTGGCGGCCTCGGAGAGCGGCCAGCTGGCAGCAGCGGCCCTCATGGGGGCCAGGGCATCACAGACCCCGTTCTCATTTTCAACCACCGGTCTCCCGCATCAGGCCTCCCTTGGCCCAACCCCAAAAGGAGTCAGAAGGCAAGGTGGTCTGTTGATGCAGGTGTTATGGGTCAGCCTTCCTGATTACTGAGCAAAATGGAGAACAGGGGAGTCTCTCAGGAAGGTTCCAGAAGCAAATACTCGGCACATTAACACATAGCAGAGATGCAGTGCGTGGCCACTGATGACTCTGTGACTTTGTGGCCCAGGCCCAGCGTGATGAAGCGAGAAATCAGCAACTTGTATTCATTGACTCCCTCATTGAACATTTAACCCTGCATTCAGCCCTTGTTATGTAAAGGAACTTTGCCAGCTCCTAGGATACCAAGAAATAAGACACCATTTCTGCCTTCAGAGTTATGATGGAGAAACCAGACAGACAGACAAAGTATTGACAAAGTATTTTTACAAGGTCATTATTTTGAGGTTCTGCTTTAAAAATACCATAAACTGATGTGAAACACACGCTGACGTACTGCCAGAAATACTGGTGCACGGTGTGCCACATGCACTGGAAGCTCCATGTATTTAGAATTTGATGCTGAAGTTTATATCATTTCTTTCATTCTTACAGCAAATACATCTGAGTCTTAAATTCTTAGCAAAGGCTTCTGGGCCTTTCGCCATGGAAGAATAAGTAGCTTTGGCTGCTTCTGTTATGTAAACTAGTGTTTGTTAACATTCACATTTACAGTCATTTCCCTCTCAGAACTGATACCAAGCACTGAACAGAAAACATGTGCACGCACACACGCACACACGCACACATGCGCGCGCACACACCACCAACAACAACACTCGCAATAGCAAAAGCCTAGTTGCTATTTTGTCACAAACAGTTTTGGCAGGTTCTGCCTACAGTATGGCCAAAATAACACGATACTCAATTTCTAAATACCAGTAAAATTTCTCTATTAAAAAACCATGAATGTATTGTGGTGAAAACAATCATATAGGTTGCTGCTGAACAAGTTGAATCTCATAAAAGTATTTCAACTTCAGTGACTTTCATCACACACAAATTTAAGACCAGTAAACTGGCTCATAAATCCAAGCTTCACAGCGTACCCCCAAAGACAGAGTTTTTTAAGGTTTGCTCTAGTCTCCATAGTTGTGGAGTTCCCCTCCAATACTAACATGCCAATATTCCTGATCATATATACTAGTGTTGCTTGCTACCGTTTATCATTGTCACTAGAAAAGATGGGTTGGGTGCAATAACAAAATTGTCAAGAAAGGAGCTTTGGAAGATCTTTATTGTGAAGTCCATTTTATCAAAGGTCTAAGGGCTAAACTCCTTAACCTCTCCAAATACACGACTGACCCTCAGTCATTCTGGCAAACAACTTAAGTGCTTAATAAGATAAAGTCCAATAGCATTGAACCAAAGTGACCCCTGTCAAAAACATTACCTGCAGCTGATAATTTGAAGTTAAGTGAAATAGAGATTGATGATATTCCTGAGTGTGCAAACCGGGTTCCCCTGTGCTATCAGGATCTGTACTTATAGGTGCCATGCTGTTGGTCTAGTCAGCCTCCAAGTCTGCAGTAATGTGTACTTATTTCCAAACCACACTAAAAGCTGCTGCAAAACCAGGTTTTGTACAGATCTGGTCCACTTTAGCCAAAGCCAAGGGTGATCATTTAAAGTTTAAATGCAAATTGTAGTTCCTATTTTCTTCATGAATTGTATACTTTACAAATGTAGTGCATGGCACTCATTGAATTAATGAGTGCCTCATATATGTGAGTATGTCATTTAACCTAGTAAAGGTGATTTATATCCAGTTTGTCAGAAACTCATTTATTTTTCTAAGAATATGCAATAGGAACATATGTAAGAAAATCAGGTGTCAGAGTCCCAGATGGGCTGAGCTAAGCACACTTGAATCCAAATTGCCACCTCTGCCACTAGGTGACCTTAGGCGAGTTACTAAACTCCTCTGAGACTTCCTTTCTTTATAAGTTGAGTAGCAATGACAAAACACATCTATTGGATTGTTGTGAGAAATAAGTAATATATGCAAAGTATCTTTGTAAAGTGTAGCGAGGAAGGACTTGCTAATTATTTTAGTTTCATCTATCCACCTTTCATTTGCTATTAATATTGGAGTTGGTGTTTGTGAAATAGATAACCAGTAAAACTTTATGGTGTTAGCCTACCTGTACCCCAAAAATGTTTATTGAAAAGGTTATACCAGATTTATTTGAATGTTCATCCTTCTCTTGTATATTTTCTCTTCTGATGGGTACACATAATCAATAACCACGCTCCTCAACAGCAGGTCAAATTGATTTTTGATCAGGAAATTGCTTCTCTCTGAGCCTATAAATAATGGTATATCCCTATAGATTGAACGGAATCTTATATTAAACTTTCACCTTTTTCCCAGTTTCAAGGTCTTTCCAAAGTTGCATTGACAACTTTCTGGACATTTTTATTTAACAGGAATTTCTAAAAAGAAACCAGAAATTTTTCATTGCAAATCTTTTTGAGCTAAAAGCAGAAATTTAATTATTAACCCAAGTGATCATACTTTGGCATAAAATAGATATTTATTGTTATTTCTATTCTGTCAAAATACTTTTTCTGTAATGATGATAATTGCTTCTTTTCGATCGACACTTGACTAGCTTTCTGCCAGAATATTTCTAGATTTTTATTCATTTTAAGTGTTGCTGAACTTTTCCTTTACCTTTTTTTATAGAATTGCTATACTTTATTTCTTGAACTTTCTATATGATATTTTTATAGAATAGTTCACTCCTTTGTCAGAGCTATAAAAAAATAATAATGCTTTCACCTTCATTACCTCTGAGTTTGTAGAATATCACATTTCGAGAGTCCCAACAGGGGGACAGAACCTCTGATCACTGTACTATTACATTATTTGAACAGATACTCTCCCGGGACTTATAAAAGGTCCTGAGACCTCAAACCTGAATTTAGCTTTGAATGTGGCGGCAGAAGTCTTTGTAAAATAGTGTTCTGAAGGAACTGAGCTTTCTTTATATATGATTCATCTGGCCATATTCATGCAAAATAAAAATGTCCAGAAGCAGCAATGGAATGGGATATACGTATTCACCGCATCATATGCCATTTTTTAGTTGATGATGAAAACAGTTCAACAATCAAGAATTGTCCATAATGAAAGATTCCTAAATTCAGGGAGAATGCAAAAAGCTACTTAGTACATATTCTTTTCTAGTTGGCTTTCTAACTTTTGAGGTTTATACAGCGTTGATTGAGAAAAATCAAAGTGATTTGACTTCATTGGTTATGGAAATTGCGTTGTTTTGCAGTTAAAATATATGGCGCATATACAACTTGATGCCTGCAAAAAACCAAAACAAAACAAAAAGCCATCCTATTTTACAAAGGTTGCTTGGTATCCTCCGAACTCCAGGCCTCGCTTTATTGACAGGACTACTTAGTTTGGTAATCCTGTGGCATGGGCAGAAAGGAAAGAGAGAAACTGGCAGTCCTTTTAGGCTTTACTCTAATTTGCTCTCCATGTCCAAATGCCCTTTTATAAATATGTTTTCAGGGCAGAACAGAGTTACATACGGAATCTGTCCCCTGATTTCTGATTATTCATGAACACAACAGTGTATTCAAAAACAAAAAACAAAAAACAGAAAAACAAAAACAGAAGCGTCTACAGCCTCTTTCCCTTTGAGGTCAACTTACTTTATTGTCTAATTCATTTTGAGTGATCAGCTTGAACTCCTGGATTCTTTCATGCAGGGAGAGGAATGGCTTCTCTCAGGCAAATGTTGAGAATTAACAGAGTGATAGATTTTGGAGGACATGTGATGTGTTCTGAAATGGGGTTCCTGAATTTTAAAACTCTTTCACCTTTCTTATTTTCCTTGATACCTAGAATCCTGGAGTAAGGACAAGAATCATTATAACACTTTAAAGAGAAAAACAAACAAAAGAGCATCAAAGAGGTGAAGAGTCTTTCATAGTGTTCACACAGTTAGTTAGCTAATAAAAAGTCACAGTAGGGCTCAACACTAAGGTAAATATCTCCAAAGACAATAAAAGGAATAGAAATACACAGGTGTTAGTCAAGGTTAAAGCCTCTGGAAGGAGAAGCAGGGGGAGCTGTCTAGATTGTTGACTTGAGGTTGAAACTTGACTTTTTGAATCTTACAGTAGGGCACCCAAGTGGAAATGTGTGCTCCAGGTGTCCTGTAGTTGCCATTGGATTCCCTTTTTTCATTTGAAATGCTAACAAATTATTTTAAGTATGGCTGGAATTATCACATTCATCAAATAAATTATAACTCCCAGTGGCTGCCATTGTCTTAACATAGAGGTGGTTTCTACATTACAATAAGAGATTTAAAACGTAACTTTTGTGAAGCAGTTTATTAGTACATTAGAGACAGCCTCTAGTTAACTTTCAGCAAGAGAAAGTAAAACTCTTCAATCAATGGGAACCACCCACAGAGTTAGCAGAATAAAGAGGTTTTAAATGTAAACAGTGTTTATGTGTATATGAGATGTTTGTGGTATTGGAATAAAGGCAAAACTGCATGGAGTAAGATCTGAGTATGGTTGAAGAGAGATTTAGTGAATTGGAAAATGGTCCTGAGGAATTCATAAGAGGCATCAGAAAAGGGATGCCAGAGAGAATTTTCTAAAATCAGTTATCAATTTATTGTCTCTTAGCTCTATATTCATGCTCAATGCATTCTCTGTGAGATCCGGTGGAATTCCTCTAAAGCCTTGCTCTTACAAAGTGTGCATGATGTGAAGCTTTCTCAGTAGAGGGCAGCAGAGGTACACGGGGTGGGAGAAGGCCAGCAGTGTGGGTGTGAGGACACCAGAATGCAAGACCTCTCAATGGCCTTGCAGCTTTTGGCTGATAGAAACCTTTCCCTGGCCAACTAACCATGGCAACCAGAGCCCTGAAGCCTTCCTGCCTGCACCAAGGGCGTGCTGCCCACACAGGCACCCTGGATTTCATCCGTAGGCCCCCTACCTGGAAAAGTGTCTGCACCAAACCTCCACACCCTCTGCAGATGCCTCCACAGCCCATCAGCACCTCACAAAACTCCCACTGAGCTGCACCAGCTCTGCAGGCCGAAACCACTGGTTTCCAGTCGCCTGCCCCCACCTCTTCTCTGGAGGGTGGTGTCCTATTTACCCAGTGACTACAGACTACCTCTGGCCAAACTGCAAACTTCTTTGCTAGCCAGTGGCTGAACTAAACCTCCAGCAAGTAAAACCTTCCCAGTCTGTCTTCCCTTAGGCACTTGCTCTCTCAGAGCTAGCAAACCACACATACTTGCCATATATCTTATAGTTATCATTTTATTAAATTTAATAATTCTTTACATGTAAAGGTCTCCTGTTTAAACTGGTGTCTGGTTTCTATCTCCTGATATGATCTCTGCATTATTTGTAAAGTGAAAGGAGATTTGAATTACCTTTAAACTTATTTATGCCCACTCTACATGTTAAACACACTGAAAGAATAAAAATAGAAGGTGTGATTTCTGAATTAGCACCAAGAAAAAAGGAATAAATTGAGTCAATTTAATCGACCCAGTAAAATACAAAATTAAGGGAGGGAAAAGCAAAGGGAAAGATTGGTTTAAAGCACACACATACACACACACACACACACACACACACACACACAGACATACAGAGTAGACAAGTCCAAAATTATTAAAACCACAAATCACAATAAAGGTAAACCAACTAACTCACATATTAAAGAACAAAGATGTTCAGGTTGGATTTTTTAATTTAATCCAACTACTGGATTTTTTCAAGGGACAAAATGACATACACACAAAAAAAATTAAAAATAAAATGAAGGGAAAAGGTACACCATGTGAATATTTATCAAAACAAAGAATGGCATTGTAAATTTAATCAAACAACATTTTTTAAAGCAAAAAACACTAGTAAGCAAACTTGAAAGCAAAGGCATTATTCCATAAAGGTGATTATTACTTACAGAAAAAAGGAAGTGTCCCCAGTTCAGTTATCATGAGAAAGACACAAAATCCTAATCCTATGCATGCATCAACATAACCTTAAATTATATAAAGCAAAAATGAGAGAAACACAAAGAAAAACTGATAATGCCCTCTCAGGACAATGGGCGATTCTAACGCACTTCTCAGAAACCGGTAGGCCTTTCAGACATATAATTCCTAAAGATCTAGATGATTAGAGCACAGGTAAGTTGATCAAAAACCCTTCTCCAAAAAGCAGAGAATTCACCTCCCTTTCAAGAATATATGTGACGTTTACAAATTATGACTACCAAGAAAATTTAAATATATCAAGAAATAATGAAATACAGATCACTCCATGTACAATTCAAGTTAAATATCAAGCCTCTAATAATAGTTAAAATACAATTTAAGTTTAGAAACTGGAAAGAAAATAGTATTAAAGAAAAAATGTTAATGGAAATTACAAAATAATTTGAACTCAATAGCACTAAAAGAACTATATAAATTTTCTGAAATGCAACCAAAACTACTTAGAGGCAAATGAATAATCCTAAAAGACTAAAAATAGAGTTAAGTGTTCAGCTCAGAAAGTCTGAAAGCAGCAATAGAGCTTTAAGGAAAACAGAAAGAAGGAAATGATAAAAACATCTTTTCTGCACCACTAATTGGAATGTAAATCACTAGAATCTTTGACACCTGGTGAAAGGGGCACATTCAGAGATGTTCATTGGGGTTTCATTAGTCATGAGAGGTGAGAAAAACACTGAGCCTCCAAATGTTCATCATGGAGAAAATAAATAAATAAATAAACTGTGAGCTATTCACGCAATGAAATACAGGACAGCACGTCCACACTTTCGTGCCTACTGTCCTTCATGCCCAGAACACCCTAGCCCTCTTTCGTGCCTGGGGAAATGTGTGCATCTTCCCTGCAATTCACTTATCCCAGGGTGAAACTGCCCTTGCATTCATTTCCCTAATAATGTTTTCCACGTGTGATCACTGACTGTGGCTATGTCTCCCCGATAGTGCGTGAGATTCTCAAGGGCAGGAATCCGGACATTTAATTTTCATCATTGTACCCCAGCCCCAGTGTATAGTAGGTGCTTGTAAATGTTGGTTGAAATAAATTAAGGTTTATCCCACCATAAAAAATGATAACAGGTAAAATGAAATATTTTAAGTTATTTTTTTTGAGGGGTTGTGGCATCACAGGTGCCTTTGAAATGATGATAAAAACTATTAGATCATTTAACAGGTTCATCAATACATGACTTTGCACATAATTTTAGGGGTTCCCAGGCCCACTAAAAGCCATTCATGACATAAATCAAGATCAGGTTAAAGTATCTTTTTGAGCTTTTTACTGATAGTACACAGTAAATCATCTCTGCGGTCAGAATCATGCCCACACTGTCAATTGTTGCTATTCTTATAGTGTAGGTGTCTAATACTGTGGTTCGTTTAAATGTGCTAATCAATAAAGGTGAAATATTTGTTCTAAACAGCACAGGTAGCTTGGATAGAACACCACAAAGAACAACACAACAGCAGTGTAAAACTGTTGGTGAACTTTCACTTCCAGTAGCATTTCTGTGTGCAGTGATGGCAGTGTAACTTTTCCAATCGTGCCACCACAGATCCTATCCAGAAGGACAAAACAACGAACCAGGAGCTCCAGAAAATGAAGAAAAACAAAAACACTATAAATGCTACCTTAGCCTGCTAAAGACGTGGAATCAGTTTCTTCCTGCACACAAGCAAATATCTGATTCTGTGTCTTCATGTCTTCTTTGAAGTCTGATGGTCCTATGCCTCCGAGGCTGTGTCACAGATGAGCTGTGAGTAGGTATATTAGAATGTATCCAGGACCCAGTGAAACTACATTTTGTTTATCATTCACTTTGGAATAAGATATACTCAAGACTTCAGTAGAGGTAGCAGTTCATCAGGAATTTTTTTTTTCTAATAGATGGAAATACTATGACTTGGTCAAAATTAAAACAATTAAAGGCGACTATTATTTGCTATTATTGATTGATGTGAATTTGAATGTTCTTTTCAGATAAGTGAGGCCTGATGGTTTTTATTGGAATTTGTTTTTGAATTCGGTCTCTATTCAGTGTACCAAGAATTTCAGAAATAAGACCATCTCTGAGAATATCTCCAGGTGAAAACTCATAGGGCAGCGCTGCATCTATTTAACCAGATTTTTCTTTAGTACACACAGAAAACAATTTCAGTCTGAGATAGAGAGTGTGAAAGGGTAATTCACGGAGGGACCAAGGCAGCTGATTTAATCTTTTAAAAATATCTCTCACCTGGATTACTGCAATTCCTCCCACTTGGCCGGTACCACCCCCCAGTCTTCTCAGCCTGGAAACCTTTCAAAGCCCCGAGGTTGGATCGTGCTTCTCCTCGGCTCAAAACCCTTCGGCAGCTCCCATCTTCACGCAGAGTAAGGGCCTAAGTCCTTACAGAGCCCACAAGTCCTTCAGACCCGTTAGCCTCTGACTTCCTCCACCATTTTCCCCTGTAGCCACTCTTCCTCAGCCTCATTGACTTCTTTGCTTAACTAAATGAGACATGCCTTAGGCCACTCCATGTGCCCGGAATGTCCTTACCCAGCTGTCCATCTGCTTGGCCAAGTCCTTTTATCTCTCAACTCACCAGCATCCCGTCCCTCCATCTTTCTTAAAACCTGTTGACTTATTCTTTTATTCTTTGTGGAATTTAAGAGCTTTGGACAATATTTATACTTCATTTATTGTAAAACTATTTATTGGTTATATTTATTGCCTGTTCCCCTACTCATTTCAGAATGTAGCCTCTTTAAGGATAGGTATCTTAATAATATATTCCAAACATACAATAGTAGGGTCTCAGTAAATGTTGAATCAAATGAATGAATGGATTGGCTGCATACCTTAAAATGATTCATTCTGATGATAAAAGAATGAATAAGAAGACATGATCCTGTCCAAAACTGACTTCACTTCTAACCTTAGCTACTATATTAAAATATTTGCCACTGGTCACAGCCACGCCCGAGGGAAAAAGCATGGGTGGTTTTATCTCTATTCAACTTCAGGAGAAAGGACATTTGTAACAAGGATGTCAGTGATACTCCCCAAAATGTAAATTACTGCCTAAGTTTTGAATTTGTAGTGGCATCCTGATCCTAGATCATTTCCTTAAATAATCAGTTGGTGGGGAATTAAAATGAACCATTTAGGAAGATAATATTATAGCCTGGGAGAATCATAAGCTCTTGAGCTACAAAGAATAAAGTAGCATAATCTCTGCTTGCCACAGATGAGGAGATTAAAGCAGTAGGTTGGATAAATTAGTGTCCAGTTCAACCATATTGGGGCCTATGTTTGAATCTCAGATGGGTGCAGATGCGTGAGAGCTGACTTATGCTTCCATAACTGCAATACTGTCCTAGCACTGCCTTCCACCACACTCAGGCAGTGCCCCATTCACATCTGAAATCAACCCTTCCTTTTCAAAGATTCAGTGTCTTTAGCACAGCTGCGTGCAGGCAACATAAGGACTGAGATGCAAAAACTCTGATATTGTGGGCCAAGACCTTAGGGACACGTGAGAGAAACACTGGTACCCCTCAGGTCACAGTCCACTCAGACTATTGCTGCTGAAGTGGACTGGATGGCTCAAACACCACACATTTATTCCTCATGGTTCTGGGGACTGGAACGTCCAAGGTGAGTCAGCATGGTTAGGTTCTTGGTCAGAGCCCTCGTGGACAGACAGCTGCCTTCTCGCTGGAGACATGGGGGGCAGAGAAATGAGACAGCAAGTTTTTTGAACTCTCTTTGCCCCACCTCCAAATATTATCACATTGGGATTAGGGCTTTGATATATGAATCTTGAGGGGATAGAAACACTCAGTCCACAGTGGTCCCCAAGAAATATCTGTACATGCCTTTGTGGAAAGCTTCTGAGGTCTACTAGAGGTTTAATGAAGAACTGTCTGGGCTATTTCAAATTTGGGGGTTTCCTCCCCCTTCCTCATTTGATACCACCACTCCCACCAACCTCCTGCACCAGTGTGTCTGCTTCTCCATCCATCTGAGACTTCTTCTAGACAAAGGCATAAAGAGGAAAATATTTTTTATATAAACTCAAAAGGTCTAAATGAATGAATAAGTTTTGTACTGCGTTTTTCTTTTAGTCACAAGTCACTTCTGGAAAATAATTAGGTTTATCTAACAGCAGTACTTGAAAGATTAGAAGTAATACCATATTAAAACTGCATATAATAACATGAAAAGTAAAAAAAAAAAAATGGATTCTAGAAAGAATAGGCTCAGATAATCCTAGTATAGGATGTTCTATTTCTTCCTTGTAATGCATTTTATTGATAGGTACATTATTTTTAGCCTTGATGATAGTCAAAATTATAATTGGATAGATTATCCCAGTGAATTCTTAAATCCTGGCTAAACATTTCTTTTATTATTCCCTAGAATCTCTTCATTACTTGCTAGCTTGTAGAATAATTTTCACATTACATTAAGCAAAAAATTTTGAAGCAAATAGCCCTAAAAATATGTAACACATTCTAGGGGCCCGTATAAGTGGCTTTAATTTTGACCATTATCATATATAATATACACAGCTGCTATTGTCTATTTACATAGATAATTAAAGATTGATTATATTTTGGGAAGCCTCTGTAAACCTATCAAAACGAGCAGAATCCATCAGTTTGATATTCTTCCTTCAATATTTTTAAGGTGCAATTTTCAAAAGAACATATTTCATAGTTTTAATTCTCATAATAGGACTTTTCTTGCAGTCACTGCAAACTTAAAATTATTTTTCATAATTTAGTACCCTTTGGGCATTCATTATAAAATGCATTAGTATTTACCAAATGAAAACAAGAGTGTTTTTTAGTGTAATTTTTAAATATCCTAAATATGTTTTGCTCTCCAATCCAAATTGACTTTCAAAGGTCTCCTGTGAAGTATCAGATTGTCACAATGATGTAAATTATGCAGTTATTTAAATAGAACTTCTTGGAAGGATACGTGATTGTAGGATGTAAATCTGTATAGTTCATTAAAGACTGAAAAACAGCCTGTATGCCAGCAAGCCTGCATATACTATTAGAAACGGGAAGTACTTTTAGACTCAGATACTCACGTTGGCTTTGCAAGTGGTGTAAAAAACCAAGAGCTGTACTCTGCCTTCAGTATGCCAACCTCTTCCATCTCATAGAACTGCTTCTTTCTAAAGAATTCCAGTAACCAAAAATTTGCATTAACTGGAAAGCCCCAAGTCAGAAAAAAAGGAGCTGAGTGTGGGAACAAACTTCAGAAGGAAAAAGTGCCCACATAGAGGAGTCTAAGCAAGTGAAATTTTATCTATACATTATTTTTTCGTACACACTTACATTCTTTGAAACACCTCTTCTGTGTGAAGGATACCGTAAGGCACTATGGGGGAGAAAGATGTGCACAAACTCTGAGGTTTTGGGAGTTTATGATATGTGCACAAATATGATTTCAGATTAAGTACAGAACCAAATAAATGGCATAGAAGGAAATGCTGTAAGGGTAGAGAAAAGAAAGAGAAGTCATTTCTGAATAAAGAGATTAGAGAGGGTTTCATTGAAGGGGTAACATTTGCCATGGAGGAGATAAGGTGTACGAGGGTTGATTGGAAGGCAGGGAGTAGCCCAAGAGCACTGAACAAAATAAAATAAGCCTAGAAAGAAAATTTGGACTAACTTGTGAAAGGCTTGGAAGGCCAGAAACCTAAAACAGTTGCCTAAAGTGACCACTATGTTTTTAGATTAGTTCATGTGCCCGTTGGCTCATGGGACACAAAGTATAGTTGTGAGCAATAGAAGAGACAGCAATAGAAGAGATGAAAGCTATTCACCTTATAGGAAGAAAAAAAAACCTAGAGAAAACATGAGGAAAAAAGATGAGTACTATCACATATCATGCTGAATTACAAGAAGAGTGTGTGTTTATAATTTTTCTATCTTCACTATTCCTTTAGTAAATATGTATTGACCAAGTGTGATACAGTGGTGGGGAGCAGGAGAAACGGGTTTGGGTTCACTTAGGCCTGCCTTCAAATGTCAGCCCCACTAATTGCTTATAATCTCTCTGTGCCACAGTTTCCTCATCTGTAAAGTGGGGACAATGCTGCTTCCCTGCAGAGCTCCTGTACACGTTAGATGAGATACTGTAAGTAAGAGACTTATCAGAGGGTCTGACGTGAGGCTCGTGCTCAAGCGAAGTTAGTCCTCTCTCACCTTGGCCTTTTCCAGGCTCTGCTCTGTCCCTCCCATTGTGTCCTTTGTCTTCCCCCATGGCTACAGCCACTTAATTCTCCTTTAGAGGCTTCTCTGCTCTAAAGGTTCTTGAACCAAATTGCAGCCTAACCCAGCGTAATTTAAGGAGCCCCTACCCAGCAGTATTTGGGATTCAGCTCAGGTCGCCCTCTTGGTAGTAATTTGGCTCTCATCTTGAGCACTTTTTGTCTTTGAACTTTTGTCCAGCCACCTCCTTAGAACCTAGTCCTTCCAAGACTGAGCCTCTTATCTCCTTGCCAAACTCCACAGCCCCCACTTTATTCCCCTTTACTGTTGACTCTGTTGCCCTGGTCCCTGGTCTGGTTAATAGAATCTTGCTGTTTATAACCAACACCGGTGACATTTAGTGTTTGACTGGTCTGCAGTGTATTGTCTGCTTCTGGATTGTACCCTGGGCCAGTGCCCTCCAAAGCTCATTTGGTTTTGTTTGTGTTTGTGTTTTTATGCAACTGAGTTGCCCCTCCCCACAGTAGCTTTATTAGAACACAAACTTGGGTCTTTAGTCATGCCCCTGGAGTTCCCAGGGACCCTGCAACTAAGGAAGTGCGTGATTGCTTTTTACTGAGGCCTGATGTCGTTCCTGGCATTAGTCCCTCAGTCCACAGGCACCAGTACCAGGACTGTCCACATCTGCACCATTCTTAACGGTACACTGATGACTAAGACAAGTCCTCCTACTTAAGGATGGTAGAGTAAGAGAAATGAGACAAGTGCATGGACAAGTATAGTGCCAGGAAGGGTATGGTAAAGTGTGTCAGAAAACATTAAAACACTGCAAATTCATAGAAGAATTCACCTCAGATTGATATATTTTTTCATGTTAAAAGTGACAGCTGAGCTGGGCTGTCAGTGTTAGATATCAACAGATGATAGACAAAGGGAAACACAGCTAGAAGAGAGAAGCAACACTAAGAAAGATGCAGGTGATTGAAAGAGTACCAAGGAAAAATAATTAATAGGTGGGTAGGCTAGACAGAATCTGGTCTGGATCTAGTTTATGGAAAATCTTAAATGCCCAGCTAGGAAAAAGGTATGTAATATGGTGAGTATTAGAGATTAGGGCTGTGGTATACAGTCATACAAACTATGCATGTCCCAACTGCAAGAGGTCCCATTCTTATATCATAGGAGTCGGGAAACTTTGTTTTATCTGACCAGGTAGTATTTTAGACTTTGCAGGCTATGTAGTCTATGTTGCAATTACCCAGCTCTGCCTGCATAGCTCAAAAGAAGGCACAGACAATATGTAAACAAATTAGCATGGATATGCTCTAATAAAACTTTTTGAACACTGAAATATGAAATTCACAAAGTGTTATTCTTCTGACTTTTCAACGATTAAGAGTATTAAAAAAATGTTCTTAGCCAAAAGCCTCTACAAATATAGGCAGCAGGCCTGGTTGTAGTTTGCTGACCCTTATATAGACTGTCTGACTCTCCTGGAGCTATGTGGTGGGGTCATGATGGGAAGCCATTGATGGTATGTATTAAGGAAAGCATGATACTATCAAATCTCAATAAGAAATAAATGAGCAGAAAGAGAGATGACATAGGATGCCAATCTGAGGCTGCTGCTACAGTTCAAGCTGCATGTGGGTGTGTGTGGGTGTGTGTGTTCACTAGTTTTAACATACATTTGAACTGCCATGTAGAAAGTGACATTTGACCTGGACTTCCTATTTTTCCACATTGATTTTATCCTATACTCACTGTTGCAAAATATGTATACAATGTTAAGACCATCAACTCAATGCTGTTATCAGCTCTTAGCATGTCTTTTAGAAAAGAGAACAGCAGATTTGTCTAAAAAGAAAGAAAGGAGGAAAACAATCAGTCTCAAAATTGTAACCTTTGGGGGTGGGGATAGGGGAATTAGCCCAAACCCTGGAGTCGAGGCAGCAGTATAAAGTTTCAGCACAAGGAAACAGAGGGGTGTTCACTTTACAATAACCTGGTCCTATTTTCTCACAATATCACATAAAACATCTTATAAAGTTCACTGTGCTTTCTGTTACTCTCTGGTTTAATAGCCAGTGCTTGGGCACGCATCAGAAATCTTGGTTCAGTGACCTTCCGCTTCAGAAAACTTCATCTTATTGTTGATACATTGTCTGTATCCCAGCACCTGGGCGTCTATTTGTGGCAGCCTCTTTGTACATCTCAATAGAGTTATGTGGGCCAATGACCGGGCAGGAAAATTTCACGACAAGGTTCAATTAGAATATTCCCATATGGGTTTTTGTGTGTTGATTATCCTAGTACTGACTGGCTTGTGGTCTCTAATGTTTTAGGTTATCAATCGATGACCTTTAAATGACTGTAAAGGTGCTCATAATATTTAGTATGTATGTACAGTACCATTCTATTACTAGAAGCAAGAAACATCTTTTGAACCAGAATAGAGGGTGGAGGAGGTTCTACTTAATATCTGCTTAATATAGGAAATATTTTTCTATCAGATACAGATATACAAACGGAATGAGTTTTCTCACAGATAATAAATAGCATCCAGAAGAAGTTTTTATGGTTGTTGGTTGGTTGGTTTTTGGGGGGAGGTGTTTTTTGTTTGTTTGTTTGTTTTATTTTGTTGTTTATTTGTTTTTATAATAAGCTAGATATAGACAAGCTTATTTATATGGAATTCGTAGCCAAAGCAATTTTGTGAAAGAAGGATAAAGTTGAAGGAAGCACAATAGTCAATTTTAAGACTATTTACAAAGCTACATTAATCAAGATAATGTGGCATTAGTAAAGGGAAAGGCACACAGATTAACAGATCTAAATAAAGAGCTCTGAAACATACCTGCAAAAAAATGCCAATTCATTTTTGCAAAAGGTGAAAAAGCAATTCAGTGGAGTTTATAATATGTCAAGTGTAGCTCAGAAAAACTTTAAAAACGGCATGCCAAGATGATGAGAAATTCTCTATAGAGACAATCTGTTGATTTGGAAGAGGTGACTTGGACTCCTTCTACCCTAATGATGTAGAATTCCACTACACTTGCCAGAGAACCCAAAGCAAATTTTAATAGTAGAGTCCACATCATTAAGTATTTTGCATTAAATGTATTTTAAAAACTGGATTTTCTATGTACAAGACTCTTTGAATATAGAAAGATGACATACAGAATATCATTATCATCATTAACATTAACTTTTTATCATCATCAACAATCTTGAGGTGACTAAACAAATAATTGTGTATAAATTCAGTGCCTTTTTGAAGTCTGACAACAAATGTGCTCACAATTACCCAAAACTTTAAAAACTAATGTTATTGCAAGACTTGGATATATCCTTAAGTACATTCCAATGAGATTTTCAAGTAGCTGATATTTGGTCACTATTAAACCTTGTCCTAAATATTCATGAATCCCTGGAACGTATGACTGACTGTCACACAACAGCTGACCCAGGAGGGACACCTTCCAGAACAGAGCATAAGATACCACACAGCTGCCAGTAATTAATTCAGTCCCTCTTAAAGGAAATAATAACATAAAAGTATCTTTATAGTCTGCAAACTCATGCTTTTATTTTTTTGTTTTGTTTTGAGGGGTAGTTTCCTAGCTGGGAATCGAACCCAGGCTGCAGCATTGAGAGTGCTGAAACCTAGCCACTACACCACCAGGGAACTCGCCACTTTCGTTAATCTTTTACGTCTGTCCTCTATCTCAGTTTCTTTTGGCATTTTCTTCATGCTCCATACATAGAAAATACAACCAAGCCTGATACATAAACAGTTCCTTCCTTTCCTACTTAGGTATCATAGCTGCTAAGCCACCAGGTCTGGAAATGGTACCATTCTCTATGGCTCTAATGATGGGATAATTTTATCAGTGTTGATGTTAAATAGGAGCATAATTCATTTCATCTCATCTAGGCAGAACTTCTGTTTCATATTGCATTATTTGTGCATTTGCATTTGAATGGTAGCCTGGATTTGGTAACTCTTTGCAAACTTTTATATTTGAAACTCACAAACCCCTCTGATATAAGCAGGATAAGTATTATTTTCCCTATTTTGTGGATTTGAAAACCGAGTCTCAGAGATGATAACTGACTTACAAGACCACAGGATAGTGATTGATTCAATGAGCGCTTATGACTAGTCCTGGTGAATTCTCTTGTGTTCTCTACATTGCATCATGCTGTACCTTAAGATCATTCCAGAATTGGCTACTGTGGTAGACTTGAGAAATGCTCACAAATATCAAGGTCTCCTGTCCTTCCAAGGCACTTAGAAGACTATACTTCCCAGCCAGTCCTCTTGTGGTCAACTGGGAGCATGGTATAGCTCTGATCATTGATTGGATAATGAGCAAAACTGTGCACCACTTTTGGACTGGGTTAGGTAAAAGCTTTTGTGGGACCTTGTGATACTTTTTCCTTTTGGTGCCAAGAATTGAGGCTATCTGTGAAGACAGTGGAGCCATAACATGCAGAGCCTGGATCACTGAGTCACTGCATGGAGGAAAGCTGTACTGGTGAATCATCTGACTTAAGCAGACTTTGGTTGAGGAAGAAGTCAATTTTGCCAGTTAAGTCACTGAGATTTGGGGCTTGTTTGTCATGGCAGTATAGGTCAGCCTATTCTTATACAACTCATCTAGATCCTTACCACTGCTGCTATTAGCACTTTACCATTATGTCTCAATAAACCATTATCTCCCATTAAGAAGTACAAAAACTGCTCTTTGGTGCTATGAGAAAATAAGGCAGGAGGAGATGATAAGGATTGGATAAGGTTTAGGTGCCACAATTGTAAATCAAGTGGTCAAGGAAAGACTCACTCAAAAAATAACATTAGGCCAACAACTCAAAACCATGCAGTTACCTGCACAAAATGTATTCTTGGCAAGAGAGAACTGTCAACCACCTGATGTTTGAGGAGCAGCCACAAGGGTAGTGTAGCTAGAATACAGTGACTCAAGGAGGACAGAAATAATGGGAAATAAACTCAGAAAAATAAGGAGAAAGAGGCATATCATGCAGGACCTTGTAGGCTATCGTAAGGATGTTGGCTCTTACTCTGAGTGAAATCAAAAGCCGTTGAGAAGTATGATTCAGTGTAGTGACATGGTTTGATTTATATTTTTAAGGGATTGTTTTCTAAAAGCATATTTATGATGATAAACAGTTATTAACCATGGATGATGTTGCAATATAATCCTGGATTTACTCGTGTTTTTTTTCTTTTGATGCATGAGTAACTCTCAGGAAACTAATGCTGGTGGTGTCAACTCCGAGTGCAAATTATATTGATGACAGACGTCTAAGATTCCCAATGGTCCCGTTGGCCGTAATGCCCTGATTTGATACACTTGCCATAATGCTATTGAGGACATCCTTGCAAAAGTCTTTATTTTCCTGAACCTCCACTATAAATCAACAGAAAACATTGCATTATAATTTCACAGCATATGAAAGAGCAGTTGGAGTGTCCTAGAAAATGACAAAGTGATTGCACTGATCTCACAAACTCTTTAGTATTGTCACGTCCACCTGGATATCCCAAAAGGCATCTTTGGCTCAGTAGTTCCAAAAGTAAGATCACTACTCATTGCCATCTACCTACTCTAGGACTTACGCCCATTGTATTATTTTTCCCAGTTCAGAAAACTGCCATTATCAACAGTAGCTCCATGAAGAAACCCTGGAGACTGATAACCATTTCTAAAAGTTCTTTGTCCTCCACCCTTGTCAGATCCACCTTCCCTTCTTCCCACACACCTTTAAATCTAGCCCTCATTCCCTCTCCAGTGAGTGACTGGAACATTCCCTCACTGCACACAGCACCAGCAAGTGGTCTTCTAAAACACACATCCAGCTCTCACGCCCCTCTCTGCAGGAAGTGAGCTACATCCCTCACCATCAAGTTCGTACCTGCACTTCCAGCCACCTCCCTTGCCACTGCTAGATGGCAACTTTGGCTGCAGCCACACAACCAGAAACAAACTTCAGAAGCTATTTCACACATCTGTGACTTTGCACATGCCCTCTGATGGAATATTTTTTCACCTTGCTTAACTGGCAAATTCCTATCGCTTTCAGATTCTGCTTATATGTCATGCCATTTGTAAAGCCTTCTCTGATCTGCCCTCCAGGGTTCATGTGTAACTTTATTTCAGTGGTGACTTGGAGCTTACATCTGTCACCCCCACACAATAACTCTTTATGCTGAGCCCTTCTGACAGAGGCACCGTAGATACATAGCAGGTGCTCAGTCCACGTTGAATGAATTCATAACTCTGAATACCATTCTAGCTCTGTTGCCTGGTATTAACATAAATAAAAGAATGGTATGTCTATATCTTGACATGCATACTGCAATGCTCACTGGACAAAAAGTGGCAGTGCATAGACATATCCCTCGTGAAGGAGAATGTCGTAATTTCTTTCAGCATGTTTATTGGGAAACTTGAAAATAAATAGTACCTTAATATCAAACTTGTTCTTACTCAGGTTTTGGGGGGCCATTTCATTGCTCCAGATTGATTTATCTTTTTAATTCTTTTTTGGCCTGCAGCTGTTTTTATTAAATGATTACCATTCTTCTTAGGGCTGGCCTCATTTTCTGGTGCACTGCATATTTTAGTTATGAAGGGGAAACCCGTTGAGAAAAATCAGCCTGTTTTCTTGGCTCATGTTGGGATCTGAATTGTTAAATTTGTGCAAAAATAGAATTTATTTAAGAGAGCATCTATTCTAAAATTAATAAATAATGGAGAAGTGAAGATTGATTTTTTTGAGGGATACAACATTGTTTAGTGTTTATATTTGGCTCTTTTTTTCTTATTACAGGATAGCAGATGTTCTGGGTTGGGACATTACTGTTCTTGCTTCATCAAATTGAAACCTCTCTCTAGTCAGCAGCATAAGGCATGTTTGGCTGGATATTGCAATAATATGCTATTATAACTGGTGGCTGAGTCATCTGTTTTTACAGGATTGGTACTGTAAAAAACTGAGTCATGTCTCACATCAAAATTGAGTGAGAATTTTAAAGTCAAAAGTAAAATGAACCCTTTAGCATACTCAAGTGAAAACTCACAGCAACCTGTGGACTGAAGGTTTTCATAGCTACTATTTGATTTTTTCCAAGTTGCATTATTATACTCCGTATTTTCCTGCAGCAAGTGGAAAAATACAAGCTCAGAGCTCAGTAGTATTGTTATGAAAGCTTGGTAATAGAAATTATTCTAGTTTCTCTGTGATCAGCTAGAAGACTTGATCCTCTGTTTATTATGAGCTTCATTTGCCCATGTGAGTTTCCAGTAGGCAAGTCCTCAAATGAGGGCCCAGGGTCATCTTAGCAAGTGGGCCCCCATCCCTAGGTTGGGTAGGGAGTCTACAGATGTCTTTTCACTTTCTGGGCCTGTTTCTTTGCCCCAGAGTGAGAGAATTTACAGCATGAGCATCTGGGTCATGTGTCCAAGGTATAAGTTTCAGGGCACAGGAGACATTGGTGAAACACATGGAGAACTGCTTCAGACCAGGACAACCGAGCTCATTCTGCTGTTGCATCGTGATTTAACTCTGAAACTGAACCACAACTGCTTCTTTGGGGAAGCTGAGTTTGAAAATGCAACTGCCCCTACAATTCACCTTTAGGTTTTTGTAAAGCTCATTCTCTCTGTCTCTTTACTTAGCTTTGCCCCAGGATGGTTTGCAAGACATGGGACAACGATGGTTGAGAAAATAAAATTTCCAGAGTTGGTGAATCAAAAATGAAGTGAAACATCATTAACATAATAGTGGAGGGAAAGCCCCATTGGGCAGAACCGTGATTTTCTACTTCTCCCAAGAATATAGAGTCTCTTAATATCACCTTACCTTCGTTTCTTCTCTCACACCTAGGAAAAGCAGTAGAACCCTGTTTTGTTTGTTTGCTTTCCCACATTAACCTAGTTTCTTCAGAATGTGCTTTTGGTATGGCACTATGTAGAAAATAACTTCCTTTCATTTTCTTAAATAGCAGTTCCCGATTAGCTATGTGGCTCTGTAACTGCCCTCATAATTCAGCCAGAACTTTATGATCACGTAGGTTAACCTAATAAGAATGATAACAATAATAGCTCATGTTTATTAAGCACTTATAATGTTCTAGGCACTCTGGTTACACATGTGCTCATGTCTTTCTCATAACAACTGCATGGGTTAAGTACAATAAACACATGCATTTTCCTTACCAAAAACATAAAGTTCCGTGAGGATGAGCGGCCAGTGTATGCACACACTGTGAAACGTGGCAAAAATTTACACCTGTTTGTTACTAAATCACCATCTTAACTGTACCACATCCCAGCAGTCTCCAAATTCTCATGCATATAGAAGCACAACAGTATTTGCAAGTCAGGCTTATATTGCATTTTACATGCTTGGATATAAAAAAAATGTGAGAAAAATATTAATTTTAAACAATTTACCATACCTTGGTGACCATAAAATATCACATGAAAAACAAAATGTAATTAATAGCATCGTAACCATAAAAGATTAGCAAAGGGGGGCCTTTTCCTTCTAAATTCATCTTTGAGGTGTGTTTTTATTCACATAAATTTTTTAGTTTATAAAATTTTTCTTACATGCATTAACATTTAAAAATATTTTAACTGTTTTTCAGAAATGAACATTATAGCCTGACTACATCTGTAACCTCTTGAACAAAGCACACCTTCTACCATATATTGCTCTTTGGGTACCACTAAGATGTGCTAGACTCCTGGACATACTAAGGATGTCCCAAGTTGACAGGGAATTTTTTTTTTTACATTTTATCTGTATTATTTTATTTTATTCCAAACGAATGATTGTATTTTCATTCTTTGAAAGGCACCCTGAGTCTGGATTTTTTTAAGTTTAAGGTTATGGCATAATGATTTGATATCCATATTGTGTAATATGATTACCACAATAAATTTAGTTAGCATCCATCACCTTATAGTTATAAAAAATTTTGTTTCCTTGTGATGAGGACTTTAAGATTTTACTTCTCAGCAACTTTCTATCATTGTTAACTCCAGTCGTCATGTTGTACGTTACATGCCCAGTACTTACTCATCTTATAACTGAAGTTTGTACCTTTTGACCATCTTCATACAATTCCCCCATCCTCTGGCAACCACCAATAGGATCTCTTTTTCTATGATATTTTTTAAATTCCACATGTAAGTGAGATTATACAGTATTTGTCTTTCTCTGTTTCACTTAAGCATATGAGCCTCAGGTCCATCTTGTTGTAAATGACAGATTTCCTTTTTTATGGCTGAAAGTATTTCTGTGTGTGTGTGTGTCTGTGTGTGTGTGTGTTGTTTCCATGTCTTGGTTGTTGTAAACAATGCTGCCATGAACATGTGGGTGCAGATACCTTTTTTACATATTGAGTTCATTTCCTTCAGATAAATACCCAAATTGGAACTACTGGATCGTATAATAGTTATATTTTTATTTAATATTTTGAAGAAACTTCATACTGTTTTCCATAATGGCCGTACCAATTTGCAATCATTCTAACAGGTGTGAGGTGTTACCTCTTTGTAGTTTTGCATTTCCTTTGATTAGTGATGGTGAGCCCATTTCATGTATGTGTTAGCCACTTGATATCTTTGAAAAAAATGTGTATTTAGGATTTTTGCCCATTTTTAATTGGGGTATTTGGTTTTTTGCTATTGAATTGTATGAGTTCTTTATATATTTTGGATGTTAACCTCTTATCAGATATATGATTTGCAAATATTTTCTCTGATTCCATGGGTTGACTTTTTATTTTGTTGATTATTTCTTTTGTTATATGGAGTTCTTAGAGCTGCATTTTCTCTCCTTTATTGTTTACTTTTTTCAAACTGTCCTATGACATTTCATTGAATTTGCTGCCTCAAAACTCCTTTGGGCTAAAGAAAATGTTAATAGATGCACGATAGAGCTTAAAAATACTGATAATAGAACCTTCAGAATTTTTAAAATTAAAACCAACAATGTGGGGGGACCTGACATGTTTTCTTATTTTTTACAAAGTACAGGTTTTATGTTTTTTGTCCCACCTCCCTTTTGCATGGATTTGTAAAATTCCATGCATAAGGTATTTTTTTCTCCTTTGCATCCTATACTGTAATTGTTATAACCTGAATACGTAACATGCAAACAAGCGTTTTATTGTGACTTTCAAAAATGCTACTTGCTTGAGACAAGCTGAAGATTCCTGTCAGCTCCTCATTAGATGTCTTAAATCTCCAAGAGGCTGTAACAGTAAATGTTCTTTAGTGTGGTCTCCAGGCAACTGGATTCCAGGCAGATAGATACTGTGGAGGACACAAAGTGAACAGAAATATGATAAAACGCTGATGATAGGAAAGAAAGAATTTAGAAGAAACGCAGACATATTTGATATATATCAGGATGTTCTAGGGTCTTGGAGAGAAAAGTTAAAAGGAAATTTTTCAATCTATAATTTATTTCTTAAATTAGACTATGGGATTTTAAATTATTTATTCAGGACTTTAATAATATTTCAATATTTAATTAATAAAATGTAATGCTCAATAACATACTCTTAAACTATAATTTTGATTCAACTTTAATTGTAAGAGGGCTGTCCAGAAAGTATCCAGCCATATAACATGAGATATAGAGGCATTTGTGGCTGAATTTTTTCCAGACAGTCCTCATATGCCTCAAATTATGTTTTTCTTTTTTTTTTAAGGAATGAAATAAGTGGTTAGCAAAGGAAAGATTTAAATATTTGGAAGTATATCCCACCACTTAAGAACAGACTCAAAATTATCTCACTAGTATCCTAAATATATGGGGTCTCCACATAGCATCTCTATTATAATCATATCTACAAGTGTTTTTAATGATGATAAAATTACCCTATGACATTAGACTTAATATCATAGTGACTGATTTTTTGTGGACTCCAGTGAATCTCTAAAATTGAATTTTGTGAAAAAAAAAGAATGTTGGGATTATTACAAGTTCCACCCACTTTGATTTTCTTTGTCCTACTTAACATCAGATCAAGTATAAAATAGACACATTTGACTATAGCAAATACACTGACCATATCTCCTGAGCAGAAGATAAATGTTTGGACAAAAATATACTAGCAAAAGTGAATAAAGAATAAAAAAATTTTCATCATCCAAAATATGCACCCATAGAAGCAGAGCACCATCTACCTGTTTCTCATATGGTATCAAAGATAAGAGAATTTAAACAAAATGTCTTAGCTTTAACATTAGCTATAGCTCACTAGTGTATTACAACATAGAGACAAACAATATGAAAAAGAAAATACATCTTTAGTTAAATATATTATAAATTGACTTATGACACCTGGTTCAAAAATACATAGAGTTAGATTCCTCTAAAAGAAAAGACAGACATTGTAATATCTTGTCCTTGTAGGTGCAAAGACCAAGTTAAATTGTAAGAGCCAAAATAATTTAACTATTTCCTATATGCTGGAGGGTTTACAACCTGAAGCAATTAGTGTATAAAAAGCACACAGTGACTTTCTTTCTTTTAAAATGTTTAAATTCATAAATAACTTATTCTTCCCTTATTGCTCTATAAATGTAACTTACTCTTCTTGTCAAAATTGCTATGCATTTTCATCTGCTCCTTGACTGCTTGTAAAGCAAGCAACATTCATACCTCCATTTGATCTCCATTTTGGAAGACCAAATTTAAAAAAAAATAAAGAGTTATCAAATTTATACATGCTGCATTTTAAATTGGGGAGGAAAGTATCCTTGATTTCTTTGCCTTCTGAATATCTCTGTCTTTAGTTTTTTGCCTTCTTTTATAGACTATTCTAAATTTCCAAGGCAAATTATTATATTTCACTGCATCCTGGGTGTATAAGTCAGTACTTTATTTTTTTAAATTTAGCTGGATTTTTAGGATGCAAAGAGTATTTCACTATTAATGTGTTTATGGTCTTGGATTGTCTGGTTTTGCTATTATTATTTTTTTTTAATATGTGGGTAGTTCTCTGGCTGGGAATTGAACCCAGGCCGCAGCATTGACAGTGCCGAAGCCTAGCCACTACACGACCAGGGAACTCCCAGTTTTTATTTTTCTACTTAGATATTATGCATATTTCTTTCTACCCTAAGCCATTGAGGTAATAGGGCAAACAAGCCAAGATCCTTTGCTAGGTATTTTTTTCCACATTCATTAAAATATACTTATTTATTGGCACTTTTAATAATTCCTATCAACTCTCTCTCTCTCATGGTGTGTTCTTCATCTTCCATACATTTTGCAGGCCCTCATTAATTCTTATAACACTTCAGAGAGGAGGATAACTGGGGATTACTGGTCAGATTTCCATTATCTGGTCTAACTGTGTGAATCTTTCTATCAAGATAACAAATGAAATTGGGACCCATTATCTCCACTGTACAGATGAAGAAAATAAGACCAAATGATGAAGTGATGAACCAAAGAAATACAAGGGAGAGAGTCTGTGTGAACAGAGTAGAAAAGCTTTCTCAGTTCCAGCTCTCAATCCTGGGTCTTTTGTATTTATCTTGTTACAGACTTTTTTGCTAGAAAAAAAAAAATAGAACCTGTAGGTGATGGTTTAGAAAGTTCAGAGTTAACTTTAAGAATTATAAGACATAATAAAAATTAAAGAAAAACATTGTTTAATAATCAAACCATCTTATATTTAGCACTAGGGAATTGAGGAAGTGTCTATTCAGAATGGTCTTTTGGAACCTTAATGATTGTGTTCTGAGGAAATATGTCAATTAATAGGATTTCTTAGAGAAAATGACCTTCCTTTCCTTTGACTGTCTAAACACTACATAAAACATGCTACATAGATAAGCAAAGCACAACTACCAGAAGCTTTTCCCCTCTGACAGCTGAAAATTTGGCACATCTGTGATTTTTTTCAGCTCATTCTTAGTCCATAAGCCTTGTAAATTTCAAGACACTCTCACTTGGAAAATTTAAATGCCTAATCTGAGATGTCAGTAAACATTTTAGACTTCAAGTGCCCCATCCTCTAGCTGAGGGGGGCCTTCATGGAGAGGGGTGTGTTCAGTTGCTCTCGTTTACCACGCATTTCCCACCCAGCAGGTCTCTTTCCCACCAGAGTGAGAGCTCTTGGAGGACAGAGAGAATAAAAGGCCATAGGAAGTTCTGGCTCAGTTCCTGATACCTAGCTGGCTTCCTGCCCTCTGCTTGGCCCCTCTGACAGCAGCCATCAGGACTTAGACCTTTTTATCTCCTGGCATCTAATTCAGATGACCACTGTCTTTTCTTCCCTGCACCCCCTCCTCACCTCGCATGATCCACTGCCCACACACACTCAGTGGCGCCCCCTGTTGCAGCCCCACTGTGGCCCTTGTCTTTCAGGACCTAGAACAGCTCCCGACGGCCTCCTTATCCCACATGGCCCTCATTTAGTCCACAGACAGATTCCTCGCCTGTTTTGCACTGAATACCTGTGTCCTCATGAAATGCATATACTGAAGCTCTGACCTCTGGTGTAATGGTATTAGGTAGTGTGGCCTTTGAGCAGTGATTAGGTTTAGAAAAAGTTGTGAGGGATTAGTGCCTTTGGAAGAAGAGGAAGAAATACAAGCGCTTCCTCTGCCATGAGACAATACAGTGACAAGGTGGCTATACACAAGACAGAAAATGGGCTCTCATCAAGGACCGAATCTGATGGCACCTTGACTTTCAACTTCTCAACCTCCAGATTATAAATTTTCAGGAAAATACAGGTCTGTTGTATAAGCTACCCAGCCTGTGGCATTTGTTATGGCAGCCCGAGAAGACTAAGAGGCTGCCCTCTGTTTGACCGGGGGATGAATTCCCCAGACCCAGCCTCTTTCCCTCCCTGGACTGCCATAGGCCCTTCCTCCACCAAGAAAACACTGCATTCTTTTCATTTTTTCCTTCCTTTCCAATTCTCCTTATCATTGTTCAAAAGCATGATTCTTCTTTATCAGCCACTCTGATCTGTTCAGCACTACTTCGTGCATTTAGACCTGGCAGTTTTTCACTGATAAAATATCCTGCTTGTCTGTTTACCTCATTTCCAGCCTCACCCATAAATGCCTTTAGATCCTGCTCTATGGGACTTCTGCAGTATTCCAAATTCACTGTGTTCTCTCCATGCAGTGGGGTCTTTCTCACATCTTGCTGTATTAATTTCCTGTAAGTTCCATAACAAATTATCAAAAACTGTAGCTTAAAACATTAGAAATTTGTTCTCATGGTTCTGGGGACTGAAAGCAAGGTGCCAGCAAGGCCATGCTTCCTCTGAAGTCTCTAGAAGAGACTGTTTCCTTGCCTCATCCAGTTTCTGGTGGCTATCAATGTTCCTTGGCTCTTGCTCAACCCTCCGCCTTCATAGTCACATTGTCTTCTTCTCTTCTGTCTGTCAGATCTTTCCTGTGTGTCTTTTATGAGGATACTGGTCATTGGATTTAGAATCCATCCAGACACTCCAGGGTGGTATCTTGATATCAGGACCTTTCATTTAATTACATCTTGAGAAAGCCTTTCCAGATAGGGTAACATTCACGGACCTAAGAATTACGACATACACGTGTCTTTTTGAAGGCCATCATTCAACCCACTACCCTTGCCAGGGCCTTTCCTCACCTCTTTTGCAAACTCCCCATTGGTGTCCCTCTCTCCATTCTTGCCTCTTGTAATCTAATATTGTACTGACATTCTCCTGAAATACAACGTGATTCCTGCCACTGACCTCTCCACAATATAGTCACCCTTTTCATGTGGTCTTCAAGGCCCTTCGTGGGCTCACTCCAGTTTAGCTCTCCAAACTCATCTGTAGCCATTAGTCAAACATCTTCCTGCCATCAAAACTGTATACACTATTTACTGTATTGGTCTTTCTTCTTATAAAATAAGCCCTTCTCTCTCTCTCTCTCTCTTTTTCCTCTCTCTCTCTCTCTCTCTCTCTCTCTCTCTCTCTCTCTCTCTCTCTCTTCCCCCCTTTCTCTCTCTCACAGGTTGCTTTATCTTCCTGATATGATTTGGGGTTTGTTTGTTTGTTTTGCCTCCTTGACCAAGTAAGCTGACAAGATGTACCATTTTAAACAGGACAGAAAATAATGGTACTGTCCCATTTCAATTGGTACATCTGGTCAGCCTATTCTCACTGGGCCAAATCCAAGCTGTCAGTAGGCTGACCAGATGTACCATTTGAAATGGGACAGTGCTATCATTTTCTGTCCCATATAAAATGATACATCTGGTCAGTCTATGACTAACTCATCTTTCATCTCATTTTAATGACCACTTCTTTAATATTTCATAATATCTTATTGTCTAACTATCTTCCTTATCTGGTAGCATTCAAAGGAGACACCTTCTGGATCACTGTTGTATCCATAGCTCCTAGACAAACACCTGAATACCTACTTTACCCACAATTGACAAACATATGAAGAGGTATGTTCCTCACTCTTTAATGAGAATTTATCAGATATAAAAGATGGAAATATTAAAAAGCTGATGTCCAATTTAGCTTCTTGAAATTTCAAAGCAAATGAAAATATGCTTTGACACAAATGACATATGGGAACTCAATTTGAGATTTAATTCAGACTTTTTTTTCAGTGGCGAGCATAAAATCAATATTTATACATTATTCTCCTGAAAGATCCATGGTTCACTTGTTTTTCAGGGTAGAAAAGAACATGTGTTTCTTAGGCATGTTAAAACATAAAACTTAGGGGCCTTGATCTTAATTGATTTATCCCCCCAAAAGCAATTATTAGTTCCTGATAACGCTGTCAGAGGTGGTATGTGTGACTCTCTCAGATTGATTGACATGAGCCACACTTCACTGAGTCCACGGCATTTTAATAACTTGAACTTAAAATAACAAAAGACCAAATTATACTCATTAGCCTCACATGGTGCTAAAACTTTCCTTACGGGTTAATATAAAAAGCAAATGATCCACCGCTAGCAGAAGGGAAAAAAGAGGTCAAGATTTATAGAATAGAGCCAAAAGGTTCTATGATCATTTTTCTTTTTAGGCATGTTTCTCATAGCACTCCTGCTAGCTGAAGTGCTTTTAAAAATAACTTTTTATTAATAGAATAAAATCCAAATTCTTCTCAAAGGGTGTATGTTCTATGACTTGAGTGATAGAATATTGATGAAATAATCTTTGAAGTCATGCACTGGTGAATTTGATTGGCATAATCCCAAACTGTTTACGTAAAATAAGTTATTGGTGGTGTTCCCTGGAATGTTTATGATGTGGATTTTCTGAGGTAGGTACACAGGTAAAAGGGGGCTCATTTGCAAATTAAACCTGAGCAAATGTGTGATAATTTTAAGGAGCAGTCAAAATTATTAAGACTGTTGACTTTGATTTCAAGTAAAGGAGAAATAATTTAAAAATTTGGCACCAGTGTTACATAGTGTAACTGAATTAAGCACTCTTCAGTAACCTTTCTACATCATCAAAGCGAGTAATTAGTATGTTAATGTCCAATACATACCTTCCATACCAGAAGGTTTTCAAGTTGGCCATCCCGCTGGATGTTAGCAGTTCAAAAATGGTTAGGAGAAATATAGAAATTATAAATGACTAAAGGAAATTAAGGTATACCTTTCCACTAAGATTCACTTACATCTGCTAGGAAATTGATCTTCCCAACTAAATGTTGGTTAGGTCAGCAATAGAACAGGATGTTGGATAAATAATGGATCTGAACCAATCTGTAATTCTCGGTTGCTGGACTATGTTTTCTCCCCATTTGGGAAGCACTGATGTGCCTATTTCCATAGAGTCAAACACATTTTTCAGTGGCTATCAATGAGCAGAAAAGATTGCAAGCAATTATGCAGTTTCCATATTTCTGCAACATTTTGTGAACATTTTACTAGTTTTGTATATTACCAATCAGAAATGTTTTTCTATGCTGAATATTCATTTTGTACAGCTGTGCTTTCCTCCCATATTGTAAATGTATTTAGTAGACTGAGAATATGAAATAGAATAAGGACTGAAAAGACAATAGTAATATTCATAATATTTCTTCCATTTTCTTCTATAAATGGATATGTTTTTATTTAAATGACTATGTCGTTTTTGTTGAGAAATGGCTGTTAAAATCACCACTTTTTCCATTTTCCTATATCCGAGTCCATCTGATGCTTCTTTCCCCTGGGCTCCGTCCTTCACCTCCTGAACCAGTTTCACCTGAAACAGAAAGCTCTCAAGAAGCTTTAGATCTCTTTGTTACTGCAGCTCCTTGATTCCCAACTCTGGCTCTGTATTAGCAACACCACAGAAATTCTAAAAATATAACAATATCTGGATCTGCATCCCAGAGATTCTCATTTAATTGATTTAGACTAGGGTCCAGGCATCAGGGAGATGTGTGTGTGTTTGTGTGTGTGTGATTTAATTTAAAATTAACATGAAACCACAGCTGAGGTTCACAGCCTTCACTCTGAGGCAAATGGGATTGGCTCTCCTGTTCCTTACACTGTGGGTGCCCTTCCACTGTGTACCTCGGGGAGCCTGATAGCCACACCTGCTTCCTTGGAAGTTACACCCAGGGCCCACCCCTGGATTTCCCTTTTGTTTCCTGAGTTGTAACCCCTTATGAAGTCTCATTCTGGTAGCAAGATTCCTGCCTCCAAAACTGAAGGTCAGAGAGGTCAAGTCACAGAGGTCATCAGTGGTGGAAACTGGATTTGAACTTCGCCAGGCTAAATCCACATTCTGTGCTCTGACTCACAACACCAAGGCCTTCGTCCAGCTAGTTAAGTGGTTCTATGGAAACAGCTAAACCCTGAAATCTCAGTGGCTCAGCCCAACACCATTTTATTTCTTGATCACGTAAGCAGTTCAGAAGTGTGGCTGTCTCTCAAACTGTGACTCAGTGACTCAATCTCCTTCCATCCCAGTATCCTTTGGTTCCAGTTACCACAGACAGGCCAAGATAGTAAAAGGAGATGAGGAAGAAACATTGCATCCTAACTGACCTTGACAGGAAGTGATGCACCACTTCCTTTAATATTCTGTTGGGGAGAAGTAGCCACACAGCCCCTCCCCTCCAAGATGCACAGGAAACTGGGAAACATAGAGGAGCACATGGCTCTCACTGCCTCCCCGCGGCCCGGCTGCCAGCACTCACCTGCCTTAGATGAATGTGGGAAATTACCCATTATTATCCCCCTAATCCCTTGTTGGTGCATTGCCTCTCTCTAGCCAACCTACATTACTTTAATCAGAAGGATCTTTAATCTATTGTGATGACCCACATGGCAATGTGCTATTTTGCCTGTCCACACTGGCAGTAATTACTTGAATAGCTGCACTTTGCCTCATTGTGCTAGTCTACACAGCTTGTATTAGCTCATTTTTTCTCACCAATAGGAGGACGGTCATGTGTCAGTCCAGTTCTCCTGCCTTTTGCCTGTCCTAATTGATGGAACAGGATGGAGTTCAACTGGCGTCTGAGCCGTACAAAAGGCACGAAGCCGGTGTGACACACTCTGGTGGTTCCGATCAGCATAACTCCCTGTGACTCACACAGCAGTAAGAGTGAGTAGCCCCCTGGCCTAGCGGAATTTCAAAAACTACATTGAAACCTTCAAACACATGATCAGAGCTATTCCTAAAAATACACAGAATCAATTTAATGCCAAATCATTTATGTTCTTCAAAAACAATCATGTAAGAAATGTCCCAAACCAACTACTGTGTCATGGTACAGCCATTTTGCCAAGATCTTTGAGGAAAAAAAAACAAAACGGTATTTTTCCCAAGTATAAATAATTAATTAAAAGCTGGCTACATGATAAGAATGAGTACATGCAGTTATGATTACTTAGATAAAACATTTAATACCACCTGGATGATTATTACATCTCCATGGACTTGAGACTGTTGCTGAAATTGACAATAAATGAGATAAGAATTATTGAACAAGATATCTCTTTCCACTTCAGAGTTGGAGGTGATATTGGGGGAAAGATTTGTGTGAATGAAGATTATAGCTTAAATTACAACCAGCCAGTAGAACTTTGTTCTTGTCAGACTGTAATTAATTATTACACTGAAACCTAAAACTCGTCTAATCTTTTCTGGTATCTTCATTAGGCTGAGATTTCCACCTCTGCTTTGCTTTCCTCTCTTGACCCACAGCAGCTGTGTTATTAAAGTGGAATTTCTGCTAATTAGTTGTGGTGCTGAGGAGCCGGAGGGGACAGCAAGCACCCTCTGATCCCATTAGATTTTAACTGCACGAGACATGGATCAGAAGATCAGACTGCATGAAGCAATCTAAGAATAACTCAAAGACTACGATTTCTAACTTATGTTTTACAGAAGTTTGGGGACATGAGTTTCAGAGAAGGACAATTAAGTGTTTATTGATTATACAAATAAAGCAAACCCCCTATCTATGCATGCTCTTTATGCTGAAAGTTTCTGTAATGCAATATTAAAGGGTACCACTGCCTTTTGTAAATATGCTCATTTTGTAATGAACTTGGTGAATGTCAGACCAGTAAGCAACAAGGGTAAGCAAAGTTTATCTTCTGCCCTTTCAGTGACACCTTCTGGGCCTGACACTTCCCTTCATTCCTAGGAAAGATCAAAGGTTTCCCTCTGTAGAGGTCCCTTCTTTGAGAGAGACAGACTTGGTGAACTAAATCATACTGTCACACACCTAACACAGTATTGTTCCCTAATGAAATAAGCTGCCTCCAGGTTTAATGACCTCTAAGTACTGAGAGTGTCCAGAAGCTTCGGGTGACTGGGGATAGCACAGAGTTACAATAACCCTTCAGGAGTGTTAACCTGATGACCTTAAGGTACCACTAATTTCCTCTTCTATTTTCTATATTCCTGAACTCCCTCCTCCCCACCTTTTCCCCTGCCCCACGGCCTTGTCAGGTTCCTGGATAATTACAATGGTCTTTTCATAGAGCTGCTTGGGGACAGTCTAGTACCCACCAAATCCACTCTCCACATTACTCATAGACTCACCCATGCTTATAGTTTTTCACTTGCTTTCCATGTACTCCAATAAAATGACCAGCTTCATTGAAGACCCTCCTAATTGGCCCTCCAAGCCCCTTATTTTTTATTCTAGCAACTCTTAGCTCTTCGTGGTCCCTTAAACACATCATGACATATTACATTCGTATGGAGTTTATATGTTGTTGTTTTGATCTGAAATGTGTTTCTGCTCTAATCCCCTCAACTCCCTTTGACTAATTACTAATCTTCCTTTAAGTTTCAGAAGGGGTCACCCCCTTGGGAACCTAGACTCAAGCACCCCTCAAATACACATACACACCCACACCCTCTTTTACTCATGTACATTCACATACACACACACCCCTCTCTGCTCACACACAGTGTCTGCTCACACACACTCATACATGCCTGCACACATGCTAACATACATGGATTAGGAGCTGTCCTCTGCTGCATGGAACCTGGTGGGTGCTTCCCTCATTTGCACTTCATACTGTGCATTATAAGTGCATGCATGCACGTCTGTGTCTTGCCCTGGTCTTGTCTTCCTTGAATCGCCAACATCATATCTAGGCTAGAGGAGACACTAAAAAATGTTTGGTGTTGCGTAATGTATGATGCTCTCCAACCTTGAGATTAAATGGGGGTTTTTTGTTTGTTTTTGGTTCTTTTTGTTTGTTTTGAAATAACATCTGCTGAAGCAGGTGGCCACTAGAAACCCTCCGAGTCCCACACCTGCAATCTTGCCTGAAGTTTCCTTTCTGACCTTGTGGTACCACTTCTATATTTAGGTGAAGGATGGACGGATCTGACATTTGGGGTGATTTGTCTCTATCTGTTATTCCTTCTTTATAATTCTAGCTCACATCTATGAACTTGGACTTGGAATCCTAATAACGCCGACTGCACAGAGTTACAGTATGTGTGAATGTCTGTCATGTCTGCCAAACCCCTTGCTGTACCTGAATCAACCACCTCTATTTCCCTCATCTTTCCCCCACTGGTTACATAATTCAGGCCTGGGGAAAAGCAGTGACCAATCATGATGCCCCTGGCCCTGGCCAAATGGGTTGATCAAGAGCTGGGCCCTCAATCTAGCTAGGCCAGCCACGTTTTTTCACTGGGATTGTCTACCAGAATGAGACATTGTTGAAATCAGTTTTTGTCTCCTGGAAAATTACAAGGAATAAAACTCAGAAATCATTTGGAGCTATGGAGAGGCAGCCTCTAGTGTGAGAGAGAACGATGGCAGTGCTAGGAGGGGGATGCATGGCCTGTGAGTGACGGCAAGGATCACCACAATGAGCACGGGGCCACGTCCCATGAGGATGGCAAAGCGTGACAGTTCTGATCAACAACGGCAGGTGGGCACAGGTGAGGTCGTGAGCAAGGCCTCCCGAGGCATGTGACCAGGCCGTGACCTTCGCGTCCGGGAGGCCACAAGCTATGAGAACAGTGTGCAGATGATAAATGTCAGAACCGAGCAAAGCCCTGGCAGGCCCAGAACAGGAGACCCCCCCCCACAGCAGGCGGTGATCAGTCAGCGGCCAGGCCCTTGTGAAGCTCGGGGAAGAGCGTGCACAGGCCAGCTTGTGACAAAGCCTGGCAGTTGGCAGAGCCACAGAGAAAACGCTGGGTGAGACCGCATGTGGGCTCACTGCCAGGGGTCTGTTATGCTGTCATGGTCTGTCACCTGCTTCGGCTGTTAAACTGGAATGGGTGACAACCTCCAACACCCACCCCAGTCCTACAGGAACCTTATCCAATTTTTGAATGTCTAAGTCCAGAAGGTAGCTGCTAGCCTGCCAGGTCAGTAACTGTGCGCCTCCATGTCTGTTTAGAGCTCTCCCTGCTGGAGTTGGGTGGAAGGGGGAGAGGACTGCCTGAGGGCACTGTGTGTTCCTGATCAGATGCAACTCCCAAGCCATATGCGCTCTCAGGACTTAAACCTCAACAGACTTCTAGTAGAAATTCTTACAGTCACTGTAAAAAAAAAAAAAAAAAAAAAAAGAAAGAAACTGCTTCCTGGTATTTTTCCACTCAAGATATGATAAAAAATATACAGAAGGAAAAAAGAAGAAAGTCCTGTCTAAAGCAATCATCCTAAGTTAAGGTAATTAGCTCTGAAGTTTCAGCAAAGGTTACTTCAAAGGGGTGAACTGTGGCAAAGCATGAGAAACGAGAGAATTATGCCTAGACGTAATTGGGAAATTTTTAGGTTGGGAAGGCAGAGGGTTGGGAAATCTCCGTGCAGTGGCTGTTTCTATTTAAATCCAGCTTACAATGGCAGGTTTCGTATAGTCTTCATTTCAGCACATTTTACGAACTGTAATACTGTGTAGCAGGGCACGATCACCACATGGAAGACGTCCTACACTCTTCTCTCACTTAACTCCCCAATTCAATCAGTCATCTGGTCTCAGAGCTGCAATGTCCCCAACATTTCAAGGAATCCTTTCTCTCTCCTCTTCTTCTCTGCTTCCCAACAAGACTTCATTCCTTTTATCTGCTTTGTGCTTCGTGGTGCATCTGGTGGTGTGAAGAAGAGACTCCAAACACATTTGCCGAGTCAACGAGAGAATGAGAGCATCCGGTTCCCTGTCGTATAAACAGCTCTGGGGTGGAAATCAGGACCCCTGAGCTCTTCCCAGGAAACTAGCTGGATAGAAAATCATTATTTTAGCCTGTCACAAATGTGCTTTTCTTGCCTGTAAAATAGGTATAATGGATTCTATTTCACAAAAGCATCCTCTGGGTCAAAAAAACAAAAAAAACAAAACAATAAAAAACACCTGCAAATGCAACTAAAAGGTATTAAGAAATCATTACTACTCTCTTTACTTTATTATACTCATATTGTTGTTTCAAAAAAGAAACAGTTCTGTTTTTCTAAGTAGGATCAAATTTAATATTAATAATAAAGCCATGTCAAGACGTTTATACTAAGTTACTGTATAGCTGTTCTGAGTCTAAACGTGTGTTGTAAATGTTAGTAACAATTGCAACATTATCAAAATCTTTTCTACTTATCAAAACTATTTATAGAATAAAACATATTATCTCTAAGCCCTGTTATAAACCACAGTTTCATAGTATCACTACAGAAACTACAAATACATTTAGTATCTTGATTACAAGGTCTCAGTTTAGTACAAGTTTTCAATTTTATTCAAAGTTTTTTCATTATCAAGTGGTCAATATTCACCCATGGAGCTAATCAGAACACACTGATATACACAGGCATCTACAAAGATTTGGGTGAAACAGAGAAGAAGTCTGTAAAGTGTTTTTCCTCCTGACAGTAATCAGTTCTCATATCAACTGGGTATCCTACAATTCAATTAAACCATTTTAAGGATTCCATCTTATAAGACTGTCCTCGCTCCAGACACAGGTCACAATTATCCAGTCCCCAGATTGCCTACACTTCCATCCAACTCGGCTACAAAGTCAGGGATGGCCACAGCCTCTTCCTTCAGGTTCGATTAACTTCTAGAATAAGTCACAGGACTCAGGAAAACACTGTACTTACTATACCCCCCCATTTATCATAAAGGATACAACTCAGAAATAGCCAGGTGGAAAAGATGTATCGGGCAAGGTATGGAGGAAGGGGGATGGTGCTTCCAGAGCTTCTGTGACCTCTCTAGGTACTCTGCCCTCCTGACAACAAAGGGTGGCACCAACCCAGAAGGTCTCTGAACCCCATCAAGTAAGGGTTTTGTGGAGCTTCCCTAGGGTAGGCATGATGGATGAAATAATTGGCCATTGGTGACTAACTCAATCTCCAGCCCCTGCCCCTTCCCCCAGAGGACAGACCTGAGGCTGAAAGTTCCAACTCTCTGATTCATGCTTTGCTCTTTCTGGTGACCAGAATATATGCACACCCTGAAATATATTTTTTCCAAAAATAAAAATTCCCTCAATTTTTTTAAAGGTTTTTATAATGTCAGCTTTCTCAAATTAATAGCTTGTTTCTTTCCAACAGTTGACCAAACCAAATTATTTACGTGCAGAAAGATTTGTCTGTTTACTGCTTCTTTGAATTAATAACATTAAGTAATGTAATGAAAAAATTTATATTTACCACATCTTAAATAACTGATTAACAGTCCCTAATGGATATCAAAGGACCGAGGACACCGAAATCAGGATTTAATCAAAAACCTAATTTAATACATTAGTTGCAACCTCATTATTGACGTCAAGAGCCAGCACTGTCGTTGGAGCTGCCAACAAGGAAACAAAATGTGATTGATTTTCTACTTTCCTCTATTTAAGGAAGTATTGATAAATATAACTATAGCCCAATATGATAATAACAGTTCTTATAACACATACTGTGGAAACTCTATACCTGAATAATTGAGGTATTGATTATTTCTGGAATATAAATTAAGGCCTCCAATTTAATCTTATTTAGACCTGAAAATTACAATAAAAGGGAGGTTTCTTTATCACTTTTAGTTTTCTTATTTCAAATTATCTACTTTGATAAATCCTTTTTCAAGGAAAAAAATTATTATTAAACTGCCCAACTGCCCTTCTTAATTACTAATAGCAACCCCTCCAAATACGTCTTGCATTCTGCTTTCATAATCTGCCAACAAAGTTAAAATGCATGCAGGAATATTTTAAAGGAGACTATTGCACTTCTAAATGGTCTTCTACTGTGTTTTTCTTTTTTAAGTAAGTAGGAAATGTCATAGAGAGAAAAATCCCCTCTGAAAGGTATAAATACAGGTTCCCTGGGGCTTTTTGCTAGTCTCTGTGGCATCCACAAGTGAGAACATCCCCACCTTTACTGCAGACGTGGAGAGGCGCTCAGGACGCTGGCCCTGGGAGTATCAGACAGCACCGTGTGTATGCACTGTGGTCCCTTTTCAAAACCGGAAACTTTCTGCCGTAATGAGATGTGTCTGGCCACCAGGGTTTGAAATGAGATTATGGACCTGTCCTAGAAAAGCAGAGGATGGATGTTCATATAACACTAAGAATAATAACTTATTGATCTGGCAAGTGATCCTGAGCACAGATGACATGAAATTTGGGAGAAGAGTCCAATAAGCACCCAAGTGACCTTTGTGCCATTAAGAAAACTGGAAGGTTTAGCAGTTATAGTTGGAACCCAGGCAGTCTGGCTTCAGAAGTCAACTTTAAATCACAAGATTTTTTTTTACTGGAGACTTACCCCGAAAGCTTCCACCATCAGTCACTCAGTGAGATGAGTCTCTGAGCTGAAAACATTTTGTGCAAGTTCATACCCTTATTGAGGAAAACCCCCATGCTCTAGGAAACTAGCAGCCCAGCTCACACTCCCCAAGCATGAAATTGGAGGATCCTTTCAAGGAGAAAAATGAACAGCCCCAAAGAAATAACTGGGGGAACTGACCTCAGGTGAAATTCACCTGGCCAATGCTGGCCTCGCACACTGAACTTCCAGGTGGATATTTTTAGTGCCTCTTTTATAACAGGAGGAGATTCAAGGATCACCACACCCTTTAAAAAATGTCAGACATGAAACAGACCAAAATAAATAATCAATAAAATGAACCTAGATAGGACAGAAATGCAAAGAGCAGAGACAATTTCAAATAATTTATCATTTGTACCTTCAGAGACTAAGAGGAAAAAATTTCATCCATAAAAGCAAAACAGGGCACTTCAAAAAGGGAGGTTGCCATAGAGAATAAGCTAGAGCACCTAGAAATTAAAACTATGATAGCTGAAATTTAGAAGTCAAAAAAACTTTGGAAGATAAAGTCAGTGAAATTTCCAGGAAGTCATTCAAGAAAAGAAATAGAGATGAGAAAAATTAGAGAATTTATCCAGAAAGTTCAGGGGTTTATTTCAGAATAGGCTTCCAGAAAGAGAAACAGAGAAAATGGTGGAAATGAAATTATTAATTTATGGAATGGTTTCCAAGAACAGAAGAACATGAGTCTCAGCCATGAGAAATCCTAAAAACCTGGCAAAAAAAAATTTTTTAAATGCAAGAACGTTGTGGACTTTCAGAAGACTGAGCATAAAAAGAAAATGCTAAGAACTTCTGAAAGGAAAATAAGAGAGAGAGAAAACAGTGTCACACAATGGAAAGTAATTAGAATGCTATAAGATGTCTCCATAGCCATACAAAATTCTAAAAAATAAACAATGCCTTCGTATTTCTGAAAAATAACATCTTTCAGCTTATAATTCTATACCCAGCCAAACTAGTAATTGAGGGAGTGCAGCTTTAAGTCATTTTCGGACATGGAAGGACTCTAAAACAGTTATCTCCCTTGAACCTTTCTTTAAGAAATCATTCAGGAATGTGCAAACAGGGCAGTTCACCAAAAAAAAAAAAAGGAGCAGGAATGGGGCCCAGAAACTAGACATCCACGGACCACCAAGCAGGTCCAGAAACAGTTTCAGATTCAAAAGGAACCGCTGGAGTTGGCAGGCTGTAAGGAACATTGCCATGGGGACAAGACAGAACTGGTGAAGTAATTGTTACTGTGGCTGAGTGTTAGAAAATAACTGATAATTGTTTGAAAGATTTCTAAGAATTTGGTGGGGGACGAGAGTAGCAATAGGTGTATGGAAAAATGGGAATTCATGGAAATATCTTTTTAAAATTAGTGTAAGATAACCATGGTACATTGCTAGGCTCAGCAGTAAGTAATGGCATGGTTATATAAATACTGATGACCAATTTAATGAAGTACAAAGTTTGAGGGATCTACATTTCTCCAAAACTGTAAGATGAGACAACAGAAAATATGTAAAAGTAACAATTTTAAAAATAAAGGAATGTAATAATATTATTGAAAAGTAGAAAGAAAGGTACTAAAAATGTCTGAAAGAGTTTAAAATGGTTGCTTCTAGGGAATACACAAATCCATTTTTTTTTAATTTTCCCATTCTGTAAAATAATCACTGTCTATCTATACATTCAAAAATTTGATGTACAAAATTACAGCTTACACTGTTGCAATCATTCTACCAATCCTGGTGTGATTCGTTGATACTTGCCTTTTTGTTTGCAGTATTATTATTAAGTTAGCTATGTTGTGTGAACATCTCAATCCATGTGGACCTTGTCACCCTTTTCCA
Organism: Lyroderma lyra; assembly: GCA_004026885.1. NCBI lineage: Eukaryota > Metazoa > Chordata > Mammalia > Chiroptera > Megadermatidae > Lyroderma > Lyroderma lyra. The sequence continues at coordinate 139,082 of PVJL010001178.1, read as the reverse complement.
TCATTGAATAGGATTCATTCTCTGATGTACCATATTTTTTTCTGTTTTTCAATTCCCCTTATGTGGACATTAGGGTGTTTCTGATATTTTGCATTTAGCAGCAACACTTGGATGAACAGCCTTGGTGCATTATTTGTGCCCACACATGCTGTATGTCCTTAGGAAGCATTACTAGAAATGATAATACTGCCTGTTGAAATTTTACATTTTGATAAAGATTTCCCCATTCTTTCCAAAATGGTGGACAAATGCAAACTCCTACAAATCATATTATCCTCACATAATGATAATTTTTACTGTTTTGTGCAGCATTTTTTTTTCTTTCTGCGATTGTTGTTGCATGAGAAAAAAACTTTCTGGAGATAAACATTAACATTGATAAAACAGAGGTTTTGCTTATATTACTTTTGACTTTAATGGGAATACTCTTTGTCATAATTGCTTTCTGTATGATTTTTGAAAATATTTGTTTTTCTTTGTTTTGTTAAGGAAAAAATTCTAGTTCTACTTTTTGAAGAGTTTTAACCAGAATAAATGTTAAATTTTATTTAATGTTTTGACATTTATCAAGCTGTGTTCATTAAACACAGATACTCTACAGAAAGTAGATAAATTCTTTGCTATTCAAGTCCACAGCAAATTGGCTTTTTAATCATTATTTTAGAGAGCATATCTGGAGAATTATGGTTTGTATAGATACACAAAGTTTTAAAACCAGAATCTGAATGATGGTGTTACTATTTGGTACAAAATTCCCTGAAGGTTTATAACTCTTTTCTTCTCCATTGAAATACAGGAGACTATTTAACTCATTTAGAGAATTATCTCTTTTTTAACATTATCCTTAAGAATATTTGTAAAGAAGAACTCACATAGTCATTGAACTGTATTTGAAAAGCTGAAGAATCTTTATGAGACTTTTCAATAAATGTACTTTTTCTTTCTCCTTTTTAGGGGCACAGCCATTGCCGGCATCGTGTTCGGAATCGTATTTATCATGGGGGTCATTGCTGGAATTGCCATATGCATCTGCATGTGTATGAAGAACAGCCGAGGGACCAGGGTGGGGGTCATCAGGACTGCCCACATCAATGCCATCTCCTCCTATCCTGGTGAGTGAAATTGCTTTCTCCTTCTCCAGGAAAAGTCAGGTTAGTTAGTATGTTCTACTCCTTGGAGAGATGAAACACTAAAGACTCTCTCACTGAATAATCACCACTCAATCCCAAGCATGTAAGATCTGGACTGGCACAGAATGGGCTCTCAGCAGACATGGCTAAAGGAATGAAAAACACAACTCATCACAAGATCCGATTTAGTTATATGTCAATATCTAAGGAATTTACCTTAAATTCCAACCTGGAATATATAGCTTTTACTCACCACAAAAGCAATTCACAATTTGGAATCTTCCTAACTTAACTGAGAATATTGTTGGGGTTAGTGTGGAGTAGAAGAAAACATAGACAGAAGTATTTGTTATTCTTTACATCTCCCCATTTTTACCTGGTCAATCTATAACCCAAGAGGAAAACAGGAGACTTACACAGAGACATTAATTGGAGAGAAGGCAAGAAGTGCTATTCAGAGAACATTCTAGATATACTTTTGTTTAACCAAGAAAAGTTTAGTTAAAATTAATTTTTAAAACATTTAAAAACATTTTTATGAAGTTAGACTAGAAAATACAAAATAGTTTAACGTAAAGTCTTGTGTTTTCTTGGGTTTGAGGTTTCTATTTTGTGCATAGAAACATGTTTTTAAAACGTTATGTAGTAGCACCATCTATACTGGCAGATCTCCGAGGCATGTTGCATTTTCAGTAAATGCATTATTCTGGGAACTGAATCATGCAAGACATACAATAAAACTTATGGTAGAAGCATTTTTATTACACAAAGACTAGGTCTTTGAAACATAATGTTCTTGATTACTTTTCATTTCCTTCTCAAAGACACTAATTAAGCTTTTACTTAAAGGACAGGGAAACAACATAGAGTAGTACTGAATGCTTTTCAAACTCTTTCCTGTGTGGAAATATAAAATGTTTTTGCTCACATTAATTAATTAACCGTGTGACAATTGAGATAACAACTTAAGTTATCATATGGGCATACAGCCTAAGTGAGTATAAAATAATTTAGCCAAGGTTATTTTATCCCTTGGTGAAAGCACTCAGTGGGGAACCCCACAGTGAACATAATTACTCTACACTTGGAAGGAGATTACCAAGAAAAGGTCATCTGCCACCTCTGACCCTTTGCTGGACAGGGACTTTCTAAAATAATTTTTTATTCTTGCCGTGTTGGGTAGAATGAATGAAGTTTTGTTTAATTACAATTATTTTGAAAATCATCAGGGTGAAAACAAGAATATTGCCAAGTATTATATTTCTATTGTTTTCTAAAACTTCAATGTAAAACAAAATTGATTATATTAACCCTTGTAAAAATAAGTTTGGATGATACAAACTTGAAAGAATATAGAAAAAACATAACAAAAGGCATGATATAAAAATCAGTAAAAGGAAAACAAGGAATTTCAATGCTATCAAGAAAATTGGGATTTGAAGTACATTATTAAATTCCTTGATGATTGATTTATAATGACAGGGGAGAGAGAGAAAGAGAGATACATAGATGCAAACAACGGAGATGTGTGGCAGGGGGGATCTTGCTAACAGAAAAATGCCAAAGAATACACATGCAGAGAGGAATTGTAGAGTTGATAAATTCATTGTTTTAAAATCATCCTAAGAAGGGTTTAGGACAAGACTCATCAATTGATGCTAAATCTGGGGGGACAGATTGCTGAGGAGCAGGATATTTTCATGCTCTTAAAGTGTCTATGCCCAGATACCTTGTTCGTTATTAAATTGGATAAACCAGATACCATCTATACCAGGAAGTAAATATGAAAATCACCCAAGAGAGACAAATGGACACCATACATCTTTGGGTGTTACTCTGTGGACAACACAGCTTCATCTGTGTACTTGTCTGATTGGCACTTCACAGACTGAATCTCAGCATGAACAAAATCTGTCCAACCCAAGTTGAGGAACAATTCTGTAAAATGACTGGCTTGTAGTTTTTAAAATCCCTTGGAAGTATTTCACTAAGAAATCAATGCTCCATTTGCATCACTGAATTAACAAATGAGGGCAACTTTATCAGCATATATGCTGAACATGGGAAGATTTCATGTACCCATCGGAGAATTTGGTGTGCGAGGATGGTCTCTTCTGATTGCAACTATTTTCTTCATGAAATAAGAAGCAAGTCTTACGCAGAAAATGGGCTGGGGAGGTGTTTGTAGTTACAGAGAGAGAGAAAAGATGAAACAGTAATCTCAGGGAATGGAAAGATGGAGAAATGCCTAAAGAAATGCATGATTTCCAAGCATTGCCAAGGGCCTCCACACGCAAGAATATGGTTATGCATTTAAAGTGAGACCAGTCAGCATGACCGTGCACTTTTACCTAGCCACATTAAGCTTGTAGATACAGATCTGGAGTGGCCAAAGTGTTGGATTTCATCACAATTAGAGTTTCCTCAGGCAATGGGAAAGAAACAGATAAGAAAGCTGACAGATGCACAGGAATAATTTTAGTGATGGACCATAAATCTAAGCAGAATAAGTAGGGATCTGAAGACAGAAAGAGGTGACATCAGTTTAATAATTTTTAATGCCTTCAGTAAATTGGAAATCCAGGTGCAGTCTAAGATGTTTTAAATATGTATTCTAGAAAGATAAAGCGTGGTGGTCAGATTTACAAAACAGTCACCAGATGAAAAATGATTTTTGAAGCAGAAAGACCAAGGGACTGAGAGGTAGAATTATATGTGTTTTTATAATTACTAAAGAAGACAGTTTGGGTGATAGAAACAAACTTTAACACTTCATGAAATGGACAGCCTCCGTGCAGAGAACTGTAAAATGGGCAGAAGGCATGCAGCTTTTATAGGAGGATAAAAAATAAAGAACAAGGAAAAGAAAATTACCATCTATCTGACTAGCTGGGACCACATCGTCAACCTGGTTTGGGTGGTGAGAAACGAAGAAATAAGAGCAGAGCACAGAGCTAACTTGGCAGTTGAGGATTAGCTGACTGGACATGTAGACTGAGTTTCTGGTGAAGCAGCGCGTTACAGGGACATGACTGTTCGATCTACGTTCCGGTTTGCTGACGTAGCGTACACCACATCATACACCAAGATGGGCAGGAGCAGCTCCATCTTGAGACTAGAAATTTATTTCAACACATGGATGTCAACATCATCAAGAATGATAATAGAAGTCATGAAGCAGAGAAAGATAATGTGCCTGAAGCTAAATCATTAATGAATGCAAGTTTAGGGCAGAGAGGACCACAGGTAGTAATAATGAAGAGGAGTAAAAAGTAGTATGATCTCGCGACATGTGCTGCAAAAGAGCTCAGGTTTTTAAAAAGGGAGACTAGACAGTGCTTTGAAAACTGTCTGGGAGAACTACAGAGTACTCTCAGTGTACCTCTTAACACTAAAGGATATAGGATGTGGGAGAAAAAGAACAACTATGATTTATTAGTGTTGTAGAGGAGGCTGTCCTCTCCCAGAAAATCAGATTTTAATTACAATAGAGAGGTGAAGTGGATATTCACTTCCACTCCTTGAGATAACAATCTCATGCCTGCTTCCCACTTCTCAAAACTCAAAAACACCCTCAGTTTTTCTCACTCTCAGTGGCTGATTTCTCAGCACGTCTCACTTCCCTGAGAAAACAGACACAATCAGAAGAGAACCTCCTCATATTCTGAGCTACAGTAACATGTAAATGGCTAAAAAGAGGGTGAGGATACAAACAGCTTTTCTGATGACAGACTCTGGGTTCTGAGCACAGTGAACGGGGCTGGGGAAGGTTTGGAAAATTAGTAAGATCAGATGTGTAAAGGTTTCCAGGGTTACAGACTTACAACAAAAGGTATTCAGAGTGACACAGGGACGCAGAACGTGATGGGAGCTGTCGTGACGTTGTCTGAGGGAAGGAGAATGACAGGATCTAACGAGATCCTCCTTTGGGGAATGGCATCCTAGGCGTTCGTAGAGAAGGGATGGGCAGGACCGAGTTTGTGTGCTGGGGGTGGGGGCCAGGGAGGCCTTGCCAGGAGCTCTGTGGGTTGTGAGTAGTGGGGTTTGGGGGAGGCTGAAGGAGAAGACATCCCCCCCAGTACAAATACTCGAAGTTGTCGTGACAAATAAGTCATGAGTGATGTAGGTGTTAGCTAACACTAAGGTATATTAAAATATAAACTGAAGCATATTAAAAAATTTTAATAGTTTGACAGAATTATAATGAGATACCACCTCACATCTGTTCGAATGGCTATAACCAACAAGACAAGGAATAACAAGTGCTGGAGAGGCTGTGGAGAAAAAGAAATCCTCACACACTGCTGGTGGGAGTGCAAACTGGTACAGCCACTGTGGAGGTTCCTCAAAAAATAGAGTTAACATATGACCCGGCAATCCCACTTTTCAAAAAATCTCAAAATCTTAGTCTGCAAAGATATATGCACCTCAATGTTTATTGCAGCACTATTCACAGTGGCCAAATCATAGAAACAGGCAGTGTCCTTTGATAGACAACTGGCTAAAGAAGCTGTGGTACATATATACACAACGGAATATTATTACTCCGCCATAAGAAAATATGAGATAGGGCCATTTACGACCACATGGATGGGATCTTGTGACCATCATGCAAAGCAAAATAAGCCAGACAGAAAAGAAACAAGAAACATATGATTTCATTCGTTTATGGAACAATACTAAAAACAACAAGGAAACAAAAACTCAGGGACACCATCAATAGTTTAGTGGTTAGTGGTTATCTGAGGGTATGGGGGGAGGGGTGGGAGAGAAGAAACAGGGGCTCAAATAGATGGTGATGGAACGAGAACTGACTCTGGGTGATGAACACATGACACAACACATAGATGATTTATTGTAGAATTGTACACCTGGAACCTATGTCATTTTTACTAACCAATGTCACCCCAATAAATTTAACAATAAAAAAATTACTAAAAATTTTTTAATAGTTTGAGCAAAAATCAATTCAAACCAGACAGCACCAAACAGGAAATGATTAAGAGCAACCCACCTTCCCAAGAGAAAGTGTGGAAGTAAAGAAAGGAAATTATTTGAATGGCTAGAGCTTAAAGCCTAGTTGACTTTTGTGATTAGCTGTCCTTAGCATTTTGATTTTATAACTCTGAGGCCTTTATGGGCTTGCATTTTGGTTGGGCCACCTTAGTCTAACGGTCTGCTTGCTTAATTAATTAACAGGTAGTAATTATATTGCAATGTATAAATATATCAAATTAATACATCATAACCTTAAATTTATACACTGTTCCATGTCAATTATATCTCAATAAATTTTTTTAAAAACATGTTTAAAAATAATGTCATGAGATTCATCTGTTCTACCAGATATTAAAACCATTTAAAATCAATAATAATTAAAATGAGATGTTTCTGGCACAAAGAGATATACCCTTAGTCATTGAAACATAGCAAGTAGATCAAAATTTCACAAATTCTAAAGGAGAGAGAACAAAACTGTAAAAAGTGAGGAGTAAGGGATCACATTAAGATTATGTGGCTTAACCAAAAGTTAGAACTTAAAAAACAAACTTTGATATAAAAACACACCAAATAAAATAAGAAATGTAAGGAAACATTCAGTGTATAGATTTAAGTAGGAAAACTCAGAAACAGATCAGTTATATATCAGATATCTGAAGGAGAAGACAAATTCTTAAGCTTAGAAGCAATACAGAAGAGATCAAAAACATAAAAATCCTTATATTTTGTTAGACACAAGTTTTAAACTTCAGTATGTCAATAAGGTGAAAATAATACAATTAATCGTTTCAACAAAATTATTTTTTGGAAGATATATAGATAGGATACATAATTTTGTCTATGTGCTTCTATGTTGTTATTTTAATTATATCTTAATTCTAATTAAGATCCCAGTTTATAAACTATCAGTCAAAACAAAAAATTCACTGAATATGAACAAATAATAAACAAAATATAGAACAATATTAAACTTAGCTACTATTAAAAAAATGTACAATGAAGAGCTGTCTTTTTTTCACTATTAAATAATAAGTGATAGCCAGTTAGTTGATTCCTGGAATTTTATTCTAAAGCACTACTTCAAGAAAATAAAAAGTCTGTGTATCACTGCATTATTTATAATAATAAAAAAATTGTTAATCTCAAAACGAGTGAGTGGCCAGTTGAATAATAAACAGCTATTAACAATACAGTTCATGAAGAATATACAGCAGAATGGGAAAGACCATGTCATAATACAAACTAAAAAAGCATGTACCATTTTACGTGACTACAAGAATACAAAAAACGTAATGACTAGAAAAGAATATAAAAAAACCGTATTTGTTAAATTGTGGTGGCAAAATGATGGATAATTTTTCTGTTCCTAAATTTTCTAAAATAATGTTGTATAGTTTTGATAACACCATGCATCTTCCTTTTACATGTGCTTTAGAAATGCTGGCCGGTGTGGATGAAAACCATTAAATTTCTTCTATGAATTTCACAGCATCCTTAAATTCTATAATATTGCAGACAACAATAATGACATTAAGGATAAATGATATGTTGGCTTTACTTCAGTCAGAAAATTGGAATATTGGTTAGGAAAGAATTTCAAAGCCACCACATCTCCAGCTGCATCATCTATATATCTTTTAAAGATGATTTCATCTTTAAGGAAGAACAAAACCTCTTAGAGTTAATCTGAAATTTTAAAACCTGGTACTTTGCAAAGTTTCAGTTCCTCATGAAACCTTGTTATCTGCAAGAAAGAAAGATAGCACAGTCCACAGTTACACAAGTAATATTTCAACATGTCTGCTAGTAGCTGGTACTATAAAAGATGTGCCATGTTTATTTCATGATGGATAGTCCCCAAAATACCGCCCTTTGGCATTATATTATCACTTTATCAAAATTCAAAGGCTATCTGAATCAAAGAACCCTGCTTCATAGCTTCGATTTTCATGTTCGGCATGCAGCTGCACAAACCAGGGGGGTCTCACTGAAACGTCATCTGGCAGTTTTCCTGCAGATGGCAAAACGTAAACGCTGTGTTATGGAGGCGCAAACATGCACTGTGGCTTCATGGTGGAGAACAACGCAGAGTGGATCCGTAGAATCAGTCCATGTGTGCACCTCACGTGGGCGGCGGGGAAAGGCTTCACTATAAAAACAACTTAGAACTACATGCAAGTAAGGGACAGCTCAATGGGTATCCAGCTGTCAGCTCCCCATTTTACATGGGGGGGCCGCGTTTCTTGGCTTGGACGAAGTGTATCATAAATCTTTGTCTCAGTCCTCCTCGATACAAAGAAGGAGTGGGTGTAATGCAATGGGAATGTGTGTCTAGACTCCACAGGAGTCATTGCATTTTGTTGTACTAAACAAAACTGGGAATAGCCCCACCTCCAAAGGTCTAAAGCAGCTATGGAGAATCTGTACACGGCACCACTGCTTTCTTTGCAGCTGTGTCCTCTGTTGTGAGCCCTTACCCTGCTCAGCCCCTTAGAGACTTGCAAAGCCTTTGCTCATTGGAGAAGTTTCTTGGGGGGCATCCTACCTCGCTCTGTGTCTCCATCTTCCTCTTCTCTTAGGTGACTCAATTCTGCTCCCTCACATCCTTGAGTATAAGCAAGTCAGTAAATTGTTTAAATCATTAAGTTCCTGGTAAAGGCAGCCAAGATAAGGGGCCCAAAAGAAACACAGTTTGCATTTGCATATAGGGTGAAGCCCAATGTCTGTACATGCATATCGATCAAAACACTCATAATCTTGTTGGTAAGAGCACAATTTAGAAGCCATCTTAGAAATAAGTGTTGAAAAGTTACTTGTTCTTCCCTTCCATTCCAATGTTAAAAGCCTGGCCTTTTTTTTTTTTTTTTTTTTGCATTGTTATGGCACTAGTCTTGTGATTTAGGCTACATTCACAGTGGGCAATTAAGGCACGTCAATTCCAAGTAGAATCATAATCTCAGTGATGATTTGGCTACTGGGAAGTCGTCAGAGGGCTTGCTGGGGGTTTGCTCAGATGTTGTGGAATCATTTGGTTCCTACAGACATGGACTTCCACCTCAAGGGTGACCTCTCTCCCAACCCTTGAGAGGGAATTGAGATCACTACAAAATAGACATCCATACATAGTCATAATAAAATCTATTAAATGTGATTTAAGAACACACTGACATATATTACACTAAAAAATGAATTTCTGCACAGGCTTTAGAAAACAAAATTCTTCATCCCCATTTGCCGACCTGCTTGTCTTACTGGTTTTCTCCTTCCTTATTCCCATTGTGGCTCCATGACCTTCCCAGTACTGGGTGCCCAATACCTCAACACCTTCTTTCACTCTCCACTCCTTCCTCCACCTACCCAGGCATCACCAACGGGCTTCACTCAGCTCCCCAAGGGCTCTTAGGATTTTCCCCCCACCACCATGAGTTTCTTATAATCCCTCCTACCTGCTTTTCCATATCTCATCTTGGGCCCACGTCAATCCATATTGCAGAGAGAGTTGTCTTCCCAAAGCATGTTCACTAGCATACCCAAAAACTCTCTGATAATTGCACATCACACACTTTTTATGTGATAGTCACAGCCCACCATGATGATGGTACCGTGAGACCCCTCAGTCCTTCCCATTTTTCCCTCCCATGTACTTTTTTTCTTTGAACGAAAACCTTCTCCTGCTTCTGTCAAACTTGAATTATCCCATAGCTGTTTCTCTCTCTGACCCTTCACTGTCATATTTCTCAGAAAATGACCCCATGCCGCCAATTCTAAATAACTTCGGCCAACAGCACTTTTTATAGCACTCACCCTTTTATACTCTAGTACATGTGTGCCCTCAGACTGATAAAAACTAAGGTTTTTGCAGGCAAAAATTATGTCCCCTCCCCAAGTACCCAGCCCAGTGGCTTAAACCATGGTGGACACTCAAATGTTTGCTGTCTGATGCTGTTTTCCTTTCCTTTTTCAGTCGCTCCACCCCCGTACAGCTATGACCATGAGATGGAATACCATGTGGAATTGCCTCCTCCCTACTCCCCAACACCACAGGCTTCGGCACAGCGCTCTCCACCCCCTCCTTATCCCGGAAATCCAAGGAAACAATCCTCCTCCCACAGCAGACTATGTGCCAATCTGAGATCTTTCCCGGAATAAAATGCCTACTCAGGAACAGACAGGACAGGGGGGTCAAACAGTATGGCAGGCTAGGAAGTTCAGGTATTTTGCCCTTCTCAGAGCATCTGGAGTATTCTCTTTGGTTTGATGGGACCACATTTGAAGATAACTATTGATCAACATAAGCACATTCAGAGAAGAGTAATGAGCTAGACAAAACATCTGAAAAGCATGTTGCTGAAGGAAATTGCACTACTGATCCTGGGAAAGAGAAGATTAATGCAGGACAGGAAAATAGCCTGGAGTGCATGAAGAAATCACTATATTCTATATTCCATGTAGCTTTAGAAGTCAGAACTAGAATTGCTCCTTCCTTCATTCATCAGTGAATGCAGATCAAGTGCCTAAGAACCTACGCTGTGCCTTGAACTGTTGGAAGCACTGGATGGAAGTTCCAAGAACTTTGGCTTCAGTATAAGAACAGGAAACTTTGATTTCAACAAGAAAAAGCAACTGGAGTTTTTGTGAAGCTCCCTGTTACCAAAGAGAGCCTGGCTGACTATCTGGTAGATATGCTCTGGAAGGGATAGCTGGATCAAATGGCAGAAGGGTCCATTGGGCCCAGAAAGGTTCTGCTCATCTTTTAAGTAGATATGGGGTAAATGTCTGTGCCCCCAAGAATAACTACTACTGGAATAGTTGAATCTTACCTTTTTAATTTGAGAGTTAAACAGGATCAAAGCAATTCAACAGCAGTTTGAAGCTAAGAACTCTTCAATCCTGGCTTCTGCCACCTAAAAACCATCTGACTTTAATTAGGGTATTAGGACAAAGGTTATTCCAAATGTGAAAATAAAAACATTGCACCAGTTTCCACAAGTGACAGATCCTTCCCTCCATATTAAAGGATGAGAAGTCAGATACTCCCACAGGATTTCATATCAGGGAATAAAATTTCAGAACTGGACCATGAAGATACACACGTTTACAAAAGAAGAGGAAAAAATGAAGTTTGGATTCTGTTCTGTGGAATTCCAGTCATAGGTAGCTTAGACAAATTTTTGTTTCTCTTTTGTGATACTTTGATATTCTGTTCCCTTGGAAAAGTGATATTTAATAGAAAGGTTAAGATATTGACATCAAATTGTTGCCTTTTGCTAAAATCCAAATGCTATGAAGTGCCTATCTTTAGGTGTAAGTGTTGTGAATAAATAATTCTAATGTGCCATATTTTGCTGCAAGTGACTTTAACACTTATACTTTTATGTTTGTCCTTTCATGTATTTAAAACTTACTTGGAGAAAATTTAGAAAATAGATTATTAAAATTTTGTATCACTCACAATTAAATCTAAAATGTTTAATCCACTATCATTACGATAATTTGGTGAACTCTCATAACAATGTTAAGAATTTTGCTGAATAAAACAATTAAAAGAAATATCTTAAGGTATATAGCTCCCATACTTGTAGTTAGGAAATTCAGTAGCTAATATAAGAAGCATATTTTACTTTCAAATTTATTGATCTGACTGAAATAGGGTTTAACTGCCCATGAGATCTAAAAGCTAGATTTGTTTTGAATAAGTTGCTTGATTTTCAGGCTCTGATTTTTCTTATGAAGATGCAATGCATTCAAGAGTTCCAGCCTATTCTAATGACTGAGATTTTAGCACAGTTTTAACAGTACATATGCTTTAATTTATCTCTCTTCTGAATGTGTGATCAGACCCAATTACATCACAGCTATGCAACTCAAAGTGCCAGGGACTCTGGGATTTTTAGAATGTTGGTTGCAATGAACCATATATTTCTTAAGAAAAACAAAGAAGAAACAACCAGTGGAAATTGAATTCTCATCGTCTTCACTGTCAATAAACATTTATTGTGAACTCCTATGTTCTGCAAACATTACCCACGTAGGAGCCATTTCAGTCCATACCATCTCTCTTCTTAGAGAGGTTTTATGGCCTCCCATAAGGTGTAGCACAAACCCATAGACCTATAGTAGATGAGTATTTTTATTATTTGTATTTAGTGTCACCATAACATAAATGTGCACATTATCAATATAAACATTTGGAGTTCACTGATTATTTTCACAAATGACACATCTTGGGGGGAAATAGTATATGATGTGAAAGCTTTGACTTGTGGTTATTTAAAAACTAATGTATTTGTATTTGCTGAGGCCAAAATGTCTACAATCAGTAAATAAAGTGAAATAACCCATTCTAACCAGGGTTATAGTTTAATGGTCTTGTGTCCATTTTCTTTCACCCTCCATTACTGCTTATTTAAACTCTTTCTTCTGTACAGGAAACAAAAGACTGGTGCCAAATAGATGTGTGTTTTTTTAATCCTGTATCCTGCCTGTATGATTTCAGACGGACCACTTTATCTCTTTAAAATTCAACTTGTTGCTCTAGAAAATGTAAGTCATATAATGGGCTTCATCAGGTTTTGTGAAAATTGAGTGGATACATGCAAAATTCTAAGTATAGTGCCTGGCACACAGGAAATATTTTATAAATATTAACCAAAAATAAATTAACAAAAGAATAACATAAGGATGACAGCCTCTAGGACTGTGCTACACAACACATTAACCACAGCTTTTCCAAATATAGTTACTTACATTTAAATGAGTTAAAATTAAACTATTGAAAAATGCAGTTCTCCAGTCTCGCTAGCCACATTTCAAATGCAAGATAGCCTCATAGGGCTAGTGGCCACTTCACTGGGCAGTGCTGCTCTAGAAGAATACTCTATGCAAATTGCAGTGATGAAGCAGGAAGGAGTTGAAGCAGCCACTTGTCATCTTGTCCAGGAGAAACTGTGGACTTTGTCATTAATGGTGATGTCCCTCACAACTGTGAGAGAAGAGGCCATTGCTATGGAAGTGAGGCTGAGATCTGCATGACAGCCCATGAGCAGTGAGAAGCCCACTCAGGCTCTCCTCAGGGCCAGGGGTGGGGAAGATATTCCAGGCACTCCTCAATTAACAAGCGTGTTTTGTTGCTATGACCAGGCTGTTACATGAACTGGTTGGTAAGTGAGAAGCTTAAAGGCATATGTCTTCTTGGTATGTCGTGGCACCACAGGGTATGTATTTTTCAATAGATATCACGTGACACCACATTTAGAAATGAAATATGTAGTTTTGCTTGATTTTGAATGCTTCACACAGTGAATAATAACTGACTGCCAAAAGGAGACAAATCCGAGAAGGGGATTCTCCACCCTAGAAAACTGGCCAGACGGCCAAGCGGTCATTAAACAGATACACTGTCAAGTGAGGACTGACTGTAAATTACAAGAACTGAACTGCTGAATCCAGACAAGAGACCCTGGACCTGGCCAAGGAGCTGGTCGGACAGCACCACAGCCCATTGTCAAGCTCTAAACAACTCTGCAGCCATCCTGCTCAGCTCAACTAGAAGCCATTACAAGAGCACGTAGGGCCACCCACATCTTCCCGAAGTACAGCACTGAGATGTACTCTTCCATTATTTCATAATCTGGTTCCTACCGCCAAATGAAGGCCACACCCACCACTCATTCATTCACTCTATTCTCAACTTGACCCATTGCACCAATGTTTGGCTGTAGCGAGACAGGATCAGATGCACATCAACCATCCAATAGTGGAGCTCTGGGTGCTATTGGTTTATTTTTAACTTAATTAAAACAACCTAACACCAGACTGTCAAGAGTCACATGACCATCTTACTAATCACCACGGAGATGGCTAAGGATGACTAGATCCTCAATCAGAACTTGGTTGAAATGTGCCGTTCTAACTTTCTACTTACAGGCCTCAGCTGCAGCGACTACAGCTGAAGTGTGTAAGTTCAGGGCCCTCCAGTACAATCCCACTGTGTGGTATGGCTCAGTTCACATTGTGGCCGGACCTTTCAGCATGGAAATGTGATGAAACTAGCATCAAAAATATATTAATCCTGGCTGCCCCCATAGTCCCAATCCTGCCCTTGCTTCTTATGACTTAGAACTCAGGCTTCAGAGTAAGAGACACTTGGGTTTCCCTCTCATATCTGCCACTTTCCACTATGTGTGCTGAGCCACATAACAGAGTTCTCATTATCTCAGTTTATACAAAATATGCGAGCCACCTTGCTGGGTGGTTGCATGATTATAAACAGTATACATGAAACACCTGTCATAAAGATTCTATCTGGGGTGGTGACTCAAACACAAATATACTCATCATACCTAGTCTCTTTCCAAACTCTGTACCCCCATTTCCAAGCCTTACCACTTCTATAAGCAGGTGTAATAGTTCCATTGCTGTGTAACAAATCACCTGAAAACTTAGTGGCTTGAGAAGACGACATGTATTACCTCAGTTTCTATAGGCCTAGAATCTGGGCCTGGCTTCGCCGGGTCCTCTGGCTCAGGAGCTCTCACCGGCTATAGTCAGCTCAGTCCACAATGCAGGAAGGATCTGCCCCCAAGCTCCCATAAATATATGGTCACTGACAGGATTGCATTTCTTGCATGTGTTGAGACTGAGGGCCTCATTTCCTCACTGGCCAGTGGCCAGAGACCACCCTCCTTTCCTCAACATATGGGCCTCTCCATAGAACAATTCAAAATGTGTCAGCTTGCTTCCCCAGAGCAAGCAAGCAAGAAAAGCCATAGAGTGAGAGAGCATTCCAGCAAAACACAGTGTTAGCAAGAGGGGAGTCACAGACTTTTAAAAGCTAATATTATAAATGACATTCCATCACCTTTGCCATGTTTTAGCCCTTAGAATCCGGTTACTAGGTTCAGTTTGCACAAAAGAGGAGGGGAGTAAAGGAGGGCAAAGAACCCCAGAAATGAAAGCATTGGGAGCCATCTTAATAGTCAGCCTACCATCGCAGTAATATTTCATCTCATTCTCCCTAAACCCATTAGGTGGAGTTAGGCAATCTTCCCTCTAAGAGGAATGTACCAACTCAACATCTGAAAGAATCTGAGGGCCATGCTTGGTTGTGATCAAATTACTTGCAGTGAACTAACTGACAGGGGTAGAATAGAGGCAGCAAGTTTCACAGGCTCAAGCTAAGCGGGTAAGTGGTGCACTTCCTAAAAAATACAGAAGGTGACACACAAGGCGTGTGCCTCTCACAAATTTCATTTACAAGCTGCAATAACACACACTGCACTTTGGCAGAGAACGAAGTAGACCACATACCTTATGGACAAGTCTTAACATGGTCTCAGTTCATTCCAAGGTATTTAATCTTCATCAAGAAAAGAATTCCAAAACAAGTTTCTGGATGACTCTTCAGTGAATCAAGTTTCTACATAACCTAATCCTGTATGCCTTCACTAAAAGTGGAAAACACACCCAAGGAAATGTTTGCAACTGCACAAACATGTACTGGGAATATTTTTCCTCATGGATACATTAAAGAATAATTGGTTTTTTAAAAATTCTTCACAGTTAGACTCTTTGATTCCCATTTCTGCTCTGCTTCCCCTCTTCTAACCCAGTCATGAACAGTGTTGGGTGTGTGCGTGCCACCTGCCATTTCTCAGTGAATTGCGTTTGGTCGTGGGTGATAAGTGAAGAGAGCTCATATTGCTTCCATGGCCATAATGATGGATTGTTTAATTTTTTCTAACTAAAACCCAAAGAGAAAAAAGTGCTCTGATAGTCCCACTTCTGTGTCTTATTGTAAGTTAGTGTCTTTCACATCTTGTGCATTATTATCCTTGCCTTTCTCTGGGACCAACATGAAAGCAATTCAGAGGAATTAAGTAGTTGAAGGTTTATTCCTTCGGCTTTGCCTGTGAAAATGCATTTGGAGACCCACCCCCTGAACACACGAGACAAATTCCTTCACCTCCTTGTCTGGGGGTAAGTCTCCTATTTTTTCTGTGGAACCCCTGGTCATCTGTGCAGATGTAGCTAAAGGGCTAATACTCTGAGGAGAGGCTGATCATTTCTCCTGTCTGAATTAATTGATTCCCACCTCCATCCCTTTTTGTACCTATGTTGTACCCCACCTAAACCCATTGTAACAGATTTGCTAAATGCCTGTCTCCCTTTGAGATCATGAGTTCTTTGACAACAAGGACCAGCTCTTGGATACTTGTTGTCCCCAGAAGGCATCTATACAATTTTTGGAATGTGAAATAAGTGATTGAATATATTGTCAGCAAATAACATTTGACATCAAAGAATGTTAAGATAACTCTAAGAATTAAAGGAAGAGTTTATAGTGCATAGTATATTCTAAGTGGGTGCATAATCCAAGATCTGAGTGAGAGAACTGGCCAAGAGGCTAATAGTTTCACGGTTCTCACCCAATGACCCGTGTCAATCCAGGTGCAGTGGGGTTGTGTTATTAAGCACGGTATTAGCACGTGGCCCCTCAAGTAAATGAGCACGTTGTCTTCACTGATTCAGTGGGAACAAGACGATGTGCCCGTTTGGGAGAGACACTTTTATATTCTTCAGACTAACACTGAATGTCTCTCATTTTCTACAGAAAAAGAATGCCAACCAAATATCAGAAAAGAATTACCTCATAAATCACTATTCCACAGAATGGATTTTAATGTAATTTAGACTTCAGAAGCAGTAACCAAAGGATTCACTAAAGGCATTTTTACTAAAATAAGATGCCGTAGTTTTCACATTACAATTTCTTCAGGGTATGTTAAAAAACACACACACACGCACCTAATATTCTAAAATGAACAAAAAAAAGACTAAAAAAAAAAAACTGCTGGAAATGTATCATAAAATGGCTATCAGCAGCTTGTACTATTATTTAATATGTATAGAGAGCAATAGTACATTTTGTCCAAGTCCTGGAAAGCAATAACACCATTGGAAAAGATTGATTCTCAGTGGAATCATCCCAGAAATAAGTTACCTTAAATCCCCGTAATAATCATGTGGGTGGGGGCTGTTTGGCTGGAGAGAAGGTGCCAGGAGCTGTTAGAAGCACTTTACATTTAACCTTCCAATCTCATGACCTAAGTATTATTATCGCCCTCGTTTTATAGGTTCAGAAACTATAAATATCACTTTATAATCCTAAAAAAATACCTTTCATGAGCGTAAACTTTTAATGCGGTGAAGAAATATATCATATTTACTCTTTTCTTGGAAGACTCCCTACGGCAACCATGGGGCTGACCATGAAGCTACCTTCCCGTAGCTTAGGTCCAAGCGGATGATTATACGTGTTTGAACAATCTTGATGACTCATATCCTTCACTTTGTCTTGCTGTTGCAATTTATCATTCAGTCTCCATGATTTCCAGTTTTTATGCACAGCATGGATGAGATGGAGTGAAAGGACCCTTTTATCTCTGATACAGCACTTGGCCCCAGCAGCCAACTTCACCCAATTATCTCCCAAACCATGACTTCTACCTGTGCGGAAACCAGTATGAATCTTCTTGATCAGAACAGAGGAATGAGTCAATACTTATGGAAAAGGGATCAAAGAAAAGGGTATCTGCAAAGTGCTGTGAACATTTAACTAATTTTGAAGGAACAGTTATGAATGCTGGTAGGCATGAACACAAATTGCAAAAACTGGTGTCCACTTCCAACGTACCTCAATATTCTTAGGGGATTGGTGGTTTTTCCCTTATACATTTTTCAGCAACTCACATCTCTGCATTATTTTTAAAAATATATGTAGGCAATAAAATATCAAACTAGACAATAATCATATGTTACAATACTTAGAAAAGAATATTTAAATAAGCAAAAATTAACAGGAATATTTTAGCTCAATCTGCATAAACAGCAGAATTCCAGAGTAATCAAAGAATAAAAAAGGGTTTTGCCCAACACAAAGTTATATATGCATGAATGTCAAAATTAAAATATCGATGACATCTGTGTTTCTCCAGGCCACAGCAATCTAGTAAGTGATGATAGTTCTCCATCAGGGACCGTATTTGCTATTGTGGGACTTTCTGCAAAGTACAACCTAAATTTTTACTTGGGAGTCGTCCCCCAGGCGTGTTTCTTACAGCCTTTCTCTTACCAGGTTGCATCATTTTACTTTCTCTTCAGCTCCCCTTTACTGGTGTTACTGACTAGACATTTGCCAACCCCTGGACTGGCTCTGTCACACTTCTAAGAACGACTACTAATAAGATATGTGAATTGGTTGGCTGTGCCCAGCCACCAGTATTGTTGTTATTGCAAGAGCGTCAACATTCCATGTCACTGCCCATGACTGCAGTGGCAGAGAGATCGAGGGGAGTGACTGGGATGCTGTGTCTGCCTCGGACTATTGTTGAAAGCCTTTGTCCCTGGGTGCCCTCAGAGTTAGAACGTGCATGCACGCACACATGTGCATGCATGCACACGCACATGCACACACACACCCTAAGACCTGGGCCACTAAACAGGAGTCTCTAATATGCTAGAGCTTCCTGTGTTCTCGCCATTCCTCAACCAACCAAGAAAATGTTGCACTCTGAGCTAAATGGGAAAATACCTCTTTTTGTTTTACTGACGACATTAGGCTCAAAACAGCAATACTTCACATTCCTAGCATCTCATGGGCTATTTTGTGAAAATAATGCTTTCAGTTTTGACCTAACATTCTCTGCTCTCTCTCAGACTTAGAGATGGAGCTTGGAGGAAAGAGCTTTAGGATAAATTCTAGTAAGAGACATTGTGCTTTTATTATTCAAAAAAATTTTCCACTCTCTTTTGAAGATTGAAATATTTTTTCAGAACATAATTCTGGTTCTGTCCTCCCATAAGATGAATCTTGCCCAGGATACTCATAATGTCACACAAGTAAAATCTGGTGGAACTGCTCCACCACAAGGCTTTCACACATGCCGGCAATGGACAGTTCAAGTTCAACATGGGCAACTGAGTCAGTTAATATATTAAAAATAGGCCAGAGTCTCTTCTCAACTGCTCTGGTTTCATTAATATTACATATTTATTTGACAAAGCAGTCAGGAGACCTGACTTCTAGTCTCAGCTCTCTTCCACTAATCAGCTTCCAGACAATAAACAACTCTCCAGGGCCACTATTTTCTTATAAACAAAATGCAAGTGTTAGCTTAAATAATCTCTAAGATCATTTCTAGCTCTATGATCCTATGAGGGACTAATAAATTACTGTATGACAACTTTCAATAATGAACAAGCCAATTAAAAACAGTCACATAGACTGAGAACAAAGAGGCACCACAGGAATATTTTTATGTGACACCTTATTATTTAGCTTAGGAAAGAGACACAGAAGAAAGAGACTAGTTCAAAGCCACAGGTGATGAGCCAACTTGGTGACAACCAGCAGAATCCCAAGTCCTTGCTCTTACCTACTGCATTATGCCACTTCTCTACACGACTATTGGTTTAGGTTGTTAGTACCACGCTCCTTCCAACCTCGGGGCCTTCGTACCTGCTGACCCGTCTTTCTCATTGTTCTGGTCTTAGTTTAAATACCAAACCGTAAAATAAGTCTTCTCTGACAATGCGTTCTGAGAAGATCCCTAACTATCCCTTACCATTGCTCTGCACCACTATTTCCTGTGTGTTGCCATCAGCACTTATCTGAAGATGTAATTAAATAGTGTCTGTTCACTTGTTTCTGTTCTATCCCCTTTCCCTACTATACTGCAAGCTCACTGAGAACAGTGGTGTGTCTGTTTAATGTATAAGTCTATAACTAGCACCCAAAAAAATACCTGGGGCAGTATAGGCACTTGAAAAAAGTACATGTTGAATTCATTGATTATGTTTTACAGATCTACAAACCAAACAGAGTGTAGTTGCCCAAATGCTCTAACAAGAGAAGACTGAAGTTAGATTTAAATCCAAAGTTCTTACATTTGAAGTGATTATATCAAAAATAACTCTCACTTCCCCTCAGTTTCTATACTGCCTTCCCTACTGGGCATGGTTCACAATGAGAGGTGGCACCACCAGCCACACCCAGGCCCACGGATCTCTGCACCACTGTGGTAGCATTTTGGTTGACAAACACCTAAGGAGATGCTACTGGCATTTAGTGCATCACAAAAGGCCATCATGTAAAACACAGAACAATTCTGCCCCAAATGCCACAAGTGCCAACATTTGTCCTAAGGTTTTCCTCCCTCAGTTACCTCAGGGTTAACCCAAAATATAAACATTGGTAATGACATGAAGCATTAATTTGGAAATGTTTCAGACAGTTAATGATCCTAGCACATGCCATTAGCAATGGATTGCTCTGCTGACTGCTGGTCTGAGGAACAAGTATTAATAAATGCTGCACCTCCATTCTCTTCTTTGAACTTCAGACACCGGTGGATACAAACAGAGCATCTCAAGTTGTGTTTTGCTCTCTCTTGCTGTAGTTTTGCTTTGCCAGTTTGGTGTCACCCAAGTAATGGCCACACGTGCCTGCCTCCCAGGGATAGATGCAGAAATCCATTGTTCAAGTCAGGGTGTATTTTTACCCGACAGCAACCTGCGTTCTGTTTAGAGCAAGGCTGCATTTCATTATTGGTGAAGAGGCGAGTGGTGACTCAGGTTGCACAGTTGTTGGAGTATGAATAATTGATATTGGACCTAAGTCCTTTTCATGGTCTCCATTTGTCAGGGAAAAATCCAATCAGGCAGCACTGTTTTTATGTCACTGGGCACAAAGTATGTCTTTGGAAATAAAAACATTGGTTTTTCACATGTCCTAAGCATGGATTTAAGTCAGGCCCTGTAACTGTGAGACAGCATTAAAATTAAAATAGGAGAGGCAGCATTTCTACTTATATTAAGGAGAACAAAAAAGAAAATTACTCAAATGAGTCAGCTGCTAGAATGGCATCTCTAGGCCCAAGTTGAAAAGTGAAATAAGGTTGGCAGGAAGATGATGACCTTTTCCCAGCAAGTTACCAAAAAGTAAGCCAGGCACATTTGTGGGGACCCTCTTTAGAAGCACTTTCATTCACTTACTCATTCAGGCATTAGGGCATGTATTCAATCAACAGCTTTTATTGAGAACCTATTTTGAGTCTGACATGAAATGTTGGGTTGATAACAGTAAAGAAGATGAACAAGGTCCCTTGGCTCCTAGAGATTACAGCAGTTTTTATGTACTGTAGGTCTACAAGCATCACACTCACACAAATATACACACATATATACTTATTTATATACATTTACTAGAATGTGTCTAATTCAAATGGCAAAATTGTGTCATGCACAGCCTTTTGCTGTAATGTTTAACACTTATATATTGCTCTTCAGATTTCAAAGTGCTTTCATCCATATGACTGCATTTATCATTACAGCGGTGCTCCGTGTTCGAGTGTGAGTGAGAGCTAGGAAACAGAGATATGGGTTAAAGGAAAGACGCAGCCTGAGAGCATTTCCAATTAGGCCATGGTTATCTCTCCCACCGCAGCATGTATAACTTATTGGCACAGGGCTTCATCTAGCACATCCCTAATGGAGATTGGTAGACCATAAAAGAAAAAGAAGATTTTGGAAATTGAATCACTGCTATATATCTTGAGGAGGCTGGGGGCATAGCTGGTTTGTTAGGTAGCAGTTGGGAGTGGCTCGAATAGAGTCCTGGAATAAAATTGGGAATATTTCAAAGTAGGGAGTTATAGTTTCCTGAAGTTCGTTTGGTCTTTGGTTTTTTGTTGCTTTTTGTTTGTTTTATTTCAAAATGTCCTGTCATGCCTAGAAAATACTGCTCTACCCAACACTTCGTAGCCTGCCCCCCAGATGCACACCCAGAAATAAAACTTCCCAGCATATGCTTAGGTCTCAAAACTTCATTTTCATTTTTAGGTCTTCTCTCTGAAATGTCTTACCATCCAGTTTACTGTTTCCCAGACAGAAGACTCGGGTTCTATGCAAGGTTCTGCCTATGCTTCTGAATGTTTATCATCTATTGATACCTCATAAAAATCCATGGTCAATTTTCCTCATTGTGTCCAATGGATAGGAACAAGGTTTACGTCAGATAACTAAAAGTTTAAGTCCTAGTTTCTTATGAATCTTAGGAATGTTTACCTTTTTTTTTTTTTTTTTTTTTTTTTGGCCAGAACTGATGTGTAACACGGATCTTTTGCTTCTTAAAGTATCTCATTTTCATATATATATATATATATATATATATATATATATATATATATATTCTTTATATGTATCTTTTGGCAGAAATAAAGTAAAAATGGAAAATGTTTTACTGTTCTTCCCTTTATAAAATTAATTTAAAGACAGTGTATACTTCCAAAAGTTGGAATTTTTAGTTTATTGCTGTAAGTTTTCAGTAGTCTGCATTTCCAATGATAATTGGGTGTGTTGACTGAGGCTCATTTAAACATTCTTAAGAGCAGATGTGTGTGGAGGTAACATCAAAATCTAGAGACTCCATCAATATTCATGAATATAATTTGTTCATCCCCAAATTAATCACTACATAAAATTTATAAGCAAATAAAATAGCTCCTCTGTCAATGATCAGATTTTAATTCCTTATCTACATCAACCATTGGAAGGGAAAACTCAAATTTGAAAATAGCTACAGTTTTTCATTATAAAATGAGCATTTTCTTTGTTCAAGGCATTTCCAGTTTTCTCTCCAACCTATTGTTATGAGTCAAAAGAAAGAAGGTAAATGGAGACATTTTCAGAAAATCTGCTATCTCTTTAATCAGACCTCTCTTTTTCTGAAGTAATGATGCTGATCCTAACTCAAAGCCAAAACAGGATGATGTAGGGCTTGAATGGTTACATTCTAATGAAGTAGTGCCATTTGATTTCTGACTTTTTAAATTTCCCATTTGATATCTCTGAATGTTATAAAGGAATATACAAGCTTTTCAACACATAAAGAATAAAAATAAATTGAGCCCAATGCTGAAATTACCAAACCACACAATTTCCTAAGGTGTAACTGATGAAAAATAAAATATTCTTATTTTTCCAAAAAGAGGGAATGGGGTATGAAAGAAGTCTAAAAACTCCAAAATTCTTCAGAAGGAAAGTAAACTGCTGCTTACACGTATATATTTAGGAGTATTTCAACCAATTGACTTGGTTAATAACTTTCCTCTTAAGCTCTATGCACAGAAGACTCAGCCTCAACCACAAATCCCTGAACAATGTTGATTTGTCTAAAAATGGTAGACTGGTTTTTAAAATATAGCCTAAACAAAGTCATGAGGTTGTGTTTGATTGTGACAGCTGCCTATCTCTCTGACTCAACTTATCTTCACCCTGTGGTGTATCCTTCCTGCTTTAAATGTCAATGATTGTGAAAGATGATCTACATAGCTTACTTTTCCTCTTCTAGGACATGAATTTTCCCAGGACCAGGCTAAAGTGACGATTAGAGGGGTGTGTGTGTGTATGTATGTATGTATGTGTGTGTGTGTGTGTGTGTGTGGTGCATAAATGTGAATGCACAGGTTTGTGCATCAGTGTCAATGCACATGTGTGCATGTGCACACGCACATGCAGGGAACAACCTGTAGACTAAGGACTCAGTCAAGACAGGATTTAAATCTTGGTACTACTATTTTTAAAAGGCAGTATCTTCTCTCAGTTACATAATTTCTCTGAGCTTCAATTGCCTTATCTATAAATTGTAAGCCATTTGGCATGGGCTATTGCTTTGTCTAAGCATCCAAGAACCATCCACGATGGTCAATTCTGTGTGTCAACTTGGCTAGGCTGTAGTGCCCATTTCTTTGGTCAAATACTAGTCTAAATGTTGCTGTGAAGGTATTTGTGGATATAATTAACATATTCAATCAAGGGACTTAAGTAGATTACCCTCCATAATATGGATAGTCTTAAGAGCCAAGATTGAGACTTCCCAAGAAAGAAGCAATTCTTCCAATCTCTCTTTCTCTGTCTCTATAGATAGATAGGTGGATAGGTAGATAGATGGATAGCTAGCTAGGTAGGTAGGTAGGTAAGTAGGTAGGTAGATAGAGATACATACACAAATACACATATACAGACACCCTATGGTTCTATTTTCTAGAGAACCTAATATATTTCCCATTTTTACTATCTCATGTTGTTCTTATGATGAGGAAAAGAAAAGTTCCATATGGTACTAGAATGGCATGAGCATTTGATGAATTTTAGTTCCTTACACTCATTGCCCTCCCCATTAAAGAAAGTAATACAGAGTTCACTCATCCAGCTACTTCTGAAAGCAAATTGGCTTTGTCCTTTGAGTTTTGTAGGAGAGTTGGGGAAGGGGATAGAAGGAAATGACATCAGAAGCGATAGAGTCTCCCAAGCAGTTATCCGAGATAAAATAAAATAAAACAAAAAATGAAGTCCAGTGTGTCATTAGCTGTCATTCCACTCAGATTCAGCCTTAGGGGATCTCACTTCAGAGGGGAGGTCTGTATACCTGGCTGGAATCATTATCCTGTAAATGAGGGCTATTGACTTGATTTCTGGAAACCACCTCACATCAAACCCAAAACCAAAATATGTTTCACTTAGCCTCTGGAGAAACAGGATTCAAAAAGAACCCTATCAATATAAGCACAAGAAAGTGGGACTAAGGTCTTTCTTTGTGCTGAATGTGATAAAAATCATGCAATACCTTAAATACCATTGCTGTTCTTTATCAGAATTTCAAAGGAAGAAACTTAAATCAAAATCAGTTCAGCTATAAAGTTGATACTATTCTCATAAGATAAACAGACACATGAGGTCGGACAATTAATTTCGCAAATTCATCCTAGAAAAAGTGCTACATACTTCATTGCTGAATATCACTACAGTCACCTTTGAAGTACTCCCCTTGGGAAGCTGTGCACTGACGCCAGCACCTAGTCCACCCTTCAAAACAATTTTGAAACTCTTTCTGGAACGGCCATCAGAGGTGTCATTGTAAAGTGTCATAACCTTGGAAAACAACTCAGTAAGATGTCATAACATTCTGATGGCCACTCCAGAAAAAGAATTCCAAAATTGCTTTGAAGTGTGGACTAGGCGCTGGCATCAGTGCATAGCTTCCAAAGGGGCGTACTTCAAAGGTGACTGTAGTGATATTCAACGATGAGGTGTGTAGCACTTATTCTGGGATGAGTTCGTGAAATTAATTGTCCAATCTTGTAGTCTTATTTCTTAATAACCAGACATATACTTCACTCTCTCATGTCTCTCTGGACTCCCTGACAACCTTCGATTATGGGTTAAACTAATTTCACCTGGTAAGATGTTGAATTTTATGATCATTACTTAAGAAAACAGAATCACAACTTCCACAAACTAAGCCAATGCAAGACTTGGAAATTTTGTTAGCCATCTTAATGTATTGAAAGCCTATTTCCAAAGAGATTTGTCTAGTAAAGATTTGGGATACAGGTGCACTTGTGCCTGGTTAGAATGTAAATGAACAGGTTTTCTTGGAGAGAAGTTTGGCAATTTACACCAAATTGCAAGATGTGCGTATCTTTGGAGTCCATGATTTCACTCTGAAGAAATGATCTAACAAGACTAATAGCACAAATATTTCAAGATGTATGTATGAATCATAATTGCAATGTTGAATATAACATAAAATGAAATCAATATAATTATGCATCAATAAGGCTAAATGTATACTGATCATCAATACAATAAGACACTCTACAATGAATCATGCAAAACTATTTTATGTCCACATTATAGGAAGTAGATAAAGGAGAAGTTAGAGTATGTTCTCATTTTGTTGTTAATATAAATATTATTTGTATATAAAATCCAGAAGCATATATGCAAAAGGATTAAAACTTATTATCTCTGGGTTGTTAGTTGAAAGGCTACTATTATTTTCTTTCTTTACTTCTTCCAGAATAAATAGTCTGCTGATTTTTATAACAGAAAAATAATAGTTATTTAAAATTCTAACTATAAATAAATTAATATTACATATTTGTTTCCACATATTTTAAGGAATTTTTTTTAATTTTCAGAGATTCAATTGGTCAATAATTCTTAATGTAAACCATAAGCAGAAGCAGGGTTTTTTTTCAGATTCAAACAAAGCAGAATTCTCTGAAATCCAAGGAATCCACAAGAAAACATTCAAATGCCTAATACTCCTGGAAATAGGAATGTAGGCTGACTCTTTAGTAGGCGGTGCTGGGACAACTGGAAAAACATATGCAAAGGAATAAACCTCAGCTGTGAACTCTCTCCATATACAAAAATTAACTCAAAATGGATTAAAGACCTTCATATAAGACCTGCAACAATAAACTGTACAGAAGAAAACATTGGCACTAAGCTTATAGAGCTAGGACTCAAGGAAGACTTCATGAGCCTGACCTCAAAGGCAAGGGAAGTAAAAGCAAAAATAAATGAATGGGACTATAGCAAACTAAAAAGCTTCTGCACAGCAAAAGAAACCATCAACAAAGCAAAGAGACAGCCAAATGAATGGGACAAAATATTTGTAAATAACGCATCAGTTAAGGGTCTAATATCTAAAATATATAAAGAACTAATAAGACTTAACAATAAAAAACAAACAACCCAATTAAAAAGTGGGCAGAAGAACTAAACAGACACTTCTCCCATGAAGAAATACAAATGGCCAGCAGACATATGAAAAAATGCTCATCCTCATTAGCTATCAGGGAAATGCAAATCAAAACCACAATGAGATACCACCTCACACCTGTGAGAATGGCTGTTATCAACAAGACAAGGAA